>WEKX01025468.1:154729-186476 GCA_013390025.1 Pitta sordida | reverse complement strand
GTGAGTTCTACTTGTATTCAGCTGTGTCAGAGGAGTCTGGGATCCCTCCTTCCAAAGGTGATACATCCTTTTTTTAACTCATAGCTCAATTAAAGTCTCCTTACTCAGCCAGAGTGGTCATCTACCTTTCTGCCTCGACTTATGACGCACCAGGACAGCCTGATCCAGTTCAGAGAAACTAATGCAATGGACAGTCCTCAACAAGAAATTAGATTTTCATTGTTTTATAATGCAAGTGGTAATGCTTTCAGCATATAATTTTTAACAGTAAAAACCACAAAACTAACCCTTTAAATGCTTTTTTCTTATTATCATCTTTAGTGGAGCATGATGAATTAGTTGAGAGCATTTTTCTTTAAAACACGAGTAGATAATTCCTTTCTGATTTGCTCAACCATAAATGTAACTGAGGACATTACAACATAACAGATGTGTTTGTATTGTATAAAATACTATATATAAACACTAGCAGAATCAACTTTAGATTTGTGATATTTTAAGTGGAAATTCTTTTTCATTTGTGAAAACCTCATAGTTTATGTATTTACTACACTGCCATCTCAAACAGCCACCCACATTCTATCTAGCCTCACTTAAGTCAATGCAAATATTTTTCCTCAACTGAGAAGAAGTGGGAAAGCTGGAGATGAGTAAAATATGTAACAGAAAGGTTTCCAGGTACAACCCGTTGCTATTAGCTGCTTTCAGATGATGTCTTCTTGGCTTGTTAGTGTGCACAACAACCTACATATCACTGTTCTGCATGTACAAGTTGTAATGCTTTTCATTCAGAAGAACTCAAAAGCACTTCACTGATTTAGAGGTAATCCTGAGGTAATTTCACATGGAGTAATCCTTGTCTTTATGGAACTGAAATGAAAAATATATCATCTTTGTACATGTTACTGACTCACAGCAGAAACCTTGTTTTCACCTTGTTTTCCCTGAAAAATACCGGGGGATGCAGAAACTCTGTAGAAATGCTTAGAGCAGCATGACATCTAATTTATATGTATAATATTTTAAATAGAATATCTCTAATTTTTTACATATTCCCGTTGGAAAATAGACTCATAGAGGGCAAAATAAGCTTTGCAATATCACCAAGAAGGCCAGTAATTTGCCCAACCTTATGGGGAAAGCAAAGATGAGTTCACACAAAATCACAGAGTTGGAAGGGACCCACAAGGGTCATCAAGTCCAACTCTTAAACAGCACCACTGCATCCCTGGTGGGAATCGAACCCCTGGTTTCCCGCATGAGGGGCGGGGACACTCATGAAAATGAGAATCTTTGGCGGAGCCTTCAGGCCAGACTGAGCGTGGTGTGGAGAGAATGCCTTTGGGTTTGCCTGAAACAAGGCTGCTCTCCCCACAGTGGAGGGCTCTGTGCTGTGTAGAGTGCCTTAAGTTGCTTGCAGCCCTGTCTATGAATTCACCCCAAATATTTTCTGTAGATTCCTTCCCCCTGAGCTAAAGCAAAGAGTCTCTAATACTTCAAGATGCACACATTCTCAGGGTCTATTCCATTCTGTTCACTCCCTGTTATGCTACTGACAACAGCTGCTGTTACAGCTAATTCCTGCTTCTCACCTGAGCTATCAGCTGAAAAGAGACTTTGACCACATTGCTCTTTAGTGAACCCCTTAAGCAACTATCAGATGGGTGTCATATGGCTGAAAGAAAAATTACAAACTTTAGCACTGGTTGAATAATATTTACAATTAGAAATGAGACACTAAACGTTCCATCCCTCAGAAAACAAATTTTCAAGGCTCATTTCTACACAGACTTATCAAAACTTATATTTTATAATCAAAAATTAGGAGGAAAATTGTAAATACACCATAAGCAAAAATAAAGTGCTTTCTCAAATTTTTCAACAGCCATGGGAAGCAAACCCTAGAATCTCATGAATGAAAATTATGTTTCTTGTTTCCAGTGACACACGGAGTTTCTCTATTGGTTCAGAAAGTAACTGGTTCCAAGCTAACTTAAACAGAAATTACCACACTGAAGCAGGTCGTAAAAGAGTGAGAATTTTAATGAGAGGTTTGGAAAGAAAGGCAAAATAGATATATTTTTAAATTATCATAAAAGTTCCATAGTTTTTGAATTTGTCATAAGAGTTCTCTTTTCCAGAGAAAACCAGAGACTGTTTTTGGAGAGAAAAAACATTATCTTTTCAAGTAATTAATTAAGAAATACTAAATTTTCTTTAAAAAATTCACAATTTTACCAGAAAAAAAAAGCGACATAGGACAGGTTTTTTTTAGCTGAAAATGTATTGAAATAAGAATTGCAATCTGCTTCCCTATGAGGAGTATATCACACTTGGATTAAAGCCATATGACAGACGTAGGATAGAAAGGTTTCTGAAAGCATGACACAGACCTCATAAGAAAGACATTTTGGATTATAGACAAAAGCCTATATTTTCACTGGAAAACAAAACTCAGCGTATGTCCACCTCATTTTCAGATTTGGTCAGTCTTGGAAATCAGGGGCAACAGTCTTGTAAAACTGATCTCAGTTTTGTATAGTATATAAAAATACACAAATATACAATATCATATATATGTCTGTTAATTTCCTCTCCGAGTTTGCTTCATCAGTTACCCAGCCTGACCTCACCACAAACTTTTGAATATTTTTCCTTGTTAACCATAAGGGCTTCAGGGATCTGTAATTAAAAATGTATTTTTCTGGCTATGCTATACAAATATTTTAAGTATTTGAGCAGATGCTGACGACTGGCCATTTTGACGAAAGAGATGGAAAAATTTTTGCAACAAAATATGGCAGTATTAGAATCTTTTGGAAGCCACAATATCCATGTTATAATTCATATAGGAGAAAGGTTATATGTCTAGATACTTAATATGTATATTTAACAAATTAGCAGACATTTGAGAAGAATACACTGCCTTTTTGTCAGGGGGATTGTTTTAATCAGTATTTTATAGTGAACTATTCTGCATCATTACTTAAAGAATCACTGATTTATTGCATTCAGTCTGGTCAAGTTCTATGTTTCAGGAAGTGGTTGTTCACTTACGACTTAAAATTTTGTGTAATCATTATGCAAATAAAGGACGATCTCATTGTAAAATTTTACCTCCTAAACCAGGAATCAGTAGTGTATACAAATGAAAAACTCTCAAGAGAAGCTACTAACTGAGATTTGTAGAATGTAATTATTCATATTTTGCTAATATGAATTTAAACTTTGTACCTAACTCATATTCATATTCCTTCTTTTCCCCAAAAACTCAAGTTTTACAGAGTCAAAGATTTTCTAAGGAATAAGGTTAAATATTCTGCCATGAAAAGAAGGGCAAATAAATATAAAAGCTCATGTCTTGATCAATAGTGTCAGTTCAAGAGAACTAATAAATACTGAACATACTAATAACTCAGTTTTCACCTTTGTTTTTCACTTCAATGGTGAAATTAGAAAAGTTCATTTGAGGCACTGATAATTGGAATCAATACATAAATACTACTTGAAATAAATACTCCAACCCAACACGATCTTTTAAAATGTGACTCCAAACAACTGGACCATTTTATATTTTACATACATGCACCTGATACATAGTTGGGCTAAGTTAGGGCAACACTACCTAATCTGGCAGAGCAGCTATTTAAAAAAAAATGTTACATAAACAAGCTCCAGGTAATTTTTCAGAAATTTGGAATTTGAAATTTTGTCTTTTTAATATTTTAAAATCTTTTATTACTTCTTTAATAGGAAACATTAAAATATTTGGGCCAGTCCTGTAGTAGTTCCTCGGGCACATGACTTGTTGACTCGGGATTTTGCTGGAGAAAGGAATTTAGGAACATTCCCATGTTACAGTGTGTAATGTTTCCTCAAGGATTCAGAATACAGCTGTTAAAATTCTTTCTTGTTCTTTGCATAAACCTGAAAATGTTTCTCATAGGTGAAAAACAAAGTTTTCTAATATGTTATTAATCAAATATCTATTAAGATTATTTCTGAATGAAGAGAAACTTAGCACTGTAAAAGATACGAAGCAGTTCAATGTAATAAAGAAATTATTATGGTAACAACACAGCCTGAGGAAGAAGTCTGGGGTTGGAAAGAGTTTATTTTAGAACAAAACCCAGAAATTAAATCCTCCGGAGATCAGAAGTGGCATTCAAAGTCTTCCACATTAAGGTCACCAGTTCAAACCCAGTGCAGGTCAGTGACCAGGCGGTCATTACCAACTCATGGTTGGTCAGTGAGCTGGTGATCTCATGGACAGGAATCCACACACCACTAAAACCTCAGCCACAATTGGCACCTTTACTGGATATTTCACTAAAGAAACCAAGGACTGGGTTGAGTGCAGAGAGAGAACAATATTTTCACCGTTAAGAGATGATGCCTCAAAAAACAGGTTAGTAGGATTTATGGTAAGCTTGTCTTAACCTAAAGTTACGGTTCATGTCCATAACCAATAATCATGACAGAAAATATCTGTGTCAGATTCCTTCTGACCTGTGTTAGTGTTGTGATGCCCTTATAATGCCCAAATAAATTCTAGATGAACAAGTTATTTCTGTCTCTTTCACCAGAGTAGTGATTTGTGTATTACTTCAAGAGAAGAAGACCATGCAATTATTGCCATATGGAATCCATTTCTTCCTCTTTCCAAATGATAATTTTAGGTGTTGATTTCATTGCCAGGAAAAATATTCAGCCTGCAGCTAGATGAAAAGAAGTTTTTCTAATAATACTTGACTTTTTATATTTTCATACACAAAAGGATGTTTCAAACATTCATAGAACCCTTCAGAATGTGTGTAAAGCAAGTGAAACAAAGATACCAGGACTTCTCATGTCATGATTTTGGGGCTACAAAATGCACTACAGAATCCACTCATCCATAAAGCTCTTTAGTTTAGGATGACAATGTAGTCTGGTATTTTGGTACCAACTTAGTTTGGTATTTGTGAGGATAGAGACATGAAAATTTACATTCTTAACTGATTTTTTGGACTCTGGAAGGTTTATAGTGGATGGGATGTATAGCTCTGATCATCTCACACATGGTACAGATACCACTCTGGTTTAGGTCAAGAAAGAATGCATTTTCCACAGATTTTGAAGAAAAAAAGAAATCTCATAGAAGTTAGAAACTCAGTATTTGTTTCTAGGTCATACCAACAGTTACAGAATCACAGAATGTACTGAGTTAGAAGGGGCCCACAAGGATCACTGAGCTCAACTCATAACCCTGTAATTGGTCTTGTTACAACACAAAAAATATCTAGATAACTAAATATTCTGTGGTCATAACTGGACTTAAAACAAAGCACAGTAGGCTAAGTATAGAGTCCATTTTCTCTCCTCATTCTCTTCCACACTGCAGTTGCTTTAAACAGCAAATTTTTTGAGCACATTATGATTTAATATTCAGAAATTCTATGAACTCTCTGTTTCAAACATTTGTCCAGTCTCCCTTTGAACCTGCATATGTTTCTTATGTCTGCAGTGTCCTGTGGTATCCCATAGGAGAACCTCTCATTTAGGAAGAGTTCTCTCCTTCGGGTGACTTGACCACTTTTTATTTGAAATAGGCTCATACCAGCTTCATTTTTTGATGCTCAGTTTTCATACTGAAGAAAATAATGAGCAGTTTTGATCACTATCAAATCTCACATTGTTTGTGGTTTTGTAGACCTCTTCTATATAATTCCTGAGGCTGGAGGAATTCTAGCCTTCTCTGTCACTCTTCCCATGCAAGCTGCTCCATACTCCTGGTCATCCCTGCTTCTCTTCTCTGTGCCACCTCATGTTCTTGAGATAGGGAGACTAGAACTACACACATCATTCAGTTTGTGAACAAACTGTTCATAGTGCTCTTTCCATTTTTTCCCCCAGTCCTTAAAAAAGCCTAACATTTTGTTTGCTTGTTAAACTGCAACTGAGCATTGAGCTGATGTTTTGGTGTCTATCACAGCATCAAGGCCTCACTCCTGAGCAGTTGCATTCAGTTCAGAATCCACTACTATATATATGTTAAAAGATTAATTTTACTGTAGACCATGCTCCTTCACTGGAGGTAGTCGGGGAAGAAGTTACAGATTCAGCCCGGTTTGAACACAAGAAGAAATAAAAAATAAACCTGCAATTTAGAACCACATGGCTAAAAAAATAAAACCAGCAGGAAGAAAGCTTGAAAGATATACTTTTGAGGCAGACTGTGATCCTTTATCTGCCTGTCAGCAGTGATTCTGGAGCAATGATGACTCTGAGTATGGCCATACAAGAGACATCATAAGTGCTGCACTGGGATTTTAATGTCTGTGGAAAAAAGTAATACCAGAGTTGTACAAACAAAAACATTTTAATTTATGCATTACAGTAGCCTTTCTATGTCCATTTGCATGATAGAAAATAGGAAATAAAGAATCCTCATTGTCTTACATAGTTGACCATACTATAATACTGCGCTTCTCTGTGCAGTGCAGTCACTGTTGCTAGCACTGGTAATGAGGAGAAGTATCAAGGCTGAAAGATGAAGCACTTGTCTAAAGTTCCCAAGAAATTCAGTTTGACTCTGGAACTTAGGAAAGTCATGCTGACATTCCAGTAAAGAAAATTTTTACAGCATCTAGGGACTTTTGGCACATTAGTTGCAAATCTTAAAGATCAGTTGAGATTTATTGAAACTCAAATGGGTATATATATGTCTTTTAAGACTTGGAAATTTTGGCTTTTATGAGCTTTCTATTAAATTCTATTTGAGTGAAAAGATAGTCTTCTTTTTTCTAAGGCTCTTGATTGGCTTTTTGAAAAATATAAGCTAATACTGCAATCCATTTGGTGTGATGTGGGGCCAGTAATTCAAGTTCATAAGTCCTCAGCTTTATGTGTGATTTAGGAACAATAAAAAGACTCTTCTTGTTTATATGTGTTTTTTTCTCACAATATGCGACCAATTGAGGTACAGATATTCTAGCAAAAGTTTTTTCATAGAACTTGCATTTCATAATTATATTCTTAGTTGTCATCTTTTCAACTTAGTTTCTCTTTCTACTAATTTCTACACTGCCAAGTACACAGAGTCTCAGGTTCTGTGCACAAGTACCACATGTGGCTAGTTTTAAGCATTTTCTTCCTGTAATGTTGAAATTACTACAAAAACTGCCTTTTCTTCTCTATGCCTTCAGTAGACTGCCATGGATGCCTCCTCAAAGCCAAAATGGATACCAGATTGAGACTGAGGTTTAATCCACAAAATAAACAAAATAAATCTGCTTATAGGTATTTACATGAAATGAGCCATTCATAGAATGATGAGAATCTCTTTCAGTACTTCAGATGTCTGCTATTTTTCTCATGTATTTGAACCAGAATTAATAGCTGATGTCCAAGAGTGGGTTTAAGCCACATGGCACAGTTTAAGGGCAGTTTCATAACAGGGAACTCAAATGTTATCTCCTGTCTACACTGTCAGTGACTACAGTAGCAAGATTCTCCCTTCAGTCTATCCTGATACACAACTATTTTAATATGATAAATATACACAAAATGTTAAAAACTATAAAATCGAGAAAGAAATTTGAAAGCCCCTTTCAGAAGACTCTCAGTAAAACAGGAAAGTTCATCAACAAGTCTTACAGGGTGTCATGGAGTCAACTTCCCTTTCCAGAAGATGGAAAAGCTGTCATTTCCCAGCTCTACCACAGGCTCTCATCACCAGAAATACCACAGTTCATGACTTGTCCTGAAAGATTTCATGTGAGAGTCCGGCTATAGATGAATTCTCTGCATACACACAGGTCTCACTTCTTGTCCCCCTTCCTTTCCTTGTCATTTGCCAGGCATTCAGTGGAGAATACATTTATACCTTTTCTGGTGCACTGCCCATCCTACAGACTTTGCTGTAGAGCCATGTAAAAGATAGAAGAAAGGAAAAACAAAAAAACCCCAAGAAAACAACATATTTTATTTCTAATATTTCACTGAAGCAATGAGCTTAAAAAAATTTCAGATGATACCTCAGAGTTCTTATTAAGACCTCTAGATATTTCCTCAGGGAAAAAAATAGGTTTTGAACCTGACCAAACTAATCCTAATTTACAGCAGTGCACCTTGGATGGTTGCTAACAATTCATTTTCTCCTAAATTAAAAAGTTCATCTCTAGGCTGAGACAGGACCATCTCTAGGCTCTCTACCAACATAACTTCCTTTTCATGTTGGCTCACTGGCCTGTTTATTCAACATTGTAATATATCATCTACTTACAGAAATGAAACTTGTGCTCTAGTGTTTTTCCTAGGAAAGCATTCTGAAACAAGACACATTCCTAGATGCCTCCAGTCTGGGTATCAACTTGTAAAGGTATGTTAAACTGACACTGAAAGAAGACATCACCAATGAAAATGATCCTATCAAAAAGGAGTTTACCAGGAAGACAGGACCTAGGTGCCCCCAGTATAAAGAAACTAGCAAATTATTACTTCTGTAATACAAAATATAGCAGGAAGTACAGCCAGATCATATGACTGTTACTATTTATTTATTTCCTCTGGATCTGAGTTTTGCACAAAACCAGATTGTGCTGGTAAAAGGTCATCTCTATCAGCTCTCCCACAGTGCTATGACTTCTTATTATTTGGGATACATATTTTCTGACCTTTTAAAAGTATCACTCACCAGAAAAAAACCAGCAATATAAATAGTCACATTTATTCAGTGGCTATTAGTATCACATTGACAAGCAAATGTTCATCATCAGCCTTTAATTCACAAAACCTAACAACCGTGTATGATTTGGAGACTTTTTGGAAATTTCTTACATCAGTCAGGCTGTTATCATGGCAGAATCTTGATCTGAGATATTTTGAGTCTCCAAGGGTCTGTTAGAGAAGAATCAGTTGAGCATCAGCAGTGTCATCTATCTCCCATCATTGTTTTTGCCAGGGACACCTAGTCATAGGACTGAGCTTTCCCATTCTAAGTACTTTATCTGTGAGACACCCAACAGATGTTTTCACAGCTCCCACGTTAGTCATAAAAACTAGACAAATACTTTAGCAAAGTCAGGAAGATGAACTGGAACTACACATGCTTGTGACACCCACTAATGCTCTAGGGTTGTTTTTGTTCAGACATATACTGAATGGATGGTCCATCATGTTCAGGAATGGATAAGAAACTTTTAACGAGCTTATGATGATCGTCAATATTTGTGAAACACATCTATACAGCACCATGTAGTATAATTTACAAATTACTCCCCAGAACAGCACAGATCATCCAGCCTATCCAGCTTCACCTCTGAAATCACAGAATTAGTAAGGTTGGAAAAGACCATAGAGGTCATCAAGTCCAACTTATCACCTATTACCTAACCTAGCCTAACCTGTTACCTAACCTGTAATGCACATTTCCCAGCTGGTTTTCGTAATCACTCACACAAAAATGGATAGTATTACAGTTCATCATGGATAAAGTGAAGTTTGGGCAAATCCCAATGGCTGGTTCTTTCTCTCAAAGCATAATTAGGACGCCAGCCAGTCCTTCCCATGCACAGCAGCTGTGTGCTCCTTAGCCATTGCTTAGCAGACAGATGCATAATCTGGAACTGCTAGCTGCTGTCAGTCAGCTGGCTGTTATTACATCAGGCACAAGGTAATCTCCAGGACATTTATCAAGGCAAGGGGCTCTTAAAAGAACTTCCTGACTGTGCCACATGTGAAGAAATCAAGTAGAGAAGACAAAATAAAATAAACAAAAAGAACAAGTTCACTTTTCTTCTAAATAGCAAGCATCTATTACAAAGCTCTGTAAATCCCCTGTACTTGAGCTCTTGTACAGAACTCTAGCAGAAATTATGCCTCTGAGCCTACTCAAGGGATTCCTCTTCCTTCAGCCTGAAAGATGGCAAGTCACCACTTGTGGAAACCAATGTCACAATGGTGAGCATCCTCCTTTCATTGAGCTTCTTCCTATACAATGATCCCCACATATTCGCGTCTCGCATATCTGTGTATTCAATTAATCGCGGTTGGATTTTCAGTGAGTTGTGAGACCGCGCACGTGCGCAGAATGTCCCAGGCCCTGGATTTCACAGCCGGGAAGCACCAAAGGATGCTTCCTCCAGTTTAATGGGGTGCTACAGTGCGAGCCACACTCCCAGAACTGCCCCTCCAGACCTTATTAGTGGAGGGTGTGTGGGAGTAGTTGAATATCATAACTCGTGGGACGTGCCGAGACTCGACCCCCAGCAAATTCCAGGAGATCACTGTAGTCCATATTTGGACCAAGTGCAAGTCCTCTGGGGTTATCTCAAACAATTTGTGATGTTATACCTGCAAAGACAAGACTCTCACAAAAGATATCTTTGAAAGACTCTGGACAATTAAAAGGACTTACAGTATGAAGAAATGGGGAGCAGCTGAAGCCATAGGTGTTAGTACTGGCTCTCCCCTCTGTGCAGAAAGACACGCTGCAACACAGACTGTCCTTTCCATGGGGTTCCTTCACTTGACCAGAGCTATAATGGAAGAGACAATAAAGTAAGCACATAAAGAAATAGATCAGTTCCTGTCTAGGAAATACAGTCAAGTTAATTGAGGTGATGTTTCTGTTTTGGATCTTGTCATCATACTGTTAGTCTTACTGTGACCAAACTTCTCAAAAACCTTCACTTACAAAATGATGGTGTTTGCTGTGCAAACTGTCTAGCACCCATCAGTTTTTTGACACAGACACGGATTTTCTAAAGAAATTAGTGCTCAGTTTTTAAAATCTGTCTGCGAATTTGGGACTTTTCTTTAATATGCCAGTCCAAAAGAAGTGGTCATGTGTGGAGATCTAAGTACTTCTGGTTCTACAGCATCTATTACATTTGCCAGATGAAGATCTCTATATTTCATAATATATTAAATATCAGCAAAATGAATTACTCAATTCAATTCACTTTGAGAATTAACAGGCAGACTTTAAAATTCAGTGCATATACATAACCCCTCATAGCTAAAATAATCTGTCAAAATATCACTTATAAGACATTTAATCTTCCAGGGAATATTAAGTTAAAGATATATTTAATAGCAATTTTCTTAGACAGCCTGAACAGTACAATTTGCATGACTTTTTAAAAACTCTCCATTGGGACACAATGCCTCTTAGAAAAAAAGCTGTGTAGAGAGAAATACTTCTTTAACTAAAAAAATACTTCCTCAGAAAAAAGAAATCATGAGGTGACAGAGCTATAAAGGGTCTGGCCATAGACATTGGCTTCAGGAATTGGCTTCAGGAATATGTTGTGGACCTACATGCATATCCACATGTTATTTCAACCTGGAACAGTGGAGACAACTACCCTGGGAACTTGAACAAGGACAGCACTGGCTAATGTGATTTACTTTCCATTTAATTTCATCAGGTTGGAAAAATTCTTACCAAACAGTGTTTCATTGGAATTCAATGATTTGGCCAATTTAGAACTTTTCACAGACAAGGTTTAATTTCAAAGAGAGTATGAGAGCCTAGTCAGGCTCCAATATGAGTCTCACTACCAGTTAAGTTTTAAAACTTGTGTTCTTGCTGGCTACCTTATCCAGCTTGCTGGCAGACCATTTAGCAAGCTGATGGGAACTTGGAGATAACCAGCTGTCCTTCCCTAAACCACTGTAAGAGCTCTGTCTCCATTAATAGAATATTCCAAGAGTTTTCCTTCTATTTTTTCAAGCAAAACAAACCCAAATGCAAAATCAAGAAAAAGTTGTGAGAAAATGGATTTTTATCCCTATTTTCAATAATAAGGAATATAATTAAAATAATAAAATTCTGTTTGGTAGGAATTACATATAGGGACTATTGTCAGTAATAAACATAAACTGGCTAGTGTTTAAGAAAAATGTTTGTCTAAAGCAGAGGATACTTTTTTTGATGTAATTTTAGATCATTTGTTTGTAAAGTATCACAATCAGATTCTGATTCCTTGGTCAAAATACAAGATGAAATCAGTAATACTAGACCATAGAGGAAAGGGAGATTGTCACATAATCCTGCATGGTGTTTGGACATTAAAAGGAAAAACAAAGTCATATTAATTATCATTAATGTTTATGCAGCACCCACAGGTCCAAACTGACACGATAGCCTCATTCTATTATGCTTCATAATTTTCTGTTCCAGAGAGCACTAAGTTGGATTAATTGAAAACAAAGAATGGAAAAAGAAACAGAACTACAGGCTGAGATCATAGAAATTCCAAAGTGAATTGTTGCCCAGTTTTCAATTTGATTTTATGCATATGAAAAAAAATAAATCAGCGACTGCAGGGTTGTGGGTTTTTTTTTGCTTGTAAGTAATTTGGAACACTCCAGACACAGATTTTTTTCCTGTACTTTTATTTGTACTGAACTCTCGCATTTTTGAAATTTTGAAAAGTTATGGAACAGCAGAGAATTTCCACCTGTGCAAACAACCTGAGTCAGTTCCTTTAAATCCTGTTTGCTACTTGGCACTGATGGAAAGTTACAAACAAAGCAGAAAAAAGCAAAACTAGAACAAGTCACAAGCTTTTTGATTTTTGCTTTTGAGGAAAGATAAATATTTTATTCAGACTAGTTTAGCATTTTATGGTCTCTGCCTACCTTCCATGCCTGTAACACTGCATGTTACCAAGTTGTTAGTATGGTCCTTCTTACAAGAATTAAAAATGCAAAGAAAATTGAGCTGCCATCATTTTTAATGTGGTGCCCATCAAACACATCCAGTGAAATGGGGTCCTAGATATGCCTTATGCTTTGCCTATTTAGTTTTTCATCTTTTTTTTTTCTTCCCATTGAAACTGTTCCCAGTGAGAATAAATGTGGTTTGCATCTAGAAAACAGAGCTGGTGTTGAAACTTCATCCTCACTTTCAATTCCAGCCACCATTTGTTTTTTCTTTTTAAACAAGTAGAACCAATTCAGTGCCTTCTGTAAGAAGGCAACAGTAGCAATGTTGGAATTTGTTTAGATACTGGAGCCACTGAGAAAGCACTGTACATATCAAGAGTCCTTCTCAGTACATAGGTCCCACCTCATCAACGTCAGCCCCAGGCAGCTGAGCCTGAAGTACAACATCTGGGCTTTGCTTACAGCTCTTTGACCCTGGGCAGCCTTCTCCAGTGCTCGCCACTAGCAATGGTGCACAGGATGCCGACTGGTCTCATTTCATACAAGACCTAAAACAATGTTTCAGTCACGATCCTGGAATGGCATTTGGCCATAGCAGGCCTGGGTTCAGTCTAAATTCTAAATAAGTGTTGTAGGCCTCTCCAGATAACGTTGCTCCAAACTGTTTCTACAACAGATTTCATGGAAATTGCATGAATTAATCCATCAGACCTCTGTATGCTGCCCCAGCAGAGTCCCTCTGGAACTACTATCTCAATGCAAATGCTGGACATTTCACCCTGCCTATGTCCTATCATGTCCTGCAAATTCTATATGACTTTACTTGTTCTTGAGTGAGAAACGTCAATTTCTAAATTTGAAGCAACATGTCAGGAACTACTAAATGTTCATACTGTCATAATTAAGCTTTTATCCCCAGAATTTCTTGTCTGTGAAATATGTCAGAAGCTCTTATTTATAACTCATAACTAATAATGATTGGTGGTGGATTCAAGAACTCCAGGTTTAGTTACATGCCTGTCTCAGATATGCTGTCACAAAGTTTCATTATTCTTGTATACTGCAGACGAGCTTCTAAGTAATAATTTTTCCCTTGTCTGAGAATCTGACAAGAAAAGTAAAAATGTTGAAATTTAAATTCTTATTAGAAAGAAATAAATCAATATAGTCTTTTTCAGGCAAAGATTTTTTTTCCCTTCAATTCTCTTGTGCTTTTCAGTGTGAAATTTCTATCCTTTTTTTGCAATTTAAAATGAATAATTACAAAATTAAAGTTCCCCTGAACAAATATCATTCAGTCAACTCTCTTCTCATTCCAGTATCCTTAATTTCTGCATGAGTGGAAGGAAGAAGTTTGCTAAAACTGCTTGCTTTGCTCATCTGAATCAGCATGAGTCACAATAAAGAAATGGAATTATATAAAAATTATTTTTCCTTGAATATGTCAGGGTGAATTAAGAATAAGAAATGTTCTTTGCTTTGACAATATGGAATTGTGCTTTGGGGCACAGAAATGAAACCTGGATATTCAAAACTAATACACTTATATTACAGGGAACCATATCATGTATTCACTTTTCCCCTATTTCAGTATCATACACAAAAATAAATCATGTTTCAGGAAGACATGTTGAACTGGAAGTAGCCTTTGTGTTCTGAGGTTGTCTATAGGACCTCCATGAAATGATCCATTTGTCATACATGCAGAGAGTGATAGGCATGTTAAGCCTGGCAAATTTTCCTTTGTGGAGAAAAACAGTACAGAAAGGGAGACAAAAGCGTGGTTTGTAGACAGGGAATTGTATATAGTTGAACTGAAAAACCCTTGGTCTTAATAGTCACTTACATTTAATGGGTCTGGTTTTGCAGCCACTACTTCCACATGTCATAATCATGCACATAAATGGCCCACTGCAATTACTCCGGTACATATATTTGACCAAACTGGACTCTGTACAGGTAATAATGGTAATTTAAAATTATAATTATAATTTTAGTTTCAATTTGACATAATGTCCCAGATAGAATACTTCAGTATGATGGGATCATGCTATGTCACTCTGGTTCCTTTACATTTCTAAACTTCCCCAACTTTGGTGCACTTGGTTCTACCCTGAGCTTTGTGTTTTTCCTGCAGAAAAGTGATCATGTAATTATGCTGCATATTAGGGTTTTAGTTAGATGGGGGGGTTTTTTGTTTCTCGGTTTGTGGCTTTTGGTAGGGAAGGAATGCATATGCAAAAAAAAAATGATGCACGTATTATAACAATCGATTTAAAAATGAGTTATGCTGACATTAATAATGTAGTCATCAGAACTGGGAGGGAAAACAATGAAATTATTAGTAGCTCTTCAGATCCTGGTCTTTTATCTCCATCACTTCACCTCTTATAATACTATTTTCGGGGACCGGACAACTATTTACACTTTTTTCTCTCTCCAGTTGCATAAAAGGGGACTATATCTGTAGTAAAAGATACATAAGGTTTATATGTATTTCCTTCTGTGCCTGCCTGTATCTGATTTTTAATCTGATCAGTTGCATTTTAACCTGGTCACATTCTGTATTTAAGTTGCCAACCGTTTTCCCTCTTTTCAGGATTTAATTAAGAAACAATTGCAAGGCAAAAGGGCTCTATCAAGATCCGGAGCTGATTAATACACTTTTTTCAGTTTTGACTAAAATAATTCAAATATCTAGGGTCAGCCTTCCCTTTTTTATTGAAGGAAATGACACAAGAGGAGGTTGCTCCTGCTCCTCCCTTGTCTCTCTGTATACAACATCCATTCAAGAGCAGTGGAGAAGGAGAAAAGGCAAGAATAAAGTCATGGTTTGACATCCTGTAAATACAAACCCCGTGATTTTATCCAGAGTTCAGCAAATAACTAGTCAATGAAACTCCTCACTCCACAGAATATTACATCCTGAGTGATTAGACTACATAATCAAGTCTATTAATGAACTATGGTTCTTTCAGGATGGTTTTCTGCTTTTAAGGCAGAAGCAACTCAGGGTACTATATATAACAACTCAAAGAAAAAACTCAAAGGCTTGAGGATAACAGAACCAGAAAGAAACTAAATTATGAGAGAGAAGCTGAAAAAAATAACTAGATTTCTCAATGTCTGACTTGCTCCCTATTTTTTTTTAACAGAATTGTTTCCCTAACCTCTGACATTGTGGTTACTTTTGTGGGCTATTTCATCAGAAATCAGTTGAAATAAAAGATGAACCCCTTTCCTGGCAATTTTGAAAGCATGTGTCTATCAGATACTATTCAGACTAGCGGCAACAAAAATGCAAACTATAAAATATTCCTGATGTTTTCCTTTTACAGAAAGCTCTGGGAAACAAAACAGTTGGTAAGACCTAGGCTGACTACAGATAACACTGACATGCATTTTTAAGAATATGCAGAATTAAAAAGAAGCAACAAACAAAATGGAGACCTGGAGCTGAACAAATGAAACCAAGTGTTTACTTATCTAGGTAAAATTCTCAAAACCACAAAAATTATGTAAGAGCCGACTTTCAATTTTCAAATGTGAATGTGTTTAAAGCTCTTTTTGTGCTACCATTTATGCTGCAAATGGTGCCTAAGTCAGATCAAAACTTTTGGAAACTCTATTAGGCACTTCTGAAGACCCTTTTTTGACTGAAAGAGCATTACACAAGAAACATGGTTGCGCATTTTTCATTCATCTTGAAAGCCAAACAACCAAACAAGGTATGCAAGTTAGTATGGGAAAGGCTGCTGATGGGTAAAGGGCAAAGTCTCCTGTCCAGCTTTTGGTCTTCAGTCTTTGCAACAGGTATGTTGTTTGAAATGTGAATGTGAAATCCCAACTTTTTTACTCTGATTTAGAGCTATCTTTACCAGAATTACTTTATTTAGTACTGACAGGTTTCTCTCCTTTTGAAACTTATGTTTCAAATCTATATAGATTAATATTGCCCTTGGTGATTGCAACAGCTTTGATCATTTTGTCAGTAAAATTAACAAATTTATAATTGCAGGTAGTACCAGACTTTCAAGGACTCACACAAGAATGACTGGCCTGCATGAAACTGCTAGAAAATGTGTGAATTGTAGCCACTCACAAGGATATCTGATGGCAACAGCTCAGTTCACAACTTGTCCGTTAAGTTCCAATAATGTGAAATGTTTGAGCCCGTTAAAAAGGTGTCAGAGGACCATGTTCTGTGAGATTTAATGCCCTAGTTCTTCACTTTCACCCTCAGCAGACGAAACAGTAATTAGTGTCACTGACTTCAGGACATGGTGAGTTGTTTTTCCCACACTAGAGATCCAGTATTCACATCTTATTATGCAAGTTTTTATGCTTTCTTTAGGACTTACCTGACTCCTCTATGTTTCATATATTTCATTAATTACATAACACATTACATATCTTTTTCATATATGTTCTCCCAATATTGGTCAGCTCTCCTATCCTAATTCACAGCACAGCCTCTGAAAACAAAAGTTGTCTTTTTGTTTTTCATAAAAAGGGTCACTTGGAATACAGAACAAAATGTGGAATGTAGATCAAAATATGATTATACTCTAAAATACATTGAAAAGGGAGGAGTAGAAACAATTCTGTTGCATTAGCAATTTTTCTACTGTTGGACATAATTTGAAGTTCACTTACAAGTGAACTCAATTTCAGTCCAAGTTCAGTTTTAAAATGAAACTTTGGATTTAGTGCCACGAGAAGAAAGGAAGTGGTTTTAAAATCTTGCAAAGGAATTAATACTATGCATATTTCATTGCATAAGAGTATATGGTTTATCTCTTCTATGTAATTATTAAGGCTGGACTGGGCATAAAATCCATTCCCAACACAAGTTCAAAACAGACTTGGTTAACTGCTGGGGGTTTTTTCAGCCAAGAGCAGAAACCTAATTACAGACACACCACACTATAAGAAGTTGTTCTCACGATATCTCTTCGCAGGCAAAAGGAAATGAGCACTGGAAAACTCATAAGAAAGTCTGATCAAGCAACATTTCCAGCCTGACTTCCAGACCAAAGAGGTTTGGACAAGTTTTGGTTAAGCAGACTAATTTTTGGATGTTTATCTGAACTGAACAGTCTGAATTTTTTGAGGTTCAGTGTTGGTTGCTCTCCATTTGAAGAGCTATTTACACTTCTATACATATAATCAACACAAGCCTTTCATCCAAAATGCTTCCAGCTTGTTCTGTTGTGTTTCCAGTGTATGCTCATAAACCTGCAGTGTCAACACAAGCTGTCTTCTGGCATAAAAAAAATAAAAACAAAGGTGGCAATAGATTCTTCAGACAAAAACTGGTCCAATTTTTCAAGCATGCCTTCACTTAGACAGCGGTAAAGTGCAGATCTCTATCTCAAAGGCTGCAAAATCTGCTGCAAAGAACCTGTGATGTTAGAGTGTGGTTTTGTAAGCCATTGCATTCTAATGTGAATTTAAGTCATCCACCTAGTTGTAACTGCCATTTCAATTGAAACAAGTATCCCTAGATATGCAAGAGGCTACTTGAGATTACACAATTTCTTCTCAGAATCACAGAATCACAGAATCAGTAAGGTTGGAAAAGACCATAGAGATCATCAAGTCCAACCTATCACCTATTAACTAACCTAGCCAAACCTGTTACCTAACCTAAGTTCTCTCAGTTGAAGAAGTTGTTATTATTATCGGAATTACTGGGACCAAGGTGAAAATGAATTGTAAAGCTGTTTCAGCCCCTGGCTCTTCTAAAAATTGCTTCAATTTATGCACAAAGAAAGTAGCTTTTTGAGTTACAAGGTTTGGGTCTATTTAAGTGGGATCCCACGGTATATCTAGGACCACCATAATCCACAGAACACAGCCAGGACAGAGAGAGTTTCATGTTTGACCAATTGTGCACTGAGCAAAGATTCATTAATGAGGTGTTTATGATAACCAAAAATTTAGGTGTTGGATTTACGTTTTTCTGTTGGGGGATGTGTGTTTTGTTCCAGGGGTTTTGTTGTTGTTTTGTTTATTGTTTTGGGTTTGTTTGCTTTGTTTTCCTGAATATCTACCACTGATTTAAAAATACACAACCCATGGAATCCCAACAGTACCTTGCAGTTTACCTGGCTGAACCTCACATTAGACTGTAACTGTCTGCTTAGTTTGTTCCGTTTTAATTTCAGTCCAGATTGTATAATAATAAATCTTTCCCATTTCTTCCCTAGCTTTTTTTCTGTCCTAGTTCGTCCTCTTCTTAGTTGCAATTTCACACTGCGGAAACTTGCAGTACTGTGACTAACTGTGGAGAGAACGAGTCATAAATTAGTCACTAGCAAGACAAGCATCTTAGCAGACCCACAATGACTCAAAACACTAGACTGGTTTCTGGCCCACGGTCAAGATCTCAGAGATCCTTGGATACAACTCGTTAAAATTATTGTCTCTTAACTGTCCACCTGTGCAGAGTCTGGTTACACAGCATTCCAATTAGCCACCAGCAAAGGGTGCCAAGCATCTGCCCATGAACATTTCTTTTCTACTTCTTTTTGCTGTGCCAGGAGGTAAACACAGTACGTATAAGGAATTTTCTTTTTTAATCTTTGTGACCCAAGACATAAATTGCAGTGCATTACTTCTGCTTGTACTTAGAACAAACCAATTCTGTTACTAAAAAAAGTTCAAAACTACAACCAAAACCACCTCATTGTATATCACTCCAGACAAGCATGAAAACAAGGCTAATAAAGCAAAAACCAGTTCCTTGCTCAATGAACTGTTCACAAAGAGGCTCACATGTCTCTAACTAGCTCATGGCACCAGGCATATTGACACACACCACATGCTGGAGCTATCAGCTCAAATCCATGTGAAGTTGAAAGTCTAGGACTGCTAATTCTTCAACATCCTCCTAGCAAGACGGCAGCTTTCAGTAGCTGCTATTGGACACAAAGTTGGTGTATTCTCTCTAAGTTCCAGGCCAGGCTGTTCACAGGCAGGCCCTGTTCAGTGAAGTACACAGCCCAGTGTTGATACTCCAGGTTGCAGAACTAAGTTTCCACATCTCCACTCCCATCTCAACCCAAGTCTTGAAATTGTGTTACATACTTGGTTGTGCATATGCAGGTAAGTGGGAAGTAAAGGTGGGGAGGAATCTATAGCCTGGGTGATCAGATTCCCTGCTCAAGGACTCAGGTTTCTTCTCCTTGACCAGAGTACACATGACCTGCACTCATAGCTGGTCCTCAGTTGAAGAGAAAGTATCAGTTGTGTCAATTGTTAATGTCAGTGGCAGCAAGCACAAGAGCTCATTTAAACCTGAGAGTGGAGTGAACACTTTTGTAGGTTATTATTAGTGGCTGTGAAATTGAAATGTGACTCTGGCAAATAGCAATTTTCTGACTTGGACTACCTTCACAGAATCACAGAATATTATGAGTTGGAAGGGACCCACAAGGATCATCTAGTCCAACTCACCATCTAACACCCGTACAGAAACCAAAAGCACATCCCAGAGCGGTAACACAACCTAGTTCCCTCACAGTCTAGCAGGCCACTCCGGGCCAGAAGGGACCCAGGATCATCCAGCCCTACACCCCCCAGCTAGACCATGGAGAAAGCTATTCTTGAGCACTGCCATCATGCCACTCTTCAAGACAACACAGTTGAAAGCAAGAAGGGGATTTCTAAAGGAATGTTAGTATAAACAAGAAAGGTAAAGGAAGAGAAAAAAATATCAGTTCCTACAGTATTTTCTCTCAAATGCAGACACAGTCTGCTTAGCCCCACCTCCCTAGCAGGAAACAGACTCTCTTTTTCAGCTTAAGTACTCCTACTCCTTCTGTTCACTGATTGATTTTGTTTTGCTTGACTTGACAAGACCAGGTTGGACAAATCTGAATTATCTGTATGCTGCTGACTGGATCAACTGCAGGTCCTTTAGTATGCTTGTCATTTAGTCTTATAAATTACCTTAATGAGGGCTGTAAATCTTGCTCTCTAAGGACACAGCTGTAAAATAAAAAGCAATTTGAATCTTTAAAAAAATCAAAGATGCCCCTAGAATGCAGGCTATTCTTTAAATGTAATGCATCCTGCCTTGGAATTTGGCCTGGATTTCTTCTGCTTAGCTTTCTAAATGTAAGTTACTTTAAGGAAAAAACCTAAGTTTACCCAAAATGCATTCTTTTTTCAGAAGACTGGAAGTAAAACATAATTTCACATGGATCTATGAAGTTTTGAATGGGTAAAAACATGTGCCAAAATGTTTTGTAAACATGTTTTAAGAGTGGATCTAAAACTCTGTTCTATGTAACCATGGATTTAATAAATTAAAATAATGCTAGCAATTAAGTAATAAAATATGTGTTCTGTTTATTCTCTGTTTGTGCCTAAATAAGAAAATGAAAGGAGACTGTCAAGAAATCAATTAATGCAATAACTACATTATTAGCAGAAAGAAAAATGTTTAAAATTCAAGTCCGCTAACTTTCTGTACAGCAAGAAGCACAAGATGTATTGATTCAGTCTTTTCAGAGGCATACAAAGGTAGTTAACAAGTGATATAATGCTCCCACCTTTTTACTAGTTCTCTTTTCAATGCATTTAGCATTCAATTAAATGTACTAAATGAACAGTCTGAGTCATATATTAAAAAGAGTAGATCCCAGTTTATACTGAGGAGCCTAGCATAAAAAAATAAAGTTAAAAATATGAGCTCAGATGGCAGGAATATTGAAGACATCTGTCTATTGACTTAGTTAAGATAACACAGAGCACATTATATATATATATTACTCACACAAAGTAATATGCATATTTCTTATTATAACAGAAATACCAGCCAAAAAAGAATATTTTAAAAATTATAAACAACTAAAACAAGTATTGTCTGAAGTAATCAGAAACAAGTATAAGTAACAGGCTATTTTCTTTGAACTAACAGACGTATTATAAGGCAACCTAATTTCTAATAATATCACAATTCTCTGTCATATTTCTGACTTTCCTTGATATAAACACATTGAATTGCCTTTTTCATTAGGTTGGGTTTTGATACAACTTTTTATCTTGCTCGCAAGGACTAGAGTCTATGACTAATACACATGCTATATCACTGGTTTGTTGGCCGTGGAGATTTCACAAAGCCCAAGTTCTTTTGAGTGCACATGATTTATTCACACACTGAATGGCACTGTGTCCATTTATTGCCCAAGTGTAACTTGTTAGACTCAAACATAGTTTTCCTTCCTTTCTTCACTATCACTGATCTGCAGGTTTACTCTTTAAATGAATACGTTAAAAATCCTCTTCCACCTCCAGCATTTTTTTATGGACATCTCCCAAGAAATGTCAACGGCTACAAAAATTTTTCAACTTTCTGCACCTCTGTGTAATACTAATAACCAGACACTTTCCACAAGTTCTGCAAAGGTCTTGTTAACACTCTTCATTGTCTGGACTAGGCTCATTCCATTAATCACATGGACAACAACTGAGTAATGCCAATGCCCAGGGAATAATGGACACACCAGAATGTTTCTAGCATCTAGCAATTAGTAAGTTCTTAAGTAAATTCCTGCTTATTCTGAGAATTACTCATTTCCTAAGACTCTTCCAACTCCCTTAGAAGAAAAAAGTCTGAAAATGGTTTTTGGATATGTGATCGTAACATTTCCATCCAGAAGAATTATTCACAAAATGCTTCTATTTGAAACTGTGGTATGGTTTTTAATTTAATTTGTTGTTTTTCAGAAAATCTTCCATGCAAATGGGCAGGAGGAGGATGACTGACCTGTTACCAGACTAACAGGGTCACGACATATAAGAATCTCTCTCCAAAGAATATTGCATATTAAACCAAACATACATTCCCTGTTTGATATTCCATCATCCTGGGTATTTTGCGTTCTGATAGTTTCCTTGAAGTATTTCAATTTTACCTTGTCCCTTAAATATCTCATACAGATGCTTCAGTGTTCAGCACTTTGATGACACCAGTTAGCTTTCTGGAGGTGTCTCCTGCAGTCTCAGAAGACACCCTTTTTTGTGGTTTACATGTAAACACATCATCTGCATATCAGAAGCTAGTTACTAAGTGTGTACAGTTTGGGTAATTGGATGCATAATTCCAGGGTCCAATGTCATAGAAGGAATTCAGACACAGGTCCAATGTTGACCTCAACATTGCATCTTGATATCAGTGTAAGAGACTCAAAATATTTCCACTACCACCATCTCTTAGGATCCACTAAATTCAGTTAGTGACTCTAATAACACGGTTTTTGCCAAAAGAAAGAAGTCTTGCTCAAAGTCCCTCCTATATGTATGGTTATAAGGTTAAAAAAAAAATCTCAAGCTAGCTGGATCCTTTCTTCAATCAATCCCGTTTCTTAGCCCTGAAGAAAACTACTCAACAAAGACCAGGGAAGGGTGGAAAGAGTGACAGAAAAAGAAGAAAGAGAACAGGTCCACCTCATTTCAGTGTCAAGAAACTGAGATTTCTCAGTTACTTGCAACATTGTACTCTCACAAACAGCCATACCTTGTAAAAATTAGTAGCTATAAAGGATGGTGTCAGAATGTGCTCAGCAGATATTGCCACAAGTCTTGTTGACACATTTAAGTTCTTCTTCCAAATGAGACACATTGACTGTGCAATTATCCTTCACAAGTCCTTTGTCTTTTTAAGTATTAGTCTACCATCTCATTTGGAACCTGATTTAGTGATTTCTTAGAAAGTTTTTTTTCCAAAGCCATAGCGCTTTGTTTTTCCTCAATAGCACGCAACAGGTATGTTCACCATGAACATTTTGTGGCCTCTTTGGTGACACTGATGCTTGGGCTTCAGGCAAAATTTTGACAACACTCAGAATTGAAAAATTAGTGGGAATTTAGTCAGCTTGCAGAAGGATATGTTACAAATTGTGGCCTGAGAGTACACTGAATTGCCATTTGGAGAGATATCACTGAAAATAAACAAATAAAAAGTGTCCTCTAACTGAAAGCACTCTCCTCTGTCCACTTATGTCACTGCTTATCACAAATGGGATCTTTGCCATAGATGTGAAAGGTATGCTTCAACCCTGTTATATAGCTTAAAATGTTGTAAACTACACTAAAAAAAAAAATCACCACANTACACTAAAAAAAAAAAATCACCACAGCCATGTTCCTACAAACAATAATATTGAAGTATGACTAAAATTGTAGAGGTGCTTTTTAGGATGTAATTGTAGCACAGATAAAATGATGCTGCCAAATTGCACCAGCAGCCTGTTTGCCTCAGTTTTTTACTACTGTCAGTTATTATCCTGGCTCATTTAGTACCAGGCAACTTCCTAAAGCTGGACCTTAAAAAAGAGAAGTTATATTTTGGTAGGAACAGAGCTGCATGATTTTTTTTTTTTTTTTTGGGGGGGGGGTTTATTACTTTTATTCCTTAACAAATACTTATAAAATGGTTGGATGAAATATGCTTCTGGCCATGAGGGCAAGTAAACTAATTTCCTGGAATTACAGTAAAACCACTTATCTCATCTACCACCTATCATTATCAATTACTGTGTTACAAATCCTGAAACAAACAAAGGGCCAGGAATGTGGAAAACCAGGTTATAGGCCTCCTCAGACATTTTGTTGTGGTCTTTTCATTAAGTCCAAGCATAATTACAGGTATTAGGAACAAAGACAAGCAATGGCAAATCTGATCAATGAAATTACATAATTAAATGGTCCATTGTAATTTGTGATGGCATCATCCAAGAAGCAAAGATCAAAATATGTATGTTAGAGCGATGTGTCTACCTTGGGTTGCTGAATGAGGCACTGAACATCAATTCTGCCATATATCTAGGTACAATTTATTAGTTACAGAGTATAGAATAGGTCAAAGGCCTATCTGTGGCTGGATGCTATGGCAAAACTAATTTTTACTATAATTATAAATCTTCAAAGTTTAATCTTATAGCCATTAAAATATGGCATAAAACCTAACTTTGTCACTGTGATCATCCTCCAGAAAGGTAAAAAATTTTATTAAAATAACATGCAGTTAATGGCGCCAAACTCACATCTGTGATTCAATTCTTCAATAAAAACTGAAAAAGATTGATAGGAATGATGACTGAATGAGGACTGACTTCAATTTTTTTTTAAAATGTGCATAAATCAACTAATAATTATCCTGAAAACTAAGCACATTTGCAAAGAGAGTTTTAACTGTAATGTTAAATTCTCTAGATATAATTTAAAGCTTCACTATACCCCATATAAGTCACCAAAGAGCTGATTTAACACAACTGGAAACAATAGTTGTGTGCTTACATAATATGCATATGAGAAAACATTTTATAATTTACCAAAACGTGACTGGTTCTTTAAATTCATTGTTACAAGTATGTCCCTACTGCAAAAAAGTCTATTTCATCTCATTTGTATGTTCATATCCATAAAAGAGGTCTGCCCAGATTGTATTAAGTTTTTATGAGCTTAATGAACAAATATATGCACATAAACATCCATGCCATTATACAAATAGAGAGCTTCATGAGAAAATCAGAAGGTTACATTAGATCCAAAGGAAAATATGTCTGATAAAACCTACACTGAGATTTATGTATTTCAAGAGAACACACTGAAAAAAATCCAGAAATATCTTTGCTTATTTTGAATTCTTGCCTGGACTGAGGGTTTGCTTTACATCTAAAAGTTGAACTGAAATATTAGAAACCTCAGTGAACTTAGACTGTTTTCAGCAAGGCAGGATTTGGGGCTTAGGCTCATTAAGAAATGTCAATCTGAAGCTATAGTCAATCTTAAGGAAATTGTTTGTCTGCTTTGAGGTTTAACTGGCCTCCCCTAAAAGAAGTACCCTGGATATATAAATTCAGAAAAAGTATAACAAGATCTAGGACTAAGATTATTTAACAGATGAAAACATGTGTTCTCCTCTTAAAAAAAAAAAAAAGTAAAAAGAAAAGCAGGAAAAAAAGAGTGTGTGTGTCAGGTGTTTGTCTTACGTATACTTCTTAAAATCCCGTCAAGATATACCAACTACATATCTAGGGTTGTTTTACCCAGTCATAATGCTTGGTAAAATATCTTAGGGAAGGAGTTCAGGTCCATATGGCATAAAAAGAATAATTCAATTACCAACTCTGACCATTTTTTTACTTTGTCATACTTCAGACTGAGTAAAATGAGGCTTTTCTTTCCACAGCAGCGTTTTCCATTTTCTTCTATTTTGTTTTTCTATTTCAGTGATGAGGAATGCATCAAGGGACAGATGAATTAATCTCAAATACCATATGTGTACAAGTGAGTACTTCAGCATGTTCAAGAAAACAAGGCTTCCAAAACTACTGTACTGATTGATAAAGGTATTTTTTTTTTCCACGGTTGTTCTAAAAGTCCACCATAAATGCTCCTTTTCATAAGTCCTGAAGGCTCTGTGCAAGACGCTGGAATTCCCATCTGTACAATGCATGCTTTCATCTGTGTGATCATCAACACATGTTGAATGTGTTTTTGAAGGTCTGTTTTAAAGCTATGGCCATGGGACATCATGTGACTACTGAATCATTTTCCTCCAGCTGAGGGTACACTTTATCTTGCCAAACATTTTCATAGTTTGTGCAAGCAGTTCCTGCAGTCTGATTCAGCTGCTCATGATGTGGCTGTCTGCTTGTCTGAGTGCACGGGAAGGTTTAGAATTTCATATTCCTCTCCATGCTGTTACTTTTAATCCTCTAAAACGTTTCCTGAGTGTTGAACATATGCCTGTTTCATTATTCCTGGCAAATGGCACTTAGGAACAGTTTGTTGATTAATTCTAAACCATGCTGTGATGGCCTTCAAAGAACACCTTAATAATTTTAAGTGAGCTGTGAGGAAAATAACTTTATTTCCTACCAACATACATTCTGCAGCAGCATTTTTCATATTAATGAAAATAATATTTTCATGGTGTATTAGGAGAGCTTTTGGGGATATGTAATGTTCTTATCTACACCATATTTAATAGGATTTATTGCATAGACCCTCCATTTAATGAGGTCAAATACACGCAACAAAGTCTGTTAATCAAATAAAATAAGTCACGCAGCTGCAGATTTCAAGTAACTGAATCAGTGGAACCGAAAATCTAGTGGCAAACTATAGTTATCCCTAAAAGTATACCAGATTCTTTTTAGTGCCACATCAGCACACATACATAATATG
This sequence comes from Pitta sordida, assembly GCA_013390025.1. NCBI lineage: Eukaryota > Metazoa > Chordata > Aves > Passeriformes > Pittidae > Pitta > Pitta sordida. The sequence continues at coordinate 159,614 of WEKX01025468.1, read as the reverse complement.
TTTAATCTACCAAAGCATTTATACCAGAGAATTAGGTTAATACAGAACACTGTCAGCCAAAGACTGACCTCACTCACCCTGTATTTCATACCACTAGGTCAGGATCCTACCCACCTCTTAGAAACTCAAGTAATTATACCACAGTGAGACAACCTGGTAAGAATCTGAAGGTATAGACAGATTAAGAACCCTTTCAGAGTCACAGGGCTTTAATTTTCATCTTATTTTGATTTCTTTCCATGAACTGGTTAGCTTTACAAATGGGTTACTGAAAACTGTCTTAGGTAATGTCTAATGTAAACTGTTTAATATTATCAGTACCACAGCTGAGCCTAGACATACATAAGGCTTTCCTAAGATTGTAGACTCTTAAAAATCTTCTAGGCATCAGAGACACTGAATGTCTACGAAGTTAGCCAGCCCATTTCCCAATCTCATTTTTCCGTGCTTCATTCAATCCAGTTTTAAACTCTCTCAAACGACATGGCTTCCTCTACTTCCTGCAAGAGACAATTCCATACCCTAATAGATCTTCCTCCAATAGACAAATGTTTCCCTTGATATTCTTCATAATTTTCCCTTTTTAATTCAATCCCATAAATGCACGTTATACTCCCTTTCCCTTAATTTGTATCATTTGTTTTTCAAAGGAAACATAACAAAAGTTTTAATGAAAACAAATCCTGTCTTATGTAAACAGTAAAAATTCATGTTAGGAGGAAAATTTACCTTATATCTATGAACCAGGGAATTAATCTGATGAAAAGCAATATAGGGCCATAGCTCATGTTGTTTTGTGGTCAAACAGAACTTCAACAATACAGTTGCAAGACCTTCACTATTTCCACTACTTATCCAGGTAGGCTATAAATCTGGTAAACTTTTTCCACTGGTCAACCTTACTTAAATGAAGTTTAATTAGCAATTTATGTAAGGGCTCAGCTCCTAGGTCTTTGAAGTCAGTGGGATTCTTTCCATTATTTTCAGTGGGATCCCAATGACGCCTGTATTATGCATGAAAACAAATTACATTTAATGGTATGCTAACAGTACGAAAGTAAATAATATAGGAATATCAAGAAAATGCTTTTCAAAAATATCTTCAACATATTTTACATCTGTGAAAGTGTTTTTGATTAAATCCTCTGCATCCTATGTTTTTAGAGCAAGAAAATTTTTCAGGCCTTTCCAATTTTCACCATAAATTATTTAAACTATAGCAGTATGCCAAGTGAAATATCAATTTCTTTCACAAAGATTTTATTTTCCATATGGTTTCAGTAACAAAGAGCTTTAACCTATTTACAGTAGTTATAAAAGCAGTAACATGAGTACCTCTGCCCAATGTTGTTAGACCAATTTAAGCTAAAGTTTCACGGTGCATGTATTATCACTTTCTTTCTTCCCCCTCATAGTTATCTGGTCAGTTGAATTTCACAGAACAAATTTTTCTCAGGTAGTATAGAGGAAAGTGCTAATAGCAGCTTATTCTACCTCTCTTGCATGAAGTTCAGAGTTGTTAAAGGCATTCCAGCATATGCTTTCTACTAACCCTGCCCTCTGCTTCTCACAGATAGTGAGACTTGGTACTCTGAATGGCGATCAATTTTCATCCAAGCAAAAGAGGCTGATGTATTGGCAATGAGATAACGTCTCACAGCTTTGCCTAGTGATGTATACTAAACCTTCTAAGCAAGCCATAAATGAATATACACCCATATCTAACATACGGACTTAATCTCTTTTGCAGTCCTAGGCACTCTCCCTCTCCTTAGTTATATGGAGACAAAACTCCCATGTTCATGCTAAATAGATGCTGGTCCAGTTAAAGTAAACAAAGCAGAGATAATGGCACTTTTCTTTCCAGCCAGAAATGCTGGCTTTCAGCTTAAATGCATACCTTTGATGATGGCTCACTGGCAAAACTTGCCTTAGGTAAAAGAAACATAATTATGCGATTTTCAGCTCAAATATTTTTTCCTTAAGGAGAAAGGGAAACAGATCTAATCCAAACTCTCAAGGAGAGTCCACATGTAAAATGAGAACTATTTTATAGATCTAAGCTCATTTCTATTAAAAGAAGAAATTTTGACTAGGGTTTAAATGAAGCTAGTAAGCAGCAATTTAGTGGAGCCCTATGGCCTGTATGGGCTCCAAACTGGGTCAGGAGATCAAATGTTTTTCGAATAAAGTATATTACATTCAAAAATAACATATCTAGAATGGTAAGGGTGTGTGTATATGTATATATATACACATACATATATATATATGTATATGTATGTGTCTATATATATACATATATGTGTATATATATATATATACACGCATATATATACAGGTATTACGTATATATATAATACAGGTATTACGTGTATGTATGTGTGTATATATATATATATATACACGTAATACAGGTCTTAATAAGACATGAAGCACAAATAGTCCATATTATTTCTACATTCCAAGTTGAAAGAGGCAGTGCTGTCTTATCACTCTGTTGATCTTAAAAGTCAGTTTCGCAGAGTTGAAAGGAGTGAAGCTGAAAGTCTTGCAATGTGTCATCTTTAGTGCAGCTTCACTGCCATGAACTCACACTACCACAGACTAATTAAACTAGATTTGAAGCAAGGCTATGTTCAATACAAAAATATTGGTTTTACGTGTCAGAATTCTGATGCTGGATCCCAGGGATGGTGGTGCAGTTCAACCCACAGCAGTGACACATGGCTAATATAAGCACTAGTTAGATAAAATTTGAGACATTGTATTTCTCACTATTAAGGAGTCCATGATGTTTTATTGTCAATGCAGATGAGCTGTTTTCTCCTCATCCCATCACCTAGTGTGCAGAACATCAGACCTTCACCCAGCAAGCAGCTGGGAAACACATTCTTGTCTGAATCTCTTATAAAAGTACTTTCTCTTATTTTGCTCAGTTGTGCCTTTTTTGATTTTTTGTTTTCACTGCTTGGGAAAGTTTAGATGCAGTACTTTAGGGCTCGGCACTTCCTCCATTGGGCAGCAGTTATTATCACTGCTTAGGAAATCCGCCTTTTAACACTGTTATGGAAAGAGGTAGTTTATTTGTGTTTCTCATCAGAGTTGAACATGGAGTTCATTGTGTCTCAAAAGAGGAGACACTAGAAAAGCTCTGTGCTATTCTCTTAGCACTCAACTATGTTTGCCAGGGGAAAAGGCTGAGATAGAGCAGAGATTTCCTTCCATTAGAGGAATAATTTTCCCGGCATTCGTGGTGATGCTGCTGCTGCGAGAATTAGTAGGTACTGGGCTAAAGTTAGTATACGTATGTGCTGACCCACCAGAGGTGAGCCCCTGTTCATTAGAAAATTGATTTCTGTCCTCTGCACTTGGCAACTTCTACTCTCAGACATCTCTTCTGTTTAAAAATGAAGTTCAGCCCAAAAGCTGGACACTACTTTCACTTCCCATTGCCACAGGTTCCCAGTTAAAAATGTTCCAAAGCTGCAAAGTTGGGATGTTTCTCTGCAGCAGTTTTATAAGCCTCTTAAATTCCTGCGTGGACCATAACAACCTCATTTAAGCCGCAGGGTATCTTCACTGACATCAGCAAATTTGGCTCAGTGTCCTTCAATAGATGGGTAATTTGTTTTCATAATAAACAATGCCACAAATCACAAGCAAATGAGCATAGCTGCCAAAATGTCTTCAGCCCTTATAAGAAGAAAAAAAACCTACCAAACAACAAACCCTTCTACAATCAAATGATTTTGTTTTCATTTTGGTGAAATGAAATATTGCATTCTCTCGGAGGATTTTTGTCTCTTATTCTATCAGTCTTTTGGCGTTAAGGACAGCAGAGGCTACTCTGTAGTGTGAGATTGCATAAAGCCACTTCAGAACAGGAGAAAAAGTAATAAGGAATATTTCAAGCAAAGCTGAATGAGAAAACTGTGAGAAATACCTAAATCTCTTTATAAAGGATTGACATTATTAAAACAACTTGTTTGAAACCCATTTCTCTTTTAAGTTCTTAGCCTCTCTGTGGAGGAAGGAAAAATGTTTTTTTTTTCTGAATAAATATTAAATATATAACAAATTTATGATGAACAGAGCAGGCAAAGTAAACAATTAATAGAAAACATGCTTGTTTAAAGGATAGCATGGTGGTAATGCTCATGTACCTCGAGAACACTTCAGACAGATGTAGTTCTGGTGAGGAATTCCTTCACTCTGTATTCAAAGTAAATAGAACCCATAAACAGCTGCTGTTCACCAAACATAGGAGGAAGGGATTTGGATGCATTTCCATGTACATTTCCTTAGTCTCTGATCTGCCCTCTTCTTAAACAAGTAAAATGGAACAGAGTTCACACTGTATTGAGCAGTGCATTTACTTTTTGGAAAGATCCCTCAATGCTAGCAGTGCCATGGTCCCAAAATATCTCCAAGTTAGGCTTTGTGAGAGAACTAACAGAATTAATTATGAATTTGCACTTTGTTGCTGAAAACCAGTAAATAGCAGAGGATATACATATACAGTTATCCCTCCGTATTCGTGGATTATGGGTCTCCTGTGGGGCCCATGGAACCTTTAATCTGTGAATATGGGTCGGACATTAATATAGCAAATTATTGCCAGAAATATGGAAACGTTGGAACACTGCAACATCAGGGCTTCTTACGGCAGTAAGGAGCGTGGGTGTTGGGGTTCTTTCCCTCTAACTGCAGCAGCTAGCACTGGCAGGAGTGCTCTGCCTGAGGCTATGAGTATCTGCATATGCACATATGCAGATACACGCTGACAAATCACAAATCACACAGATTCACAGAATATTATGAGTTGGAAGGGACCCACAAGGATCATCTAGTCCAACTCACCATCTAACACCCGTACAGAGAC
>WEKX01025468.1:119626-142627 GCA_013390025.1 Pitta sordida | reverse complement strand
CCAGTAAGCCAGGACTGTTGGTAAATTATGGAAAGTGGCTTGGCGAGTTCATCTGCTAGTTCTTTCATGACCCTCGGGTGGATGCCATCCGGTCCCATAGACTTGTGAGGGTCCAAGCCACTCAGCAAGTCTCTGACGACCTCCTCTTGGATTACAAGGGGGTTATCCTGCACCCCAACCCCCTCCGTGCCACCGCTGGTCCAGTTGTCTTGCGGACAGTTTGTTCTGCTATTAAAAACAGAGGCAAAGTGTGCATTAAGTATCTCTGCTTTCTCCTCGTCTTTGGTTACTATATTGCCCTCTGCATCCAATAGGGAGTGGAGGGTGTTACTGCCTTTCTTTTTACTGTTAATGTACTTTTAGAAACTTTTCTTATTGTCCTTGACAGAGACAGCTAGGTTGAGCTCTGTCTGGGCTTTCGCCCCTTGTACTATAGAGGGATTCATTTTGCAGTTTCTCCTGAAACTTTTTTTGCAGTTTCTCCTGCCAACCTGAGACAATCACTCACATATTCTGCATATTTCCAATGAATAATTGTATAAAATTAAAAAATCTATGTACAGGAAGTGCACCCTTCCTTAATCATACCATTGTCCTAGATACTCTGATTTGATTCAGCAGTGACACCATACAGACTTGTGGCAGGGATGGTTACATCTTGAAACATCCCCAGCTACCACTATAACCCTGTTTCCACTGCACAGGCACAATGTATCTTTAAGCGTCTGTATAAATATAAAACCACCCCCCACATTCTGGAACTAATTTAAACATTATGATATGTACAATATACATTTTATTTTCAACCAAGAGCTCACCACATAAATATAATTACAATGTTCCAGTCATGACTGGAACTTACCATAAAAAACCCAATTTATCGTTATACTTACATTTTCCATAGCCCAAAATTATTTAAGTGTTGAAGTATATTATATTATATACCATCGCTGAGTATTAATTTTGTTTAAATGCCTTAAAATATGAGTATTTATCTAAATTGGATGTGAGGTTTTTTTGTATCTTCAATAATGTGTCATATTGTAGATAAAATACCAACTTCAAGTTACTTGACAGTCATAACTGAGCTTTATATGCTATTTTGCCTACCAGTTAACAAAATACTGAAGAGTTCTCTCTGAAAATGACACTCATTCATGATTTATTTTTTTATATTCATCTATTTTTCTAGAAAACATCAGCTGGTTGAAATTAAAGGAGGAAAAGACAGTCTTAATTAATGTCTTCTTCAGGAACAAAGTTCCTAACATTGGTGAAGTGATCTGTTTTGACAGTTTCAAAACAAAATAATCCCTTTTGTATGTTCTAAATGATTTTTTAGTTTGAAATTTAAGACAAAAATTATTGCATCCAATGAAAATGAAATGTTTGGACTGTTCAAAAGCAAAATATTTTTTCAGATTGCTGGCTCACTGAAATTGTACACTTTTGTACTGATTTCAAATGCAATACAAATTTTACTGCATCTTGATATATACACACATATAGAGATATATAACTCTCACTATACATATAAATAGATGAACACACATATGCAAATGCAAACTAAGATGGAGAGATAAATATAAATATGCACACACACATGCCCTTAAGATTCGTCTTTGAAATCTAGTGGTATATTTGAGACTAAAGTTTGCCAACAAACGCATGTAAAAATTTACATGCTTCCATCACTCAGGTGAAACATAAACTCGCAGATCAATTGGTACTATCTTAAAAAAAAACCCAAATCTAAATGAATGCCTTTAGGTCTGGTATAAGAAATAGCTGTTAGATACTCTAAAGGAAAAAAATGTAAGTACTGGTAAGTTAGCTGATAAGGACAAAAAGCTATAGACCATCTTTGGGAGAATGCAGAGGAAGGTGTTGAGCAGAAAATTTAGGGCTTTTTACCAAACAGCTTTCAAAATTTAGAAAACCTCTTACTTTCTAAATGTAATTAAACATTTTAAGACCTGTATTTTACTCCTGTCTTTACTCAGCATGCTTTAAATATGTAACTGATAGTACTAGGCTCACTGTACAGTACTGTAAATCTTAGCAGTAGGCTTATATCATCCCAGTTTAAATATTTCACACAGCTGGAAGTTGTCAGCAAAAGGAATAGGAACAAGGGGACTGCAAAAACGCTTATACAAGTAAGTACCTGTATGTTGGCACTCTTTCAGGTTTATTTCTTTTTAAGGTTGTGCTAAGTATGTAAAGCTTTGATTCCATCATTTGTCCTGGGTTTGTCCCACTTACTGTCATTGGATGATCCAGATTTCAAGCATACTGCCTTCAAAGGAAAAAATATTAAATTTATCTTTGTCCTACTATTGGTATGTAGTGAAATGCCTCACACAGACACCTCCTCTGGTGCCTATCATGAGTTTTTGAAAACAATGAAAACCGAATAGATTTTGCTCGTACAGACTGGCTGGAGGTAGGAGAGGTGCGGAGAAACAGCAACTAATTGCTACAAAAATAAGTATTTCCTGAAAATCATTCCTCACTATTGTCATTTCCCTTGTTGTAACTTACAGATGTGGCTAGTCCAGAACACCAAAATACTCCACCACCATCCAAAAACTTTAAGCAAGTCTAGATTCAAGTGTTAACATAGAAGTTAAAATTTGAAACGTGTCTATGATATTCTATATTCAAACATAGCCCCAAAACTGGGAAAAACTAAATATAAAATCAAAAGAAAATTAAAATTCCTGCTTCTACAGTGGTCTGCAATACGAAAGTCTGTAAGTAAAAAAATTAGGAATATTTTTCCATAGGCAAGAAACCTGCAGTATTTTGTAAAAATAATCTAGTGATAGTTTTGCAAATTAACATTGATTCAAGGATTCATGTTTGAGCAATTTGCATTTGGTCAAATACAGCAATGAAACATTCATGGACTTTATTCTGCTATAGATACAGGTCCCTTCATTGTGTTTTGGTAGAAAATAAAAATATTTATTTAATTGCAGACAGTCAAAAACTAAAGAGCATCCAAGTCTGGAGGAAGTTCTGAAATTTGACTTTCAAGTGCTCATTGAAAACAATGTTCTTCTCACACAGGCTGCCTGAGAGAGCTTTCCTTACAGCTACTCTACAGTCAGAAGAAAACTGTTTTCTCATGTCTGGTAAGCACAGTGTAAGTCCGAAATATTCAGGCTGTAATTTCATCTTAAATAATTGAGCAGTATTCATTTACTAATGTTGCTTAATAAAGTGTTGTATTACTCATCTCTTATCAACTTCTGTTCTAAGGTAAGAACAGCATCTATTTCACTAACAGCTGCAAGAAGTTCCAGATCTCTGGCCCTGGGAGACACTTACCAGATGTATCTGCTCAAAACATTCAGTGACACTGACTTCAGAAAAGAAATCAAATACAAAACCTAAAAGGTCTCCTCAAGGACTTTGCCTTGATAGAAATTCATCAAATCCAAGTGTTTTAAATACTATTATTAGGACTTAAAGAATAAACATTCTGCTTCAATGGCACCGGACAGTTTCCACCTTACTCTAATATCCTGGGGTTTATTTTAATTCTCTTTTCTTCTAGTAAAACAGAAATTAAAAGGCATTTTTTGTACCTACCAGTTTTATGCTAAAATTTTATGCAAAACATAATACTTGCGCCTGTGTTTGATACGGAGAGAGAAGACAACACTGCCCCATTTTCTTACACTACTAGAGAATATGGTGTAGAATGCTCTTTTGACAACACTCTACATGATTTTCTTGTGTTTTGTCTCAGTATCCCTCTCATGCCTTTCTTCTTCCCCTCTTCCTTACCCATCACACAGTAACAAAATACAGTCATAGCTCTGGATTTGCCGGATTTGGGTCTTGTGAGGCTCCCACGGAAGATTAAATCCGTGAATTTGAGTAGGACATTGATATGACAAAATACTGCCATAAAGATGGCAACTTTGCAACCCTGCAAAATCCCAAGGCCCCTTATGGCTAGGAGTAGGAGTGTTTTCCCTTTAACTGCAGTGGCTGACACAGGCAGGAGAGCTTTGCCTAAGGCTATGCCTATCTGCATATGCACAAACTGTTGTGGACATGCTGCCAGCAATGGGGGCGGGGGGCCGTAGGGCTGTGGTGCTGGGATGGACACTGCAGAAGACAGATGAGGGCCTTGTGTGCGCTCGGCTCAGTCCCCCAGCTAGGCTTAGAGTGACAGGGGAGGGCGTGACTTCTGCGGAGCCGCGCTGGGTCTCAGTTGGACCAGCCAGAGATACACAAAGGAGTGGGGAAGGGACCGTAGTACACATAAAGGTGCTGCGGGACTATAAACACCACCTAACCTTTGTAGCACTCATAAGGGAGTGATCTGTGGCTGTCCCCAGTGAGCAAGAGATGCCGTCTCCCTGCCCCGCAGGGCTGTGCCAGTCCAGCCCCATGGACAGTGCTGGCGCCGCCCCTTAGCAAAGCACAGGCACTGCACGTGAGTCAACCGGGAAGCTCCACGAATCACTGAGGCAGATTCGCAGGAGAAACATCTGCGAGTTGATGAGGTTGTGAATATTACAGTGTGAATTACCGAGGTATGACCGCATATGCCTATGCCATAATAATTCATGGAATCCTCGTCCAAATACGTACTGGATTTTGTTCTCCACTGAAAACGTATATATGAAAATGATTATTTTACTGAATGAAAGGTTACAACATTCTCAGTTAACTGGGATAACGAATATAAACATCAGACAGAAAGAACCCTGCCTAAAGTATACAAGCAAACCTGCAGAGGCCAGAACAGGTTGGTTTAAGATATGATTTTGTTTGTTCGTCACGTTAATAAGAAGTCTCAATGTATGCATAAAGATTGCCACGAACATATACAGATAAATAAATATTTTTGTTTTTAAAAAAGGTAGATACAGAGAATAGCTTATTTTACACTGCAAACAATAAAAACCTGTGTGGAAACCAGGGGGAAAACCTCACAATATTACAAGAAGAGAAAAAAGTTAATTTTTACCATAGTAAAAGTCAGCATACTTACATTCAGAAAGTACAATTATACCTTTTTTGGTAGGGGAAAAACCCTATATATTATCAAAACTGTACACAGTTATTCATAATTACATTAATTTAATATGGTTTTTTTCTTTAAGCTACAGTGTTGAAGCCTCACTTTATAAAATTCAGGTGTGTACACATGTTGGATAATATACACTTTTTCTAAATTCTGGGCATAGAAGTAAAATATAGACGTGACTGAAAATAGTGGAAAGTCCATTCACATTTCGCAAAAACATTGCTGTAGTGCTCATACTCTAAGCATACAAGAGGTATCCAAAACTTGTAGCAAAGACTCTTTCACTGCCTCTGATAGAGTGGGGAAAATGGAGAAGCTTTTGGTAGCTGGTTTGTTTTTCTATCACCTGATGACAGGCTTATATGTGTAAAAATACTACTGATTTCATCTAGTGCAGCAGTAAAATAAAATATTCTGTGTCTACCCAAAACACCCAACTTACTTTCAATTTTCCCCATTTTCTTTGTGTAGGAAATGTTCTTGAGGGCACTTCAAATAATACTATGAACTTGTTTCACCTTCATAGAGGTATTTTACCTTTCAACACTTTTTCTGAATGTCCCCTGGACTTAGTGGAATTAATTTCACCAAAGGCTCCATGACTCATAAATGTAAAATTGTTTTCATCCTAATGTTTCCTTGTTCACTGCTGCTCTTTTCCTGCTTCCTTTATGTCTGACCCAGCCAGTCTCATTTGGCATTCTCAAAGCAGAATAGATTTGTTTTTCTAAAGCCATGGGCTTTAGAGCTAATGGTACTCAGATTCCCATGAAGTGGGCGTTGCAGAAATTGAATAAATAGCACCTAATTTCCACTGAGCAAAGACAGGATCATTAAGGTGACAAGAGGGAAAACAAAACAAAACAAAACAAGACAAAACAAAGCAAACACACACACACACCCCCTTCCCCACAACCTCTAGAAACTAAGCTCTTTAGATACTTTTAGAATAGTAGTAGCCAGACAAGAATGTGATATTATATCTCCCAACCCCCAGCCAAAGGAACCTGAGCTGCAAATAGTTCCAGTTAGGAAAGCATATGCAACTTTGAACTTTGCTTTTCCAAGGTGAAAGCTTTCACACAGTGAGTTCATGTGAATGGGTGTGAATTTATGGGAACTAGTTTCTGAAAAGATAGCTAGGTTAAATTTAAAACCACTCTGCCTGTGTCCGGAGTGCAAGTGACCATCTGAAAAAGAATTGTTTTGATGGAGGAATCTTCTCCTTACCTATCCTAAAGTCTTAATATTTCTTTATCTGTGATATGTGAAATTGTGTAAAACCTCTCATTGCAAAACAACAGTTATGAAAACACTTGGAAGAGTCAAGTGAGAAAACTTATGCTGCGTCTTCTGATGAATTTACTAACAAGGATATGTGAGAATGTCAAATGTTTTATCTTTTTAAGAACTCCTGTTACACTCTTAAGCTCCTTAGTATTTTTCAGCTAATTTCTGAATCAGGTGAAGTTTATTTTACAGAAGACATCATTCTTAAGAAGAAAAATTGGTCTGAAAATTGATTACCAAGCAATTACTGAGTCCACTGAAAAAGAACATTAACTACTCAAATGTTGACATCATTTGCAGTAAAATAGACAAAATGTACATATGTCTCAAATAGAAAACTGAAAAAAGGTATCTTCATGCTTGCTAACATTTTGCTTCCTGTGTTCATCTGGAATACTACAAGTGTCTCCAGTGACAATTAGTAACTTTCAGAAAACAACACAAATTTCTAAAAGAAGACTGACTCAGATGTGAGGCCCAGATGTTCAAACTGAAATCTGAAATACTTCTTAGCAGTATTTTCATACTCCAGAAGGTGTTTAAACTTACTCTTCTCCTTCCTTTTGACCTGAAAGTTTCCTAGGTGTTTGCTTTGTACATGTTTAGAATTGCCCCTGTCTAAATAGCTCAGAGCCTATTTCTCGCATCCCTCCCAAGATGGGATCTAGAAAATTGGCAAAAGAATGTATAGGTCCCCTAAGGCATCCAAAACATTAACCATTACAGAATAATACCCACACTGACAAGATGAAGTTCCTCCGAAAATGAAGGCTTGCTCACTGTCTTTTAAAAGGACAGGTGGGAATCTTCACCTTTCACAAAACAGCTTAATGTTTGCAGGACTCAGCAAGTGGAAGAACTGGATTCAATAGGTTCCTAAGCATGCAGACATTCAAACCCCTAATGTCTCGTTTCCCAGGAGAATGCCCTAACCACCAACCTTTGCTAGAATACAATTCATGCTAAGCCATTCTAGAGAAAGGAATATAGGCTAAGCAAGGGATAGAGCTGTGTTCCACCTTCCTGGTTCATGTGAGAGTCATGGGAATTTATTAATTCTCAACAAAGAGACACCTTAAACCTCTAAGGAGAGAGGCCTAGCTACTAAACCTTTCAAGACCTTTTCTTCTCCTCCAGCTCTGCCTCAAAACAAGAATGAGGCCTGCTTTCTTCTGTCAGGAAGGCTTCTAATGTGAAGAAGACCTCCGCAGAGGCCGAAGTTATCTGTTCTGCAACCTGTGGTGCTGCTCAAATACATTTAACCTAGCTTCAAACAAGTTAGCTCACACGCTGCAAGGAGTTATTTACAGCCACACCAATTCCTCCGGCAACATATTTACCTCGATAAAAGCTTGTCTGAAGTAGACAGTGTACTGCACAGCCTGCACTCTGTGCCAAATCTAGGTTTTCAGATATACTGTTGCACAAAAAACTTTATTGCATTTTGTTTGGTTGTTTTGTTGTTTTTCAGGATTTTTTTCTTTTTTAGTGATGGTATCACAGTCATTAATTAGCCATCATCTTGTTTGGATTCAACTTGAAGGCTCTGCCCCATTCAGGGAACTTCAGTGTCTAAATGAGGATTAAGGATGCTCACAATGGAGACAAGAAAGCATATTTTAGTTTGGGGCACCTAAAGCATATATTAAGCCTAGCCTTACAGTTTCATGACTGCTAATAATCAGAGGGTACCCAAATTAAGTGTTTGATCAGAGCTAAAACCTCACCAGCAAAACCATTGACCACATTCACTACTAAATGCACAGTGGGGCCTTTTTAGGAGGCAGTGAATCCACAGAAATGGCACCAAGCCCAGAGCATGATGGCAGTAGAGTTGTATGGATATTAAAGGCAGAACCAGCCTCCCAGATCCTTGTTATTAACATGCAAAATTAAAAATGTGATTGTCTTCCACTTTTCAAGCCGACATTTCAGATCTGAAACTTGAAAACAAGCAAACTAAACAAACACGAATCAGCTTTATGCTTACAAAGTATGTCTTATTAGAAACCTATGAGACACAGTATGCATGGAACATTAAAAAAGCCACTTCAGCAACTTGCAAATAAAAAAAGATTTTAGAAGTACACCTCTGACTTATCTAGCAATAGACATTAATGAGATATGGGGAACCACCTAAACACCAAACAGGAGAATACTCATTAGACAATATATGAAATATATGCTGTTCAAGAGTTTTACTCGATGATCCTTGTGGGTCCCTTCCAACTTAGAATATTCTGTGTGATTCTGCGTGAAATGACCCATACATCTTCATAATGCAGTGTTTTATTTAGCTCTATTGATTTGTTACAGCAAAACATACTAATGTCTGAATGAAGATTAGCTCTATCTCCTTTGGTCACCAGGAAAGACAACTACAGTATTTAAGAAAGCAATTTTTAAAACAATGGATGGAATTTCCTCCATTTCTTTGCAACAAAAACAAATGTAATAGAAATTACTGGAATTAAATCTATAATCAGGTTCAGTTCAAAAGACTCGAGAACTTTTAGTTTTAGCTCTGCAAGTCCCTTATCTCTGAGGTTTACGTTCAGTGTGTCAGTTTTGCCTAACAAAATAAATGCTTCCTTACCCATCACATTTCACAAAATTCAGTGTAATAGGCTGCTGAGTTCTGTAAAGATGACCTCTGAAACTGTAGCAGTGTCTTCTCCCAGGTAATAAGCAACAGGACAAGAGGAAATGGCCTCAAGTTGCACCAGGGCAGGTATTAGAAAAAAAATTCTTAACAAAACTGTTGTCAAGCACTGGAACCAGCTGCCCAGGGAATTGGTGTAGTCACTATCCCTGGAGCAATTTAAAAGATGTGTAGATGTGATCCTTCGAGAGATGGTTTAGTGGTGGTGTTGGTAGTGCTGGGTTAATGGTTGGGCTCAATGACCTTAGAGGTATTTTCCAACGTAAACTATTCTATTCTCCGCACCAAACATATTGACAGCAGTTCTGAAATCCCTGAGACTCTGTTCTTACACTTCTGGCACTTAGTGCACTCAAAGGCAGAGCTTGTCCAATTATATCATGCAGAACAGCAGGAAAGCCTGCAATGTGACATAATGAACCTGACACCATTTTGATCAGCAGACCTGCCTCACCTGTTTGTTCTGTCTACTGTACATGATGCTCTGTGACAAGAGCACAACTCCAGACAAAACTAAAAGTTTTTACACTGTCTTGGCATATACTGGTGGAAGAGCAAGACAGGCTCCTGGAAAGCCACGGTTTTTGCTCAGGTGGGGAATGCTTCAGGAGGACAAGTTGCCTGAGGAGGCTGCATTGATCATATTTGATGTAAAAAGATATGTGAAGCTGAGAGGCAAGGAAGCAAGACTGCTCTGTATTGCTATCTTTTCACGAAGGTGGGTATGAGAAAGGGGGTTTTCTCAGACATTTAGAATGTTTCTAGCTCAAGAGGGCAAAACTTGCTTTATATAAAAAAATTGCCTCAGTCTGGAAAGATCTTGCACTAATAAAAATTAGTTCCAGAGCCTGAGCGACTTCTAATCATCTCTTTTAAGGAAGAAGAGAAGTAGTTTTACGTAAAATTCAACTTATTTTCCAATTCATGAAGACATGTGGAAACTGCTGGAGATCTTTGACATCTGAAACTGATCTGTGATTTGGTAAAGATAGTTTTAGGGCTGATTGTTCACAAGGTTTTATAGCTTAAATGAGGCCAAAGATTTTCTCACCATTTAACAATCAATTAAGCCAAATTCTTCATTTCAATTATTATTTCAATTCCTTATTTCAAGTAATCATGTGTCTGACTTGTTACTATAATACAGAACCGTAGAGAATACACACACGCACACACACACACATATATATATGTATACAGTGATCCTCTGCATAGTCGTGATCCGTAATTTGTGGGATACAATTAGTTGCTGCTGATTTTCCAGCGAGTTGTGGGACCTGGCATGTGCGCAGAACTTACCGTGGACCCAGTCTGCTCAGGATTATGTAAATTGGTCCCAGCCAGGAGACACCGCGGCACAGCCGGGATGTATTTAGTGTAAATGTGTGGTTTTGCATGGCTGGAATTGTCCTCTGCCGGGCTACAAGACGGGGTGATGGGCCTGCCATTGTGTGTGTCTGTACGTGAGAGTAGGGGGGCACCTTCCCCCCACCCCAGCCCCTGCGGTGCCCTTTGTGTGCCCACAGTCAGGCAAGTCCCGGGTGCATCTTTGCCATAGCCCCGATCTGAAACAGTTTTTGGGACTGCACCTCCGACCCTCTGCCAGGACTGGCGCAGGGAAACCTCCCATGGCTCCTGGCACACATGGGCATGCCTTGAGCTGGTCAGACAGGCCCCATGGCTGGGTCCCGGCAGAGCTCAGGAGCTGCGCCCACCATTCACTCACCTGCCCTGCTCGCCATGCTGCCAAACGCAGCAGCTGCCCACGTCCCTCGCCGGGACAGCCATGTCAGGCAGCCCCCAGGCGACTGAAACAAGCCCCACTCTCAGGATCGTCCTCCAGACCTTATTAGGGGAGGGGGAGTGGCTACTGGCGTGGCGTACTTGACTACATAGTGGGATCATTATCTTCGTGGATTCCAGGACTCGAGGGAAGAGGGCCAGACGCAACAGCCCGCAAGTAACACGGGATCACTGTATATAAAATATGCTGGTAAACACGACCTTTCCCTGAAAATGAAATTACTCCTTAAATATCTGGAGTCCTATTCTGGAAATTTAAGAAAGTGTAAATCTCTAGGGAAAATATTTGATGAAGATCTTATTTTTCCCTTTATTGCTTATCTTCTGTGAACATGGGCTTGTTGTCCTTTCTGAGTTACACTAAAGCCAGACAATGGAGAATCAGAGAAATGTAAATTAATGGAATATAAACATCTAGATAAATAATATAATGCAACAAATAAAAAATATAAATAAAATCAAATTACCAATTTATTTGGAGTGACATTAGTAAAAGCAGTCTAGGAAAGAAGAACATTTTGAAGACATCTGCTGAATTAAATATCTGAAATGGATCATTAGGGTTTCAATTTTCATGTAAAATGCCAGGGTCTTTGCAACAATTGGGAGAACACACAATTTTTATATACGGTCTTGTGTATAGACATTGTCTCATCTCATCCCCAAATCTTGGTCCCTAAAGCAATAAAAATGGAAACTAAACAAAGAAAATCCTAAACGCATAAACTAAGAAAAATAAATTGCTACAATTCTTTCTTTTCTTTCCTCTAAGATTAAAATTCCCTCTCTGTGCCTGTTCTATGTGAATAGATAAAACCTTTAGAAATGCATTTATATATAATTGCAAGGCACAGTCATATTCCTAAACCTTCAGCAACCTACAGAGTCCAAAGTAACTTAAAAAAAGTCACTGGCTTGTCACCTAAGAATATACCTAGAAAGAGTCTTGCTTTCACCAAGCACAAAATCTTTGGCTTCTCCTTCAGCAATAGCCTTGTCTTCCCACAATGGCCCTTCCTTTTTGTAGACTTTTCCTCCTGCCAAGGCACAGCACAAAATCTACAGGACTATATCCTTCTCCATGGCCTACACTCTACAAAAAGCCATGTCTTGATGCCAGGATCTGATTAGCAGCTGGTCCCCTCCCCCTTCATCTATGGCATTTGCCTCAGCCCTCAGTAAGTGTCCTGCCACTATCAGTTTGGCCAAATATGAGGGGAAATTTTTCTACTGTTTTTCTTTCGGCCAGTACTCCTGATGGCTGTGGGGAGTAAAGAGGAAGTGCCAGCAAAAGGACAAGATTTAGCAGTGTCCAGTGACAAGATTCAATAAGCAAAAACTGAAATACAGGTAACTCCATTTAAATGTAAGATTTTTTTTTAAATTATTTTTACTGAAGGAGTGTTCATACATTGGAAGAGGTCACCTAGAGAGGCTGTGAAGTCTTTGTCCATGGAGATATTCAAAACTAGCCTGGACAAGCAATCCTGACTAAGCCACAGGATTACAGAAAGAGTCAGGTTGGAGGGGACCATAGTGAGTCATCTGGTCCGACCTCCCTGTTCAAGCTGGATCATTCTAGAGCACATTGTATGAGATTGTGTCCAAAACGTTCTTGAATATCTCCAATGAGGGATATTCCACAACAGGGCAACCTGTTCCAGTGCACAGTCACCCACACTACAAAGAATTTTTTCTCATGTTCAGATAGTACTTCCTGTGCCTTAGTTTCTCCGTGTGGCCTCTTGTCCTATGACTTGGCAACAACAAGAGCCTGGCTCTATCTTCTCAACATGCTCCCTTTAGATATTTATAGACATCAATGAAGTCCAATTTTGGTCATCTCTTTTTCAGTCTGAACAGGACCAGCTTCCTCAGCCTCCCTTGTTAGACATGCTCTAGCCCCTTAATCATCTTGTTGTCCTCTACTGGAACTGCTCCAGGAGCTCCATGTCTCCCTTGTACTAAGGAGCCCAGAACTGGAGAAAGTACTCCAGGTGAGGCCTCACTAGGGCTTAGTAGAGGGGTAGGATCACCCTTCTCGACCTTTTGGCAATGCTCTTCCTAATGAACCCTAGAATCCCACTGACCTTCTTGGCCACAGGAGCACCCAGCTGGCTCAAGGACAGCTTGTTGTCTACCAGGACCCTCAGGTCTTTCTCCATAGAGCTGCTTTCAAGCAAGTTGGTCTCCAGCCTGTAGCAGTACATTAGGTTATTTCTCCCCAAGTGCAGGACCCTGCACTTGCTGTGCTTGAATTTCAAAAGTTCCTCTTTGCCCACCTCCAACCTGTCAAGGTGCCTCTGAAGGGCTGCAAAGCACTGTGGGGTATCAGCCACTCCTCCACCTTTGTGTCATCAATGAACTTGCTAAGGAGGCATCTGCCCTCTCATCCAAGTCATTGATGAATAACTAAACAACACTGGGCCCAGTAGTGAACTTAGAGGGCACCAGAAGTGACAGATCAACTAGACTCTGTGCCCCTGATTACAACTCTCTAGGTTCTGCCCTTCAGCCAATTCTCAATCCACCTCACTGCTCACTCATCTAACCCACACTTCCTGAGTTTGCCTATGAGGATGTTGTGTGATACATTGTCAAAAGCCTCACTGAAGTCAAGGTAGACTATACCCATTGCTCTCACCTCATCTATCCAACCTGCTCTATTTAACTCCACTTTGAGAAGAGGCATTAAATATTAGGTGACCTCCAGGTGGATTCCAACTCCAGTTACACAGTGTTTCTAGTGAAAACCATCAGCAACATTACTGATCTTAACCGAGAATATTAATCATATAACTTTTGAATAAACAGCACCATTGTCCATGCTACAGAATACATTGCAAAGCTAAAAATGCTTAGGATAATCAGAGAAAGAACAAAATTAGTCTCATCAGGACTTTCCCTTTGCAAATCACTGTAGAATTTATTATGCAAATTCCCTTTCAGATACATAGCTGCTCTTTGAAAAGAGAGCTAGGTTTAGCATACATTTCTTGAAACTATCACTATTTCAACACTGCTACTATGCTTCTAACTAATGAGCCACACAGCAAGTCAACAGACTGTTTACTTTTGCATTAATATTTAACTTCCATGAATTAATTGGATGATTTCTTGATAAATTCTTGGAGTGGCTCATATGTACTCAAGATACAGCCAGCTGCCAGTGTAACCAAGCTAAATGATTGCCCTTAGCAACTTCTGTGCAAACACAGCACAGTCTTCCTCAGTTCAGCCTGATTAATAAGCAAAGACCTGGCTTCTTTTCCTCAGGAGCATGAAAGCATTATATGAGAACTACATTTTCAAACCTGAAAGGTTGGATTTTTTTCTTTAAAGAATCAGATTCCAACATCCTTAGTCCAAGTTCAGTGTATTTTTATGTGCTATTAGTTTTCTTTTTTGCTATTCTTCCTATAGTCTGAACCAAGATTTACCCCCAAGTAGATTGCCTCCATTTATTAAAGAGAAGCAAACAGGAAGGACTGGATGTACAAAAGGGACTCTGTAGATGTTTTCAGCACAGGCTTATTTCATCGTTGTCCAGAACACTTCTATTGGCAACCAAAAAATTATGTAAGCTCTCAAGCCCTACTGATGACATGCCATTCACGTAAGTCCAAGATTCAACTCTGACCACCCATGACTCCATTTAAAGCAATGCACACAGCCTATATCACTGAATTATAAAACAGTGCAGAAAAAGTTCATGAAAGAACTAGCAGATGAACTCGCTTAGAAACTCTGCATAATCTACCAACAGTCCTGGCTTACCGGTGTTGTGCCACAAGACTGGAAATTGGCCAATGTGACACCCATCCACAAGAGGGGTAGGAAAGATGATCCTAACAACTATAGGCCAGTCAGCCTGACCTCAGTCCCATGCAAAGTCATGGAACAGATGGTCTTGAGTGCCATTACACAGCAGCTGCAGAACAACCACGACATTGGATCTAGTCAGCATGGATTTCGAAAAGGCAGGTCCTGCCTGACTAACCTGATCTCCTTTTACGATCCAGTGACTCGACTGGTCGATGACAAAAAGGCTGTGGATGTTGTGTACTTGNTTTGCTATTCTTCCTATAGTCTGAACCAAGATTTACCCCCAAGTAGATTGCCTCCATTTATTAAAGAGAAGCAAACAGGAAGGACTGGATGTACAAAAGGGACTCTGTAGATGTTTTCAGCACAGGCTTATTTCATCGTTGTCCAGAACACTTCTATTGGCAACCAAAAAATTATGTAAGCTCTCAAGCCCTACTAATGACATGCCATTCACGTAAGTCCAAGATTCAACTCTGACCACCCATGACTCCATTTAAAGCAATGCACACAGCCTATATCACTGAATTATAAAACAGTGCAGAAAAAGTTAACGGCTTTAAGCTATCTAACTTTATGTTAGAAAATGTAGAATACATTTGTTTCTGCAGCTGCTTTTAATGTCTAAAGCTCTCCCTGGATATAGAGACAATCAATCTGAAGCATAGAACTGTGATGATGCTCCCCTACCTTCTGTGTATGAAGCAGGGATATTTCTACCTTTACTTGTCAGGAAAGCTCCAGGAAAGGGTACCGAGAACAAATCCAAAGCATTTCAGGTCTATACTGAACTCAGTCCTTTGGAGTGATGACGATCATGCAGTTATTTTAGAACTGTTGCCATCTAAACTTGATTTAGTGCAGCCTCCTGATTTCACTTCGAGAGGGAAAAGAACTGAGGAGGCAAAGATGTAGCTAACATTTCTGTGAATTAATAAAAATGTATTTCATCATTGTAGAACCACATGCCCATATCAAATAAAAGGTGGGGAGTAAAATCTGGAGAGAGAAATTATCAAATTGGTCTTAAAACTCTTCATCCAACTTATGATGTATTCTTATTTTTGATCAATATTTAATAATAATAGAAAAACCTGAATTGACTGTACAATACAATAAAGAAGTTAAGGAGTGAATGATCATGTCCTGGTTTGTGTGGGTTTTTTTCCTTCTGGCAGCGGGGCGGGTGGCAAACTAGCAGAGCTAACACCAGCCAGCTGCTGTCTGGGCCTCCCCTGCTGCCCAGGATTCAAGGTCAGAACCAGATAGAGGCACCTCTGTGATAACATATTTAAGAAAGGAAAAAAAAAAGGTAGAAACAGCAAAGATGGCCAGAGAGGAGCTGTGACAGGTTGAGCAGCCATGAAGGCACAGCCAGGCCGGCTGGAGGAGGGGTAGGAAGGGTTCCAGGCATCTTGCTGCTGCTTGTAGAATGGACCATAGTGAAGCAGACGGTCTGCCTGCAACCCATGGAATAGAAAGAGAGAAAACAGAGATGCAGAATCCACCTGAGGCCACGCTGAAGAAGAAGGATCATGCTGGGAAGCTGCAGATAATCTTCAAGCCCACACACAGATGGCTGAAGCAGAGCTCGGCAGAGATCCTGAAACACACATTGAGGCCCGTAGAAGAGTCCACGCTTTGTGACAGAATTGCACTATGGTAGGATCTGATCTANGGAGTCAGAGCTGAGAGCTCGGCAGAGATCCTTTGGACAGACGTTTTGTGACAGAATTGCATTATGGTAGGATCTGATCTATGTACTTTGCGATGTTGCTCATACATGAAGCAGCAAAGCCGGTGCTTAAAAGACTGCATCCTGTGCTGTGACTCTCGGGCAACAGAGAGTGGAAGAGCTGTCGCCCCTGGGTCGAGATTTCACTTGGGAAAGGGTCATGAAAGACTTTTTCCTCTCGTGAGAGAGAGAAGACTCTATGAAAAAGCAGAGATAGCTTCCTACCCTCAAACTGGTCAGAAATACCAACTTTTCTGGCTTTTCCCCTACCCCTGTTCCCCTTTTTGTCTCCTGGAGGAAAAAAAGGAATATGAGATCTGTTGTAAGAGAAGGAGGGGTGGGGGGAAAAGGTTGCCTTTGAAATTATGCTGCTCACATTAAGCTCTGATCTTGTTAGTTAATAAATAAATACTTTATATTCCCCACTTGTAACTTGTCTTGTTTTGCCTGTGATAAACCTTTTTTTTCCCAGTTTTTTTCTCCGGGAGAGGTTGTGGGTGAATCTCTGGCATCCAGCCAGGGTCAAACGACAACAAATGGTTAAAAGGTTTTGTTTTCTTTAACGAATGCTATCACAGGTAATCATTCTAACAAAAATTATGTTGTTTATATTTGCATTCGCCTCCTTTGTACATATTATTTCATCGAATTAATTCATGTTCATGAATTCTATGTTTAGTTTTGATAGATGTTTACTTCATGACAATACCTATACTAATCACAATGACAGGTATTTTATCTGAAATGTTCCAAAGCTCAAATTTAATTAGATATTTTTTCACATCATTACTGAAACAAAGAAAATAGCTTTTTAATTGAGTCCTAAATGAATAGAAACGTCTTAAGAAAGCAAGCTTACTATGCTTAAAGATAGGTATTCTCTTTTTTAAATTCCTACAAGAATTTTAAGCAGGAAATGGCACAAAAGCATTGTAAGTCTTCAGCTGTCAGTCCAAAGGAAATGAATAAAATTATTAAATTATTACTATCACTAAAACACATCACAGTTTGAAGACAAAACAGAAAAAAAAAAAACCCAAAGAAATTTCATGGGAATTATGAAACTCAACTCTTTAACACAGATACCTTCCCAGACATGTGCTGGGATGACACCACTTTCCATGACTGCAATGAGACTTTGTGGTGCATAAAGCTGAACTCCTTTTTACTTAGTCAATTTTCTTTTTTTCAAATAACACAGAGTATGTTTATTATTTGAGAACAAGTAAGTATTGTATACAATTCATGTAAGTATTGTATACAATGGCATATTTTCTCAGAAATACAAGACTTGTATACAATATAAGTCTTGTATTTCTGAGAAACTATGCCATTTCGACTGCTCCTGCAAAGTGCTGCCTTGATTCTCCTCCCCTGAATACCAGTTGCAAAATTCTTCCCATAATCTTCAGAACAGCAATACAACACAGGTTCTTGTGGCAAAGGGTAAAATGAACAGCTTTTCTTAACTTTCACTGTGATCCTTAACACATTACCACTGTGCATGAAATCTGTAGGATTATAGGCGTCCAAGCAGAAAAGTAGAATAGGAAAAAAACTATAGGACTTGATAAGTACCTTATCAGAGACACTAAATTCTTTGTAATCAATAAGAGAATGGGTGTTGATGTCCTTCCGTCTGTGGGGAGAAGAGACTGAAAAGATCATGCTACCCCCTACCATCCCTGATGTTTTACATTCCTTTAGTGCTCCATTACAAAAAGTAATGCAGTGTGAACAAAGGCAGCCCTGGCAAATGAGCAGTAACTGTCACTTGTGTTGCTATTACTGAACCATATCCATAGGCAGTTTAATCTTTGATGGAAAGCAGTTGTTCAGGCCTTCCTGATACATTGACTCAAAGGATAGCATTACCCGGAAGAATTCATTCCTCTATTTTTATACCATTCTAACTGCGTAATATTGAAAATTCACTGCAAATTCAGTGTTGATGTGAACACAACATCCTGGAATGTTGTGAATGGGGAGGTTTTATGCTAGAAAAAACAAAACAAAAAATGCATGGTTTAATATTCAAAGTCTAAAACCATACAGGAAGACATACTTCCATTGCTTTTAGAACACTTCCCTTTGCACTAGACAAAAAATATCTCTGTTTAAAAACAGAGGGAAATTCAAACTTTCTGAGCCTGGTACTAGCTCCAACTCCATGCAATGACTCCTGCCATGACATCCTTCATTGTACACATTCTTCTGCAGCACCACAGGTTCACAGGTACACAGGATTTTCTGAGTTGAAAGTGACCCACAAGGATCATCTAGTCCAACTCCCAAGCGAACGCCCACCCAGGGATCGAAACCACAAGGATCGAACCCACAATCGTCTAGACCATGTCACTAAGCTCCTCATCGAGTCTTTTCTTAAACGCCTCCAAGGATGGAGACTCCACCACCGCCCTGGGCAGACCATTCCAATGAGCGATCACTCTCTCTGTGAGAAAGCTCTTCCTAACATTCAGTCTAAACCTCCCCTGGTGTAGCTTAAGGCCATGTCCTCTTGTTCTGGTGCTGGCAGCCTGAGAGAAGAGATTTACACCCACCCAGCTGCAACCTCCCCTCAGGTAGTTGTAAACAGCAATGAGGTCACCTCTGAGCCTCCTCTTCTCCAGGCTGAACAGTCCCAGCTCCTGTAGTCGCTCCCCACAGGGCTTGTTCTCCAGTCCCCTCACCATCTTTGTTGCCCTTCTCTGGACTCTCTCAAGCAGTTCAACATCCTTCTAAAACTAGGAAGCCAAGAACTGGACACAGTACTCAAGATGTGGTCCGACCAGTGCCAAGTACAGCGGAAGAACAACTTCCCTAGTCCTAGAAATCCACTTTAGTACAGTGGTGACTGTCCCTGTCTCTCATGTGGGAGACCAGGGGTTCGATTTCCGCCAGGAAGGCAGTGGTGCTGTTTAAGAGTTCGACTCGATGATCCTTGTAGGTCCCTTCCAACTCAGAATATTCTGTGATTCTGTACTGGCCACACTGCTGCTGATACAGGCCAGGATGCCATTGGACCTCTTAGCCATCTATTCACTTACGAGCATATTTATGCTTACCTCTCATCCCCTGCCTGCTCCTACTTCAACTCCCATTCTTTGAACATGTCAGTTGTGCCTTATCAAACTCAAATTATGAGAAAACTATCACTGAACTTTGAATGTGGAAAGCTTGTTCGTGTTTCCTTCTGACCCTCAATATATAATAAATTTATCTACTTTATTTCCTGTAGGCAATATTTTCCACTATGTGATTCATATAGTACAACAAACACCCATCAGCAAGACACCAGCAACCTAAGAAGTAAAATATAGTTCTTAGTCTCAATACCATCCCATTCCGTTCTTTGTAAGTATCTTTCTTCATTTCCAGCTTGCCACATCCCAATTTCTAAGCTGTCAGCTATATTCAGCTGTAGAATATGTGACAGATTTGTCTGCAAATAAGAGCTAGTTAATATTTCCAGTATCTGCATATCTCAGTCATTATAAAATCTGCTTACCTGTTTCATTTCAGAAAATTACAAAGACATGTCAAACAGCTACACCTTGAGTAAAACTGAATACTACTAACTTGATCAAAGGAATGTGTCGGAAATAGGTTTGCAAAAAATACACACTCTTGTTTGTACACCTATTTAAATAATTTCCTAGTGGTCTGAACACAGAATTACAAAATATGATGAGTTGGAAGGGACCCAGAAGGATCATCGAGTCCAACCCTTAGCCCTGCACAGGGTCATCCCCAAGAGTCACATCATGTGCCTGACACCATTTAGACCTCCTTGTTGAAGACAGAGTCAAACAAAGCATTAAAGACCTCTGACTTGCCTTCTTCCCTGTTTGTGAGGTGACCATCCTCATCCTGTAATGGGCCAATGAAATTTTTATTCTGTCCATTGCCATTAATATATTGGAAAAATATCTTTTTATCATCCCTCACATTTCTGGCCAGTTTCAACACCAGTTTAGCTTTGACCACATGAATTTTCTCCTTACAAGTGGCAAGCAGAATTTCTGAGTTCTTCCCCTGTCACCTGCCCTTGCTTCTACTGGGCATATATCTTCCTTTTCTTGCCTTGTTTCCAAAAGAAGATTCCCTACTCAGACAAGTTTGCCTTCTGCATCTCTTGCTTGACTTCCAGCACTAAGGAATTGCCTGNTTCCTGTCAGGGAGACAGTGTTAAGAGTTGGACTTGATGATCCATGTGGGTCCCTTCCAACTCAGAATATTCTGTGATTCTGTCCTGGGCCCTTAGGAGGTGATATTTAAAAAGTGACCAGCACTGATGGACCAGAGCACCTGTAAAAACAGTTTCCCAGTGAACCTTATTTACTAATTCCCTGAGCAGCCTCAGTTCTGCTCTCCTCATGTCCAGAGCTGTTTTACCGGCACTTTTCTTCCTGTCAACAGAGATTTTAAACTCAACTTCATGGCTGCTGTGGCCAAGACGGCCACCAATCCCCACTTTGCTCACTCTGTTACCAATGGGCACCTCAGCAAACACTTGGAGGCAACTAAGTTTATCATAGATGCACAGACACTTACAGTTTAATCACTTGATATAGTAGAATTAAAGGATCATCATCACATACCCACAATCGTACTACATTTTATCATCTAATTGTTTATTAGCATATATTTTGTTGTGGAAACTGATCTTAGTAGGGTCTTGAACAGCATATGTGCTCTGTGGTATGTTTTATTATATTTCTTTTTTCTTTTTTTGTTTTTTTAATGGCTAGTGCTGTTACACTAGTTATTTTTCTTCCACCACATTAAATACAATTTTCATGATGGGATGCACATAAAATAAATTAGTGGAAATAGGTGTTTATAGATAACATACAGGGAAATTTAGAAATCATTAGTATGTTACTATTCCCCTAACATAAGAGTAACAAAACCCATATTGACTTTCTCCTCATAATATTTCACCAGTTAATTTACATAGGCTCTTCCAAGCCATTATAGTAGATTGTCTTCCTAGACCATTACACTAATAATTTCTCTGTGTGTACTGGAAGTGAAATGCACACAAGAATGCACTGCAAAACCCCCTCAAAACAGCCTTTGCTGACACATTTTTCAGCTTGGGTCTTGAAGCTGTGAACATCACTATGAGGGCAACCAAAGAGGGACTCAGTTTAGATTCCTTCCCAAGCTTGTAAAACCTTTGGAACAAGGAAGCCAGCCTATTCAGGTACATAAGACAACTTTCCAAGAATTCATCTATCTCTTAAGAATGAGGAATCAGATGCAATCCCCACTACACAATTAGAGCCAGTTAGGCACACTCAGGTTCATACCTCTGTTAGCTTTTCAGTAAAATCACAAAGAAGTAGAAGATCAAGATGTTTTGAACCATACCTTGATTTTTTTGTGAATAAACTCCGTAAATATAAACCAATATCACTATATCATTAAGCAATAACACTATATGCCTTTAAAAGGCTGATATTGTATAAGCACGCTTATATTTCAACATTAAATGTTATTTTCTCCATGGTGACAAAGGAGTCTAAATTCCAGAGTGAACTTAACAAATGCTATTATGTCTATTTATTCTTTGCTTGTGTGCACTCAAAGACACACTCTTCTCCTCATACACACAGTTCCACTGCAGTGATACAGCTACAACATTCTTTGCCATTCAAGGGACTTAAGGTGCAATGGGTGAAAAATCAATTGTAGGTGTAAGAGACAAGGAACGTTCTATCCCTGCTTCTGTCATTCTGCCGTGCTTACCTAGCTGGGGTGGAGAACTTGCCCATCTAAGTTTAGTTTACATGGGACATGAGCAGTCCTTTTCAGTGAGCAAGGCCCCATATGTTAAATAATCTATTTCCACTGCATACATTATTTATGCTCTGGAAAGAGAACCAAATATAATGATGAGTATTGAAAATAGTAAACAAACTTCCTGAAGGGAAACTGCATTTTAACGGATAAAAACAAGTTTATTATTATTATTATTAAAACATATTGCAAATACTGTAAGGAATGTAAAAACAAAATGTAACCTAGCAGATAGATTGTCCATCTAAAACATTTGCTGGTGGTTATGGAATCAGTGCACCACATCATGCTTACATGTTTTTGAGGTGTACAGGAGAGTTTAGCAAATATGAGCTACATAAGCTCATATTTAAGTTGTTAGGACATACGTATTTATTTCTGTTCTTGCTAACCATTAGGCTGAGAGAAGTATTCCAAATTCATCTGCAGGAAGAAGAAGGAAAGCAGGAACTTTAGTCCTTTCTTGGTGTTGAAAATATCTATTTACTGAGATAAAGCAAGAAAGCCGTTCTGCCAACACTTTGGATAATTGGAAAAAAATAGCTTTTGTCTTGGATCTGTTTGGTAACTTTAATGTGTTACATAGTCCAATCTAAGCAGAAGGACTCTGCAGAGGTTTGTCCTACGAAGGACAAGGACAACACATGATTAATCCTGCCTTGTCCACTCTGACTTGTTTGTGACCAGCTGGCAGCATAGACTGTGTAGACACTCATTTTAAAGCAACAGGGCTTCATGTTCTGAA
This sequence comes from Pitta sordida, assembly GCA_013390025.1. NCBI lineage: Eukaryota > Metazoa > Chordata > Aves > Passeriformes > Pittidae > Pitta > Pitta sordida. The sequence continues at coordinate 119,709 of WEKX01025468.1, read as the reverse complement.
CCTAGCTGAGAAGGAGAAATGCCAGTTTGGAGACTGACTGGAAAACAACCAAAGATATTAGGGCATTATTCAACCTTTTTTTT
>WEKX01025468.1:49688-119611 GCA_013390025.1 Pitta sordida | reverse complement strand
TTTTTTTTTTTTTTTTTTTTTTTTTACTGAACTGGTGTATATTATGTATTGCTATCCTCTTCTGTCAGCTGGCATATGGCACAACAGGAACAGTCTCATGTGTGTGGCATATGAAATCATTGCTATAGGGACAGCTTGGATTACAAAGTCCAATGAGGTCAAAAAAAAGACTTATTTCAGAAGTTTCTGGATCAAGGCCAAAGCCTACAAGTGTAACGGGCTGAGATACAAAGTATATGGTATCTTTTGATATGGAAGATATTTCACCAATCCACATAAATGTAAATACTATCTTCATATTTTGGTGACATCACCACATAGACTCAAGGTTTCTTAAGTTCCTCCCATATGCTCCAGAAAAGTTAGAAAAGGCCACACAGCTCAAGGAATTGTGCAGGAATCTTCCTCAAAAGTTTTTGCAAATGGATTAGCTGCCTAGCTTATGAAAGAATATCATGAGTGACTGCAGCCACTCATGACTGAAACAAATCATGTCTGAGTTATGGAGAATATATTCCTTTCTTCTCTAGGGCATGCAGTGTTTGGACCAACACTCAGATAATCCTCAGACACGAAAGCTCTGTCTTAGCATTACCCTATATATCAAATCTGAACAGGTCTGAAATGGCAGCTAGAGAGTAATATTACTTATTTAGTTGAAGCCAATACACTTGATCCATCACATATGGGATCAAAGTCAGAAGGGAAGACAGGGTAAAATTTAGAGAGATTGATGGAAGATCTACTTTCAGTGAGCAGATATCCATTCTCATCTTCCCAATCTTTCAGCATAATCTAACATCATCTGTCCCAAGGTTTGGCAGCGAGCCAAACAGAATGTGTTGATATGATTTAAATCTTTCCCTCCAAACAACAGCAACATGAAACCACATCCATCCCCATACTCTTAATTTACACTGTCAAAAAGATCAGTTCTCTCTCCAGATATTTTCAACATTGATGTGAAGTAAGCAAATGACACAGATGTGTCAAGGAGCATGAAGATGGCACATACCTCTGTTTGTATGCATTAAACAGCTGGCAGTGATCAGTGATCATCTGAGTACACAGTTTAAAACTGCAGCAAAACGTCTCTGGTTACCAAACACTTCTACAGCTACACCTATTTATTGTATATTTATAATCTTCACATGAGAGAAAACTCTTACAACCTCTCCTTATTTACATACAATATTTGTATCTCCTGTCTCCACCTCAACAGTGCATAATGCTATTTAAACTCTTCTCCATGCTTTACATTGGTTTCACCCTTGAAATCAAGTGGAGGTCTTTACCTTCAAAACTGTGATATGTGACACAGATAATAAGAAAGACCAATGACGGAACGAGAACAGATGCTGACTGATTGCAAATGTGTGAATTTTCTGTCATTGTACCTTCTAATGCAAAGGCATAGCTCATTTTTACCAAAAATAAAGATTTTTGGAGACCAGCCCCAAACTGAAGAATGAGTTCTATTAGGAACTATGTCCCATCACAAGCATTTCCACCTCTCTCTCCAAATGTGTGATGTCTTTCTTGTCCTGGCCTTCTCTAACTTCTGGATTATCCATTTCTAAAACTTTTATTGCTTTAAAAAATAAATTCTACCAAAACCAAATGCTGCACTATCCAGTAAATGTTCAGTGTAGGGAAAAGATGAAAGAAAAAATCGAATACTTGTCATGGACACAATATTTAACACCTGTCCAGAAAGCCTTGCAAATTTTATAGAAATGAAGGCAGCATAAAAATCTTTCATGAAAGAAATATGCTAAGATCTTCCGTATGTTGTAATACATCTAAAGTAATTTAGTTGCATAAAGTTATTCTTAACTCCTAAGTGCCAGGCATTGTTGTCCTCCACTCCTTTATCTTATTAATATATTTTACTCACTACCTAAGGTATAATCCTGAAATATAGTAATTATTTAAAAAGTATTGCACTCACTTTGTGACTAAAATTTATTTTTATTTATTTGTTGACACTGAGCCCTAGTTTTTTAATCTGCTTATAACCTATCAAAACTCATTTTTCATGGAAATAAAATCATTATTTTATATCCTCAAACTGATTTTTTTTCCTACAAGTCCATTTATTTGCTTTTGAACATTCCAATACAATGATCAAACATCAGAAAACTTTATTTCCCTCTTAAGAAAACGTCCTTCTTCATAAATACTAGCCGGAAATTACCACTCACTATCTCTATTTTTTCATTACAAGCCAGTATAGTTTTTTGAATTACAGTCAGGTCTCCTATATTGCAGACCCGTGGTCTTAATCAGGCTCTACGAAGCCCTACTTCTGCATTGAACGGTAGTTCATTAATATGCAAATTTGCCCTGCATACGGCTCCCCGGCACTGTTTCGGCACTGTGTTGCTGTGTATGAGTTGCCACAGTGGCCTTGCCAGGGCGGTGGGGAAGCGGTGGAACCGCCACAGCTGAGACAGGGTGATAAAGTGGTGGGGCCAAGACAGGGTGATTGAGCAGTGGGGCCAGTGCAGGTAGGGTGGGATGGGGCAAGCCACCATGGTGGGGCTGTCGCTGCAGCCGAGACGGTGCAAGCAGACTGGCCGAGCCGCCACAGCGGCTGTGAGGGTTGATGCNATAATATGCAATATTACTAATTTTATAAAAATATACTTATATATTTTATATAAAATAAAATTATATAAAACCTATTTTTATATATATATGTATATAGTCTCTCAGAACCTTTATTTCTGTATGTTAAAGCGTAAGGAGCTGACTGATAAACAAGGTCTTGTGGAAGAGCTGCCATTACTACAGCTATACCTCAACATCCGAATTTTATATTGNATATATTTTACTCACTACCTAAGGTATAATCCTGAAATATAGTAATTATTTAAAAAGTATTGCACTCACTTTGTGACTAAAATTTATTTTTATTTATTTGTTGACACTGAGCCCTAGTTTTTTAATCTGCTTATAACCTATCAAAACTCATTTTTCATGGAAATAAAATCATTATTTTATATCCTCAAACTGATTTTTTTTCCTACAAGTCCATTTATTTGCTTTTGAACATTCCAATACAATGATCAAACATCAGAAAACTTTATTTCCCTCTTAAGAAAACGTCCTTCTTCATAAATACTAGCCGGAAATTACCACTCACTATCTCTATTTTTTCATTACAAGCCAGTATAGTTTTTTGAATTACAGTCAGGTCTCCTATATTGCAGACCCGTGGTCTTAATCAGGCTCTACGAAGCCCTACTTCTGCATTGAACGGTAGTTCATTAATATGCAAATTTGCCCTGCATACGGCTCCCCGGCACTGTTTCGGCACTGTGTTGCTGTGTATGAGTTGCCACAGTGGCCTTGCCAGGGCGGTGGGGAAGCGGTGGAACCGCCACAGCTGAGACAGGGTGATAAAGTGGTGGGGCCAAGACAGGGTGATTGAGCAGTGGGGCCAGTGCAGGTAGGGTGGGATGGGGCAAGCCACCATGGTGGGGCTGTCGCTGCAGCCGAGACGGTGCAAGCAGACTGGCCGAGCCGCCACAGCGGCTGTGAGGGTTGATGCGCATATTCATGCTGCCTAATTGAATATTCATGCACGTCAGGTCTTGCATGCACAGTTGTAAAAAGGGACCTCCTTCATCGCTAAAAAGTCATGCTGCTAAGATGTGAAGCCACGATATGGGGAGCAGGAAGTGCAAGAGGGCCGACTGTATCATTATTTAATTAGCATGAATGAACAAAAATGTTTATAAAGAATAAAACACACAATGTCACATCATGACTGAGTGTGGCCAATTAGACTTCCACTTTTTGAAAGGATCGTTTCTAAGAGGTCATTTCTATAACCTAACTTTTCATCTTATGTAAGTGCACAAATGGATTACAAAAGTCTGTAACAAGAAAAGACTGGGAATAATAATGTAGAATAATGTAGAATAATAATATGCAATATTACTAATTTTATAAAAATATACTTATATATTTTATATAAAATAAAATTATATAAAACCTATTTTTATATATATATGTATATAGTCTCTCAGAACCTTTATTTCTGTATGTTAAAGCGTAAGGAGCTGACTGATAAACAAGGTCTTGTGGAAGAGCTGCCATTACTACAGCTATACCTCAACATCCGAATTTTATATTGTCTTATGGTTTGAACTTCTTTCTAGTTTATTACATATTGATTATATTAATATACCTTATATATTTTGAACAAGAAATTTTACAAGGCAAAAATAGTGGCAAGCAGAAGTATCTCTATCAAAACCCCAGTCAGATATTAATGTAAATCTAAGTAATGCTCCATTAGCATGAAGGGCACACATAAGCTTTGTCCTGTTCTTTTCAGTGTGCTCTGCAGACTGCTGGAAAATGACAAAGATGGTTAATTACCTACACTCAGAGTCACAGAGATCACACTACTTTTGTTATTTTCTAGTGTTTCCTGTTTGAGAAAATGCAGAGAAAAAATATTTAGGAAATCAAGACCACCTTCTACCAAGACAGATTCCTTCTTAGCACCAGCTGCATATCTGGTGGATTTGTGGGTTTTTTTCTGGGTAATTGTAATTCTACAGTATGTCAGAATTTCAAACTTAGAAAAATTCTGCTGAAATCAGAAAGAATGATAAGAGATATAATCTTCAGAATATCAATATATTGTTTTATTGAATTATGTTTTCTGACTAATCTTGTTAAGGTCAGTCTGTTCAGAGCTAGCAATAAAAGAAAAATACACATAGGCAGCATTATGAAATGGATCACAACAGTTTACTACCACCAACAAATCAAACATATCAAAGCCAGGCAAAGAAAACAAAGTGCCTTTATAGGAGACATCTTTGCCTTTGAGAAGGTAAATAAAATGGCTTGCTCCTATATCTGCCTAAAGATGAGAAGCTACCTCAGAATAAAACTGTAGGATCAAATTCTTTTCTTAAACATACACAACCAAGCAAAGAATTTTATCATAAATGCTCACATGCTCCAAGAGGTGATCAAAGATTTACTGTCAGTTATCTACTCTGACTTGACATTTCATGGAATCTGGTCTTTATCTGAGCAGAATAAACTGCTTTATATCGACAGGCATCCTCTAAACTTCAGCCTTGGCTAGGCTCGATCTTTTAAAAGTATTTGGTTTTTCTGATTTAGTTGAAAGTGGAATGCTCCAGTGGTGGTTAATGATACTGTCACCACTAAGAACAGTGGGCCACAAAAATGGCCTAGCTTTGCATGTTGACATCTCAGAGAGGTTTCAAGGGTCACCTTTAACTACATAAAGCTTAACTGCTGCTGCTAAAGAGCAAGGACTTCTAGTCATCTAAAAAAATCTAAACTCCTGCAAGCTGGTTTCTCCAAAGTTGACCTTAAGTGTTTTATGAGAACCTAACATTCCCCTCCTACCTGAGGAAAACATTTTAAGCAGGTATCCCACTCTTAACTCATTTATTAATATTTCCAGGGAGAGTTAAAAACAAAAAACCAACAACAAACCACCAAACCTCCCACTGCCTCAAATGCACATTAGAAAATTGTTAAACAATATCTTGTTAATCAAGTCACTTTACAGGGGACTTAAACATGTTTTAGGATTAATCCATAATTAGGATTTAGGCACAGAATATCTCTAAGTGAACTCGGCAGTCTGAAAAGCTCTAGCTTCCTTTTGCTGTCTGTAAAACACGTTTCGTGGATGCAGTCTAGCGCTCACACCTTTACACAAAGTACAAAAGCAACACAAGAATGTGAATCAGTTTCTCAGACCTCGGATTACGTCTTCTACAGGTGGTTTTCTTTTTGAATCTGAAAACTAGGAATCAGTCCTGGTGCTGGTGCAGTTTGTTACCTCAAAACCCACAATTTTTTGCAGTCACCTGTAGGCAAAGATACCTCACAGTGCTCCTGCTGTTAATTGCATCTGGACAAAATGAAACTATGGGCTGTATGGACAAAGGTATTGCAACAGATGGTTAATTGCCAAAGGTGACTGAGACTCCATTTTATACTGTGCAGGGGAAGAAAGTGGGAGCAATAAAAATAAAAAAACCCTGCTGTGTGGGTTTCTCAAGTACTGAGTCCAGTTATATGAGACTGGATTTGTTGGTTGCTAACCATAAACGGGGAAAGAGTGGGCAAAGTCTTGGCCTGACTCTTTTTTATTCATCCAAAATTAAAATAAATTAACCTGAAAGTAACTGGATTTGTGCAGACCAAAACATCAAAAGAAATGAAGGAGGGGAGTGAAGCTCAAGAGGTTTCTCTGCCACTGGACTTGGTGACACCCTGCTTTGCCTGTCCCATCAGAGAAATCCATACCAGTTTGGGTACATGAACCTAATTCTGTCAAGCGTTAAGTAAACAATTTTATTCCTATGAATACTGTTATTAACGGCAATGGGATTATTTATGTGAATATTTTCTAACACACATTATCAATTTTACAGAGTTTCTCAAAACAATCTGTGAATTTCTTGCCAATGTGCTTATTATAACTGACTAATCAGCCAGAGACTGTAAACTCCATTTTAAACTCACTTCCAGATTTAAAAAAAAAAAAAAAGCTGAAACCAGCCACATTTCTCTCTATATAGTGCAATCAGATTTCTATTACCTTATAAGATGGTTCACACTAAAATGTTCTAAGAGATTACAGGATCATTTTGTAAAATGGATTACAATAAAGAGATTTAACATTCTTGAGTAATTTTACCAAATATAAAGGAACCATTGTAAGAGCCTATGGGTAAACTGTAAGCTGACACAGAGCTTCCCTGACCACCCAGAGAGCCACCCTGAACAAAGTGTTAATCAGTAACTAAAGAATTTGACTGTTTTTACATTATTTAACACTAAAATTATAAAATCTTTAAAAATCATGCATATAATTCTAGTACTAAAGTCATTATCACAATAATGTAATTTCATTGTGAAATCTGCTGACATAGACAGCATATTTTTAACTCAGTAATCTAGTCAATATGATCAGTATTTAGCAAATACTTATCTAGAAGCTTTGGCCCATATTAATGGTATGAATGGACTTATTCCCATGAAAAAGATCCCATAGGACAACAGCTCATTAAAAAATCCCACTGTCAAGAATGTATTCAACAGTACACAAACATAAACTGATTAACTTGATTACAATTCTATGAAGATGTCTCTCATATGGTCTCAACAGAATTATAGCTATATTTGCTTATAAGAACAAGGCTGTGACAGCCTTCTCAGTGTCAAGATCTCAACAATTCAAATGTTTCTTATAAAAGTTTACCTAATGAATAATAGAAGGTGCCTAACCTTGTTATCATTGAAACCTTCATACTCTTTTGCTAGTAAGGCAAGAGTATCTAAAGAAAAGCTATTTACTTCTTGACAATGCTGAAAGAAAGTCTGAAGTGTTCTGAAAGCTGTTTTTGAATCCAGCCCATTAGCTTTCATTAGTGAGCAATGGTTAATGGTAACTAAGCCTTAATATTATCTTTGGTCATTCAATCACAAATATTTACTTACTAAATGCTTTCACAGGTCTTTCTTTTGCTAACTAAGTATTAGACCATTAGGATAAAATATATAATTAGCATTTTAATCACCCTAATTTTAAAAAGCCCTGAGCACCTACTTAATCCTTTTTATTGTGTGTGGGTCAGTAAATAAAATGCTACAGTAGGTGGAGTTTGACCTTATAATTCCAAAGCTCTTGAATTTTTTCTGGTTTGTTACCAAGTAGAATAAGATGAAAATTAATTACATGGTTCCAGCTATTTAAGGACTTTCCTATATGAAAGAGAAGATAAAAGAGCCAAAGTCTTTGGCCCTTTGGAAGCAGTACACATAACTCAAAACTGACAGAAATTTTCATAACCATCTAGTAAGGTCCTGGTTGAACACCATTTCTACAGAAGCACAAGGGATAAGAGAGATTTTAGCACCTGGGCATGTGTCTGCATGACATTAGTTGAGAACAGAAATACAAATGTTTAAGAGTAAATAAAATATTTTTAATTTAAGGAAAAGTATCAAAATATTTGAGAGTCAGATTCAGGTAAAATTCCAAGGTGAAACCTTTCATCTTTGAAGCCATGGTGCAGAAATGGACCCTATAAGGTAAAAATTACTCATTCACAAGTTGCATGAAACTCAGTAGGTGATGTGGTTATACAGTTCAGTTACTGGCCCATATGCCAGATAATCCTTTGCTGTGTTATAATAGGCAATATTAAATTGCCTAATTCAGACACTTATTTCTGCAGGAGTTAAGAAGTGCAAAAGTAAGGGCAGTTTAGTTAGGCTGTGAATTTAGCAGGTTTTCAGAATTTTATGACCCAATCAGTCTGTAAAAAAAATCTTTAATGAATTTAAAGATGTTTTTGAGGGACAGTGTGGGCTACTTGTACTGACATCAAGGATTAGCCTCTGAGAGTCTGAAGTAAAGTATTTTTCAGCAAGGGTATAGATACAAGCATTTGAATCTTGAAATATTATACCATATTTGAAAGAAATCAATTCTTCAGTAATTCAGTTTTGATTTTAACATCTGCTTTTGTCTTCTGCTTTACTTCTGTGACTTTAATACATTTATAATGCAGACATGCTTAGGAGACGTCATTTACTCAGGGTTATATTTTGTGTTTTAGAAAGTAAATATATTTCAGTGACATATAAAATAGGTCAAGGCAAAACTTTGTATTGCAATAATAGAAGAGTCAGCAATTTTTTCGAATATTCTTGAGAAAAGTATTATCCATGCAACATAATTGCCCCTAGCAGGTCTGTCTTAAAGCCTATCCTGTCACATGCTAAACACACTGAGACAACTTTTAGTAATTCCTGCTGCTAGACATGAGAAATTGTATTTACTTCCAGCATCTGCTGACCAGAAAATTTTTGATCAAGAAATGGTTACCAATGTTCACCTCTTTGCACAAAACCTTACTGTTATCTACAGTAGTACAAGGCCAACCCTGCAGCACCCTGGAATCACCTTGTACTGGATGCTGGATGCACAGACATGCTGGAAACAGGAAACAGACATATATCTCAATAGTCTTTTTGGTGGTGGTAGTGGTGGTTATTGCCAGATCATTTATCAGTATCAGAACTAGTTTCTATCTCAGCAGTGTTCAGATTAGTATAAACAATTCCTGCAATCAACAATGAGTACAGGGGTTCAACAGACAAATGAAATGACATCAAGATTGCATATCTTCTCAATAAACCTTTGTAAGATCTCATCAGAGCTTGCAGAAATAGCAAGATCATAAAGAGTGGGGATAAATGAGCTAGTTATGCTTGACTGAAAGAAAGGAAAAGAACAGTGTCAGTGAAAATAATTTCCTTAAGGGAATTAATCTTGCACATTTCAGTTCTTTGAAAATTTCTAGACAAAACCATTGCAATTATATATATCATTCACTGCTTATTATTATTGTTGTTACTACTGTTTACTAAGACAAGTTATTTATACTGCTTTTTAACTATTAGGATCTTTTCAGGAAATGGTGCATACACAAGCCTGCAAACAATGTAATAGCTTTCTGAAAAGGGCAGTCGAATAGCACAGAGAATTCACTGGGGGGAACAGAGAGAAAAAATATTTTGTATCTTCTTTCAGTTCAAGTATTCTTATGTACTGTTGCAACCTCTTTGAAATAAGAAATGAGAGGGAAGTCTCATTTCCATTTCAGCTATGGAATTCCCTTTAAAATTTTCTGCATTCAGCCCTTGCCTGTAACAGGACCCATCAGGCCTCTTGGAGTAGTCTGAATTCACTATGTGTATTGTATCGCTGTGGTCCTCCTCTCAACTCTATTTCAGTAAGCCCTATAATATTCCCATTTGCCCAGCTGTATTATTTCTAATCACACAAAATCCCACTCAGCAAATATCAGTGACAGAGCAAATGTAAACTTGTGGCAATCAGGGAAGACTTTAGTTACTGGTCAACCTTCAATTCTGTATATACAAACACAGCCTGATCTCTGATCATTGTTGAGAACTGGAAGTTTCATGGCATTATTTAACCAACTCTGTTTACTTTAAAGGATTACCTCATTCCTCCTTCTCTCCCTCTCTTCAGCAGCTGTACTCTGCTGAAAGCCTTCCCCATTGCAGCCTGCATAACCTTTCACCTTACTTAAAATGCAACCTGGATGGATCCAGCCAGATGTCATCCAGTGCACAACACATCGCAGGACACAGTTTTGTCTCTACAACACCAGCTATTTACACTATATTATACAACACTACCTAAGTGTTTCTGATTAGAATCCAGGAAGCAAATTCATCATCATTTAAGCTCAGACGAACAGTTTAATCTTGGCAAAGAACCAATCAGAAAAAATAACCCCACAGTAAGTCCATCTTTTCTCCCACACTTGAACAAACTTAGTCAACTGCCAGACAAATGTTGCAATGAGCTGTGGTACTTTACACTTGAAATATTAACTAGTGCCTGAGAGCAGATATTGGCAGGGGCCACACACAAAAACCCCTCCTGGTTCTAAAAGCCCTTCCCATTTGTATTCATTTCCTGTATTAATTCCTCCCTATTCAGTGAAAAAAAAAAAGATTATTTCTCTTTTGAGCAATTAAAGCTGCAGCTATTACCTATGTTGTCTCAATGACTATTTCAGGTTGCTTGATCTGTGTGAGAGGCTGCCTGATGAAACAACTATTCACTTGACTCACTGAAGTTATTCTATAATAATATATTTTTGAAATGTTTACAACCAATGTCTTCACTGAATTGAAAGGGACCTACAAGGATCAACAAGTCCAACTCCTGGCCATGCACAGGACACTCCAAGAGTCACACCAGGTGCCTGAGAGCACTGTCTAAACACATCTTCAACTCTGTCAGACTTGGTATTGTGACCACTTCTCTGGGGTGGCTGTTCCAGTGCCCAAACACAACTTGGTGAAGAACTATTTTCTAATATCCAACCTAAACCTCCCCTGACTCAACTTCAGGGTATTCGCCTATCACAGGTCACCACAGTGAAGAGATCAGTGCCTGTCCCTCCTCTTCCCCTCATGAGGAAGTTGTAAACTGTGATGAGGTCTCACCTTAGTCTTCTCAGACCAAGTGCCCTCAGCTGCTCCTCATGTGGCCTCCCTCTAGACCCTTCACCATCTTTCTTGCCTTCCTTTGCAGCCTCTCTAATAGCTTTATGTCTTTCTTGTATTGTGGTGCCCAAAACTGCACACAGTAATTATTTTGCCATAGCACACAAGGTTGGAAGGGACCTGAAGAATCATCTGGTCCAACCTTTCTTGGCAAAAAACAGTCTAAACAAGATAGCCCAGCATCTTTTTCATGTGACTCATTGTAAAATGGGAGTCTTCATCTTCTTTGTAGGCTCCCTTGAGATACATGGTGATTAGGTCTCCCTGAGTCTTCTCAGGGCTGAACATCTCAGTTTATTCTCATATCACAAGCTTCCCAGTCTTTGATCATCTTTGTGGACCTCTGGATCCTCCCCAGACTGTTCACATCTGTTTTTGTACAGCAGGAACTAAAACTGAACAGACTTGGTTACAGGTGAGGCCTGAAAAGTGCTGAGTACATTAGGATAATGCTTTCTTTATCTGCTGTTAATGCCCTTGTGCAGCCCAGCACTCTGGCTTTCTTTGCAGCAGCAATACACTGTTCACTTTTATTCTTCTTTCATCTTATTTCATATATTTCAATCTCACAATAATATTTTTCTTTATCTTACATTGCCATGCTTACTTTGAGATAAAAGTGTAACACTGCAGATAAACTAACAGCAATATATTTTGTATATAAGACTTTCTATTTGGATGGTACTTGGCAACATCAGAAAAATAGGGTTTTTTCAAAATTTTTTGTGGTCTTGATGGCTACAAGGGTTTTTCCTGCAGTCAAAGCATCTTTTTCATCTAATTTCTTAATTTCACAGATGTTATTTACACAAAACAACAAAAAGCATCATGTGGCTGCTTGAACTTGAGTCCTAATATAGTTTTGATTTGAAGCACAATATAAAGAGGAGATCCCTCCTCCCACCCCTGTTGAAGGAGTTTGCATTTATAAATACATATTTTCCTTACTTTTTGGTTTGGTTTTTTTCTGCGGAGTCACAGGTTCAAAGGTTATTCTGAGTTGGAAGGGACCCATAGGATCAAGTAGTCCAACTCCCAGGCAAACGCCCACCCAAGGATCAAACCCACAAGCGTGGAATCACGGGCACCACACTCCATCCATCCAAGTCTCCCATCATCTAGGCCATGTCACTGAGCCCCTAGTCCAGTCTTTTCTTAAACACCTCCAGGGATGGTGACTCCACCACCTCCCTGGGCAGTCCATTCCAATGAGAGATCACTCTCTGTGAAAAAGCTCTTCCTAACATCCAGTCTAAACCTCCCCTGGCATAGCTTGAGGCCATGTCCTCTTGTTCTGGTGCTGGCATCCTGAGAGAAGAGATTTACACCCACTCGACTACAACCTCCCTTCACGTAGTTGCAAACAGCAATGAGGTCACCTCTGAGCTTCCTCTTTTCCAGACTGAACAACTCCAGCTCCCGCAGTCACTCCCCAGATGGCTCGTGCTCCAGTCCTTTCACCATCCTTGTCACTCTTCTCTAGACCCTCTCAAGCAGCTCAACATCCTTCTTAAACTGGGGAGTCCAGAACTGGACACAGTACTCAAGATGTGGTCTGACCAGCGCCGAGTCCTAGCTATCTGTATAATGTATTAATGTATTTCAATATTATTCATTACACCATAAGTTAAAAGATAAGAATCAGTATAATTTTATTAAACCCTACCAATTGTATTAGTGATTTCTACTAAAATTATTTTAAAGAAATATCCTTTCAAGCTGCATTTAACGTATTATTCTAATGAGGTAAAATGTTATCCAGTTCAAAATGTTTTTACAAGTGGTAAGGTTCTAACTTTGTCATTGTTCTAATATTATAATCATTTGCTATTAATCATCTTTAACATTGGTTTTCTATTTTATCCCTCTCCAATCTCCGAAAATCTGAACTGTACCTTGGGAACTATAAAAGTTAGCAATAGGCCAATGGAAATCTCTATATTCTGACATACACCAAGTTTGTTTTTAATCCAAATCCTGCATATGATCATGTTAGTTTTAGCCAGTATTTATTTAAAACAATGCCCGCCCCCCCAAAAAAACCAAAACCAAACAACCAATCCCTAAACCAAATATGTGTATACAGAGCAGATTTTCAATAATTAAAACATTGGGTAGAATCTTGAAGATCTTTTGGTCTCACAAAATCACTTTTAATTTTATTGGCAGGTTTTGCCTGACAGGATCTGACCCATTAGTTTTTCTACTCTCAGTTTTAGTGAATCTCTCATTTTAGCCTTTCCAGTAAAGGCTGTATTATTGCACTGAATTAGCAAAAGCAGGAGTTTTTGCAACTATTTTACTTTCTATTACAGCTCCTTTTACAGCTGTTCAGAGTAACAAACCAGATGCTGTCCAGTTTTCCCTGCACAAAAAAAGTTTAAATAGCAGAAGTTTAAAGCCACACCTCAGAAGTGTGAAATGCGTGTTATGCTGAGCTCCTGGGTAAACAGGAAAACTCGGGTCTCCAGCAAAGAGTCCTTTGGGAGAAGAAAGATAACTAATTAGAGATGGGTGAAGTGCAGGTAAAAAGAGAGAATGTTAGAATATTTAGGACTCTTCTCTTGCTCTTATACTACTCAGCTGCAAACTTTAAACAGTATTTGACTAAAATGCCAAACTGTTACTTATCAAAATTCAACAGGTTCTGACCTATACTGTCTTTTCTGCTTATTCTCCAGTAAATGAAAGTAAGCTTTAGAGTTTCTGTCAACGGGGATCTTTTAAGAGTGTTGCAGCCTCCCCAAGGGTCACAAAAAGGTAACCACAGAAAGCTTCTCCTTCTCTAGGCTTTTCACCAAAGATCTTATTCAGTAAAACAATGGAAAAAAGTAATCTGGTTTTACAGATATATAAAATTTTACAAAGTTACTAGTATCCAATGTATCATACAAACAGTAATACAGTTGGATCTCCTATATCGCGCACCCGCCGTCTTAATTTGGACCCATGTAGCCCGAATTCCACAATGAATGGCGGCCACACCACCGCCCATGCCCCCCTCCCCAGCCGCTGCGGTCCCCGTCACATTCACCAGCGCCCCCGCTGCTGCCCATGCTGCCCCCGCTGCTGCCCACACCACGACCACCACCCAGGACACCGCCTTGGCCCCAGCCCCAGCCTCCACCGCCGCGGCAATTTGCGCATGCGCAATTGCGAAACAGGTCTCCTACTTCGCTGAAAAATCATGCCGCTAAGATCTGAAGTCGCAATATGGGGGGCACGAAGTGCCAGAGGGTCGACTGTAGCAGGACTGGGAACAAGTCTGAGTGTCACACACTTAGGGGCATTTTGAATCAATAAAGTTCATATTCAGACATTATCTTGGTGTATCTAAATAATTTTACTTTTCTAAAAAATACATGGCTAACTGTCAGACCATCCAAATTAACAAATTTCTACTCACTCAACTACTTTTTTTTTTTTACTTGGAAAAGTCCATGGAACAAGAGGATAATGCAAGAATATTTAGTAATCCTAGAAAATAACAACTTCCTATGTATTTTGTGATGTATTTTCCAAAGGCTTTGAACCACTAATACAAGCCTTGTTTCTGCTGCACTGAGCTGTAAATGCTCTCCAGAGACATGGGTTCATTTTCAGTGGAAGACGTAAGAGAGCAATTAGATTCTAAGTTTCAAAAGCTTTGCTGGCATGCAGGGTACTTTGTGGGGATATTTGGCTGACTGATTGGCCTGTCATCACAGGGACAGGCCATCAATTCCTTCCTATCAATGGGAGGAAGGAATAACATTTTTTACTCTGTCCTAAGATTCTGTCACATCACGTTAGAAAAGTTTGTCTGAAGCCATCCTGCAGCAGAATCTTTGCAATATTTTCATCTGAGGATGCTGAAGACTTGAAGAAGATACAAAGTGTGTACTGAGATGACAAAGCCTTTTGATATTGAAAAGGGGTTCCTGGGATTATTTTATGGTCCTGTGGGAAACTTTCCATTGTCCCACTGAAAATCCTGCCAATGCTTCCAATATTAAATCATTTTTAAATACAGTAAATACTTAAAAAAATATTATTCTTTGGTACTGT
The DNA here is from genome assembly GCA_013390025.1 of Pitta sordida. Lineage (NCBI taxonomy): Eukaryota > Metazoa > Chordata > Aves > Passeriformes > Pittidae > Pitta > Pitta sordida. Next base: position 104,434 of record WEKX01025468.1, on the reverse strand, counting down.
TAGGATTTATTTTATTTACTCATTTATTTATTTTTTTATTTACTGCAGAAGATAAAGTGTGAGATTATTCTGTTGGGAGCTATTTAACTGTATGAGATATTTTATATTCACAGATTCTGACATCTTAATTTAATCCCAATAACACAAACGCTTGTATTCATTACACATAAGAGTGAGAGACTTTAATTTGCTTAACATAGGTCACAACAATATGAAAATACTATTGAAAACTATATAGAGCATACAAAAACGCTTTACTATTTAATTGAAGACAGCTTAATAATATTGAATATGAACAATAAAGGGGTGTTCCAATAAAAATGTAGACAATAAATGAATCAAAACATACCTAGATATTTTTTCCTTCATGGTGTGATTCAGAAAATATAGAATATATAACTACCATTTAAAAGTATATTTTTAGTTTTGCCTTTGCTTTTTTTGTTATACCTAAATTTGCTTATTGCTCCCTAAATGTGAAGAAATAGTTTGCCAAATTACAACTGTTCATCATATAGTATCTGATTTAACTCTACTAAATCATTAAATTATCTGCAGAAATCTATCAAATTAAAACACAAAAGAGAAAGATGTAGCCCCTTGATATAAAGTAGCTAGAATAAAGGGACAACTTGTCTCTGGGGTTGGGGGGGCGATTCTGTGTGGGAGTCGCTTGGGAGTTGTACTACATGATCCCTATGGGTCCCTTCCGACTCGAAATAACCTGTGAACTGAAAGACACAGTACTTACAGCTCATGGAGCGACACACCTGATTACCTTACAACACCAAAAACCTCTAGTATTTTTCAAAGATATAGGCCATAAAATTTTACAGAACACTTAGCCTAAATCAGTAATAGCTTGAAAAGTAATGGAAGACTGGTGGCCTGTTATTGCTGTTAATTCTTGAGGGTTTTTTCGTGTATCTCAAATTTTTTTTTTTTTTTTGCCTAAATGCAATTAGGAGATAATACGGGAATTTCACAAGATTGGAAGGAAGGCCTGATGTAACACTGCCTTCCAAAGCTTGAAAAGCAATGAAATTAAAAGAAGCCACCTTATCCTCACCCTACTGTTTTGGGAAGTTTGGGAGTGGGGATGAGGTTTTGTTTGGTTTTAATTAGAAAACCCTATAAACCTGAATTCAGTTTCAGGATTTGGGGAGACTAATCCATTCACTGTTAACTTCAAATTAAGAGTATCACTGACTGCTATTAGGAATAATTAGCTCTTCTTCTCTGTATAATCCACATTGTGTTTAGCAGTCTGCTCTTGTTCCCTTGCAAAACCAAGTCTCTATTGTGCAAAATCCAGCTCACGATTAATGACTCTTTCTTCAAGAACCTTCCACACCCTCACTTCTTTTATTCTTACTACATGTATAACTTGATTTCATTTAAATTTCATCTTAATTGAAATTTTCCCATCCTGTAATTCCAATTTCAGCATGACCTTTCAGATACTAATACAGACTCTGGACCACAGGAATTTCCAATATTTTTGCTCACATGCCAGACTGATTTTGAAGTTGTCAAGACATCCTATTCTATTATACCATGCATGTGTATATACAGTTATACCCCGTCATTTGCGAGGAACGGGTCAGGCCACGGTCCTCACGAAAAGTTAAACTCGCAAAGAAGTGCAGGTCGTTAATATGCATGCAGGCCATGCCCATTGCTCCACCCCCCAGCACTCCGGAGCGCTGTGGGGACTTTTCTGCTTCTCCCCTCGGGCTCTCTGAGCACGGGGAAGCAAACGGAACTGTTTCTGAGCCCCCTGTGACTCGGGAGACACCACCACCCACCCTCAAGGATCCTCGGACCCCTCCTCACGTGTCCACAGCCCAAACCCTGCACCGCTGCTCCCTCCCCCTGACCCCAGCACTGGTGCCCGGGCGCCCTGGTGCATAGTCCTGGTGTGCTGGCAGCCCTGACACATGGAGTCCCGGCCCCGTGGCCGCACCAGCAGCCCCGGGCACGAGCACCAGGGTTGGGGGCAGGGAGCAGCGGCGCAGGGCCTGGGCTGCGACCATGCAGCCGCAGCAGCCCAGAGAAGCCAACAGATTCTCGGGGGAGGGTGTCTCCCGAGTCAGAGGGGGCTCAGAAACCTTGCTGCTGCCACCACGTGTGCTCGTCATTCCTCCGTGTTGGGGAAGGGGTGTCTGCGGGCTCTCCTCAGCATTCCTGGAGCCTGGGAAACCTTAATTACTGTGCAACACTGCGACACCCCATGCTGCTTATGGTGGGGAGGAGGGGGTGTTGTCGGGTTGATATTGGAGTTTCCTTCGCTTTAATATCCACCCGTCCTGGGAGAGGCGGTGCTGCCCGTACGGTCCCAGAGGGCAGGGGAACAGAAGCCTCCTCCAGGTGCAGCAACATCTGCCCCCTCCCAGCACACAGCCCTTGCCCCACCTCACTTGCCTCACTTCCATGGGGCAGTTTCCCGGGTCAGGGACGGGGGCACGGCGCCACCATTGCGAGCCTCCTCCCCACAGGGAGGGGTGAGTCTCGCCCCACAGGCACCGCAGCACCACCCCTCGGCAGAGCAGAGGCACCGCGCATGCATCAGCTGGCTAAACTCGCAAATGGTTGAATCAAAACTGCGAGAAAATTGTCTCGCAAATGGGTGGGGTCATAATGGAGAGGTTGCAATGTACCTGTAACTAGAATCAAAAGTGGATGTTTCCACATAGTGAAACAATGGTAATACACAGACATACATATTAAGATTGCTATAGAATTGTTTCACATATGGTAACAACTAATTTTTATTATGACCTTGGTTATTTTGCCATATTTATAAAATACCCAGTGGGCTCAGTGTACTTTTAATGCTAATAATCTAGGCACTTTTATTTAAAACTAACATTTTTTCTGTGTATTATGGTTAGTGGTGAAAAAGTATCAGAGGTTGGCTGGAAGTGAATATTTTAATCCTCTTCTACCTCTTTATTCTTAAGGAAAAACAATTCAAATGAGAAAGTTCAAGGGAAAAATTCTCCTCTGCAAAATAAGCAGAATCGGCATATTTTTTTAATATTTGGCATAGTAAACCTCCAAAAAGGGGCTTGCTGGAATGTTTGGATAGACCTCACTCACATCAAAGAAGTCTTGGAATTCCTACTGCTTTACAACTCCTAACACAAGGCCTCTTGTGGAAAACTAGAGTCAGTTTTTACCTATCATAAAAATAGATTATGTTTGGCTCTAGTACATACAACCGTAACATTCTGTTTCTGCTCAATGGTTCTTGGGAAGCTGTGACTGAGACACATGAGACAATGGTTTAAATTGCTCCAGCAGAGGAGCAAAGCAAAGAGTGAGCAATGGATGTCATCCCATCTCATCATTGCACTCAGTTGTGGAAGGCCAATGCAGGAAACACTGATAAAGGGGAGCACAGTGGAAGACATCACAATGGGTGGAATTGGAGCGCTAGCCCTGTGAGAAGAGGCTGAAAGAATTGAACCTGGAGTAGCGGTTATAAAGGATCATAAATTAAGTGTATTTGAGTGATTAAGCACTGATTAAGGCTGTTGGAGTAAAGATTGAGGTAGTACTGGCTTCGAAAGTTTTCTTCTTTTACGTATTATGTCGCCCAGTAAATAGTACTTTATACAAAAAGGAGATTTATGACTGCAAAAAATACAAGGAGCAGGAGAGAATCAACAGCACATTTTACACTTATTTTTGATTTCATCACTATTTGGAAATGTAGCTTGAAAGGAATTTGGAGTTCCAGCCACAGATCACTGAACTCGTAATGAGTCTGTTGATCTGAATGCAAATGGAACAAGTAATTATTTAAGAGGAAATATGTGGCGCACAGTGCTTTCAGACTTTTGTTATCTCTAAACCACTGTAGTCTCTGTAGTCTTCTAAGCTCACAGTCTGAAATACAGTGTTGATCAGATAAAATAATTAATTCTCTATTTGCTTACTCCTGTGGATAGTGAGAGATATTCTAAGTATCTTCAATAGCAAAATTATTTTTTTGCTGGCAGATATAATGCCACAGTATTGCATTATCAGCTCTACTATTACCCAACACATTAGAAACCTGAAAAGTATCAAACTATTCAATTCATTTTCAGGAAAATGTCCTCACGTCATATCTGATTATTTTTATAATTGAAAAGCAACAAAGCAAAACAAAGAACCCATGCTGGAGTTTATCCAATCTCTTTCTCTACATCTGCCAAGATGGGGCCCACCTTCTGACAGAAATACTATTTGAAAAATCAGTGTGCCAGAGGCTGTTCAAATTCCTCATGGGATTCTCCATCAGAAATACCGCTCTACAGTAACAAAAAGCTTGCCCCATAGACTCTGGATTATGTGTAAGATGTCCTAGCTGGAAGAAACCAAGCTTAATTAGAGTTAGAGTAGTCATCATTCCGAACAGTGTTGGCTGGACAGCAGAGGTTTTTTTCCAACTCAGACAAGACCCTTAAAATCTATGCTGCAGATACAACATCTGCAAAAGTAGCTTTCTAATAGCAGCATTATTTTTTCAGTTACATGCAAAAAAAAAAAAAAAGAATAGATCCTGCATGTCTTGATAATACACTCAGAGTACTTTGGATACGCATTCCTCTTACGACCAAAAAAAAAAAAATACTTGGGCAAGTAGCTCTTAAATAGGACTGATATAAAGGAAAACCAGACCAACAGCTATATAGGAAGATTAGCAACATTTCCTTAGAGCAAAAAATATTATCCACTGATCAATTTATATAAGTTTTGGGCAATTCCATAGGGGATATAAAAGAATTGTTCTTTAGTAGACTGGCAACCCTGCTAACCATAAAAAATATGAAAGGAAAAAGCATTACCATTTAATGTTGCTTAGTCTCTTCAGATCAGTGACTGTGTGGGTGGTTCTTGGAATATATATTTGCAAAAATATGTTTTGCATCAGTTGAGCAATAAGGATATCAATTATATCCTCTTGTGGGTTTTCCTAATTTTAATATTCATTCTTGCTCCTCAAACTTCAGAAGTACCTAAAGGCTTGATGAAATAAATTTACTTGGATAAGGTAATTTCTGCTAGATACCTGCAAAGATGCTGCTGCTCAGTGAGGGACAGAATCTAATGTCCTTATTCAGGGTGAATTGGATACAGCATCTCCAGCAGTTAACACAGTTGTTTTGGACTGCAAGAGCCTTAGGAATGAAAAGCAAAATCAAAACTTAGCTTCAAAAGATGTCCAAGTGGCGAAATTCTAGTGTGGATACAGATTCTGAAGCCCGCTATATATAAAAAAAGCCCATGCTTCTTGACCATATAGTTCTGGTTTGGCTGCAAGTGGCTGAAAATCCTAAGTTGAGACAATGAGAAAGCATACTAAATATAGAAGTAGCTTGGTTTGAAAATGTTCTTAGTAACCAGTCAAGATCTGGAGCATTAACAGTCTTATACTAAACATTTTCAAATGAAGCACAGGGAACTATATTTTTTCTCCCAATCTTCTTTCCACATATTTCCTCCATCACTTCCTGTTTCTTTCCACTCCCTTTGTATGGAATTGTCTTAAATTCCAATGACAGACTCCATGTATCCCTTTCCCTTTGTCTTAATTGTCTCTATTGCCTTACTGAAGAGAATTTGGATTCTAACAGGCTAACTAGCAAAGATGGCAAGACCAAAATAAAGCTACTCTGCACAACAGAGAAGTTTTCTTCCTGTTTCTTGAGAAAAAACAGAAGGAAACACCGCAAAAAGAGGAGCTGCTTATGTAGTTGTCTTAAGGGACTTCCAGTCCAGACCCTACTCATGCTGAAACACACTTAGTGTCCCGTTAGTTTTTCATTTTCATATACCAAACCCTGTCTCTTTACACTTTGGTTGAAAACACTGCATGGAAAGCATTGTTCATGTGGAATTAGGGTCCTACTCTTCAGTTTTGAAAAAACCTTCTGTGCAGGATCAGATCAGCTCTCACAGTTGATCTCTCTTTTAAAACTTATATTTACAGAGCACAATTAATACAAACCTCGTTTAGGGCTCTCACCACTACATGCAAGAGGGAAGCACATCTAGAACTGCATCACAGCGAAGTGTCTAATACACATTTGGAAAGAATCTCTGAAATTGATAAAATATAACTTCGAGATGCTTTGAGATGTGGGAGATATGAAACTAAATTATTTCTATCTAAATATTCCAGAAATTAGTAAAAGTTATATGTGAGAGTGTAAAATAATAATATGGGTAGAACTCAGTTTGAAGTCCATATTCCACCTCTTCATATGTCTGAGGAAATGCAGACTCACATCCTAATTTAGTAGTTAAAGATCTATGCACTAGAGCAATACTCTAAATATGCACATGGAGGAACTGTGTACAAGTGCTATTTAGTTCTACCTTCACAATGAAATAAATTAGAGGGGAATTAAATTGTCCTCAGTTTCCATGAGGTTTTCCTTAATGTTTAATGAAATCTAGTGGGCAAACTGACATGAGGGTGGAGAGGGTAGGAACAACACAGGGTTATAATATGCCATTCAAAATCAATATTAGAAAGCATTACACAAGGAAAGACTTAGAATTTTATGCAGGAAGTAGTGAAGCAAATTCTCTATTATGTTGACATGAAATGTGATCCTACAATACCGATGTCAGCAGGCAATAAGTTTTGTTTCTATTTCATCACACCATCAAAACCGCAATTTTTCCCCACTTTAGCATAGCAGTTTTAAATTGGCAAAAGTGTACGGTACTTTTCAAACCATAGCATTTAGCAGTAAGTTTAAGATACCTAGGACCAAAACTTTCTAGTATCTTCACAGTAATTTGTATAATCTTGTGATTCATTAATAGAATAAGCTAGCAGGTTTATCCTCATGCCATGGAAAATCTATTCAGTATTATGTACAGCTTGTTTTTCTAGATGCTGTGAGTCCTGAGATTGTTAATCTTTGTTTGAAAGAAAGCATTTCAAAGTTTTTCCAAATACCCTAATCCTGTTCTGCCTTGTCTAGGTTAGGCGTGGTGTAGCAATCAGTACCACAGCCTTTATACACCAATTACACTCCAACACTGTAAGTTATGAATAAATTGTTGAATAGTGTGCCCACTGCTATAGAATAAACTTGTTCAGAGGCAAGGCAGATCTTCAAATCAGTATAATTAAAGGTCAAATGTTTAACAGCCATAGGCATCCAATTTGAGTTTGAGCATCCTAGCCATCACAGCCTGCTCTTACATATGCTTTTAAATTCTCAGAAGATGAGGACAAGAACAGTCTTTTTGTGATCAGTGAGCAGTTTTCTTGGAAAGTTAACCAAACTTCTTTTTAACTCAATTTCTTTAAAACTTTAAACATCAACATCTCTCAGTAGTTTCATTGCTACATACAGCTAATACCCACAGAAGTATTGCTGCTGTCCCCAAGTGTAGTGACAAAAAAATCTATTTTTAATGACCAGATTGCACTATGGGTGCATTCAGAATAGTCTGAGAAGTAGAATCACACTCTTTAGAGACTTCTCCACTGCAGTATCCTGTTTACACAATGTACTTTTAATCATTTAAGAAGTATACTGCACACATCATTCTTTACCATGAGATTTATAGTTTATAAACAACTTTAAACTATGTTTGCCCTTCACAAGGTCAAAAAGGGCACACAAACCATCAGCCACACCTTCAACTCTAAAGTAGCTCAGATCTGTCATCTGAGTCGACGAATAAATAATAAAGATTGATGAAAGTAACTCTTAAACTACTTTCGAAATGCATTCTATTTTCAGAATCACTAATGGCTGGCCATTAAGAGAGAAAACAAATGGATTTTTTTTTCTTTTTGTAAGAGTTGTGTATTCAGTTGAAATTTAGACCCTGCTTAATATTTTTTCAAAGAAGTCTGCTGCCACTATGGAACCAACATTGTGATGAGGAGAGTGGTTACATGAAGCTTTCTGAACAGCACAATGCAGAGTAGTTACAGAAAATAATATTATTAATTTGTATATTCCGACTATCTGTGGCTTTCTATTTACCTTTTAGCCTCATGTGCGTGTTATGAAAAAGCTATGTTGCTACGAAACTCTTCACTCTTTCTCCTTCAATTAAAATTAAAATTACATTGTGAGTCAGAAAACACACAGAAATCAGTAGTAGCTAACAAGTAAAGCATGTTCCAAATTCCCAGGCTTAGATGGGACTTGGGGAAGACTTGGAGTAGAAAGTATGTATTACTTCCAGACTGCTTTATATAAATTATTTAAACCTCAGATAGAAGATTTAACCTTCAATGCTCCAGTCATGCTTTTACCTATGAATTCAAACTACAAGATGGTACAATTACCACAAACTTCAGTCATGCACCTTGAACATGGTTATTCAAGGGCTGCAATGAATCAAAATACCATTAAGCAATGCATATATACTCACGTAAATAACAGTGTGAAAAACCTATGTGTACAGGTGGGGTTTATATGTAAATTTCAGGAGTAAACAAGTGTAATCCAGGCTGGAATTTAGCCCATATGCAGTAACTATTTTAATAAATATGCCTAGTCAAGTTAGGACACAACATTGTAATATCTGTTATACAAGTGGTAACATGGAATTGGTTTTTAAGTGCAATATAACACTGTTCTCCATTAAGAAAAAAATCTGTGCTTTTATGACTTGGATTACAGTGAATTTGAGCAGGTATGGAAGAAGAAAATAGAGTGAAAAATCCTGATTGCTTCTTAGAGCCCTGGACTACAATACAAATTATGGCTATGTAGTAGATACACAGTCTGGTTTGCAGATTGGAAAAAATTAGAGGCCAGGATATGTTTAACGGAAATGGATCCTTCAGAGGGTGAGGCTGCCAAATTCTGTCAAATCTCAATAGGATATGTACAAATGGGAAATTTTAAGAAACTTACAATTTAAACAAAACTCCTTGGCTTTCTCACAGAATGACAAAACATATTAATTACCACGGAGTTCTGACCTTATCACATGTCTAAAACAATGAAGTTACTAGAATTTTTCTGTACATTATTGACATATCATTAAACCTAGGTAAACTAGACTCTCCTGGTGCTTTCTTAGCAGTGGCTGCATCACTCTTGCTCAGCATTTTCCGAAGTAATTTAGGCTGAAGCCGTTAAAATGTTAACTGAAATTACTAAAATTTGGCAATATTATAAGCAAGTGAAGATAGGCTATTACAAATATTAGGCAGCTTTACTGTCCTTATTTCTACGTGTGACCTGAACTTTAAGCTAACACAGATACTATCAAATTACACTGCTCTCTCAATAGAATTTGAAAAGTGCAGTAAAGTGAAATTCTCTTAATTGCTCAGAGGAAAATCTGTTTATTGAACAGAATACATCAATTACTATATTTTGTTACGACCTTCTGTACACATTAACAAATTCCAGATCTCTATCAGATCTAGACTAGGTTCAGAGTGAGGACCTGGAACAGGTCTGGGGAGTTCTGTGAACAGATCTTCCTAGCTATCTCCTAGATAAAAATCTGATAAAGCAGCCCATCTCAGAGTATCTACATTCATTATACTCAAACAATGGGTGCCATTGAGACTGCTTTCATTAGAGTTGCAACATTATAGCATCTCATCTGCTGCATATCAGAGTGTTATTATACTGTACATGTTGTTAATATTCACATATTTCTGGGAGAACAGATTGGCAACCTTCTGTAAAACATGTTTTCCCTTTACCTGGCTCTTATTTTTGTAATTACAATAAGCACGTTACACTTAAGACTCACATAACTCATTGAAATTAATTTTTAAAATCACATTATGGACTGTTATCAGTCTATGAACTGCAGTGCACACACACTACTGAAACATGAAGGGAAATAGCCTAAATTATAATTTCAGTGATCACTTGGAGCACCAGGTGTAGATGTAACATCAGAATGCAATTCTAGCTAGTGACATTCAGCTATATTTTCAGCTAATCTTCAGATCTGTTTGTCATTTGACTCTTCTACAAGTTTTCTTATATATATGTAGTCCATCTATGCACTGAAGTCTTACATACATTTATCTCTGTGCAAAAATAACCATGACTTAATATTACCATGATATATATCTGTCCTTGAAATGTCACAAGCAAGGTTGCAGGTATGTTTCCAGCTCTATTATATTCTATCATATAGATTCAATGGCAACAATTCTTTCATGAGAAAAGCAGTGAGGTGAAAATCCCCCTGTAAGCCAGCAGCTGAACTGCACTGGCTCAGCTTGCACAGGAGAACTCCTATAAATCCAACCATTACCAGTAACAAATTAATTTTAGAGTCATTTTTGCACAGCAGATATTAAAATGGTTTTTTATGCATATACAAATCCATAAAAACCCAGTCTGGAAATGAGACACATTGTGTATGTCTTTTGGACAACTTACCTCCAGATAATAGCACCAAAATTACACTAAAGTTCGGTAAACTCAACACACAGTGAACACATTTCAACAACTCATCATTTGAAATGTGAAGAAAATTTCAATCAGGGTATCAATGATTTCAAGGAAGTCCATATTTGAGTTCAAATACAGTCAGGTCTCTTATATCACGGACCCGTGGTCTTAATCGGGTTCCGCGAAGCCCTACTTTCGCGTTGAATGGCAGCTTATTAATATGCAAATTTTCCCTGCACCCTCATGCATCCCCGTCGCTGTTTCAGCACTGTGTTGCTGTGTATCAGTGTTTGTGTCGGCCCTTCCTGGTGCCCGCAGCCACCCCATGCTGGGCCCCCTTTTCAGCTTGGCCAGGGACACAGTTTCATAAGAGCACTATGGTGGCTCTGGGGGAGTGGCCGCCGCCGTGCCAGGTTGCGCATGCGCAGTTGCAAAAAGGGGCCTCCTTCATCACTAAAAAAATCATGCCGCTAAGAACTGAAGCCGCAATATGGGGGGCGCGAAGTGCAAGAGGGCTGACTGTATTCTGCTATGCATCAGAAAATATTTCTTATTATTGCTATAGAGTTTTTTTCTGTAGTTGTCCTTTGAAAGGTCATTTTTATTCACTCCTATAGACACATAAGTTGCGTTTAGATATTCAGCCTAAGGGACTAACATTTTAAGATGGCACTTGCTGTACCAGATGATGGAAAATCATCCCTAACTGTAGCTCCTAGTGCTTGAGAGGGAGGAACTGTGAGCAGAAAACACTAAGAGGTATTATCTGTGTGCACTACTGATAATGGCCCAATAAAGAATTTATGTTTGGGAAAAGAAGTTCTCTCTGACAATGACAGAGTTAATTCCCCAAGGAGAAATTGGAGAATCATTACAGGTTTACAGGAGTAATCCCCAGCCAAGTAATAAAGAACTGAACAAAGACCTCACAGATAAAAAGTAGGGTGGGACAAAACCAGACACCTGATTAATCAAATCTTCCAAAAGGAATAAATTGTGTGTGTACCATAAAGTTAATTCACTTACTAGCCTCTATGAAAAGCTTGTGTTACACTACCATTTCGAAGTTTTTACAGCTTTTTCCCCTCACTTCTCACTGGTCTCCACCCGTGTGAGTTTTCTGCAGAGAAAAGATCACACCACATGCACTGTGCCTCTTCTCCTGCCAGAAACAAATATAGATGAAATTAATGTTGACCAAGGGGTATCTCCTAATTAACAATTAGTTTTGAGACTACTGAATTCATTTTAAAATGAAAGCTCTTACTGACAAATACAGATATTAAAGGAGCACTGTGACAGCAATACAAGTGTAGAGATTATCAGAACAGAGAAAAAAGAAACCAATTTTTAATATTTTTGTTAAATATTTCCAAGTTGATCTTCTAATGAGTTTAATACTTGTGACACTGGTAAACTACTGAACTTATATAACAGGCTGTAATTATATCTTTTTGTTTGTTTAGTAATTTCTTCTGTAATGACATGGATTGTGAATAAGACACCCTTTGCAAATGCATTTCATTTTCACACGGAAAAAAGCAGGCTTCCTTCTAGTGACAGGAACATTCCTTTCCCCCACCCACCAGTTTGATTTATTACTCCTACTCAAATGTCAGCGTTCAGTTGTTTCACCTGGCTTCTTTTTTTAGCTATGTGCAAACTGAAATCAGTCCCTTGTCAAATTGCACAGCTTGGCACAGCTGGGCCAGAATTTTTCTACAGATGGGAAGTTATTTATGTGGTTACAGACATTTTTACAATATATACAGACTGCTGTTTTCCAAGACAGCAAAGAAAAACTCTATATATGGGGGGAAAATAAAGCACACCTCTTTTTATACAGAAGGAAAAAAAAATGAAAATGCATTTAATATTCTGTCAATGGCTACATCTCTGTTCTTTGGAGAAATGAGGTAACAAGCACCTCATTTGGGACTTCCAAGGGACAACACTCCAAAGCAATTGACAACATAGTGCTTTGCGAATCCAAATGACTACAAATTTTTGATGCAATTTAACATGCATGAAACTACCAGTGGAGAAAATACTGAAAACTATTTCCTGATAACAGAGGAGTGTATTCATATACACACCTTGGATCAGATCTGTAAAGTAGTCTCATGGTTTGCCAAATAAAGAACGCTCTCGCCCCCTGCTCTCCCCTCCCCCCATCAATACATATATATGATTAAAATTTGAAATAGCAGGTTTTTAGAACTGGTCTGACAGAAACTAACTAGTGCATCTATATTTGTTCTCCTGTGCAGTCCCACAGTTACAGACCATGGGTACTGGCCAACCATGCACAAACACAACTTCCTTTCTCACTCCCACAAATGTCCTTCTTCCAGAACCTCTGTGCTGATCCGTCACAGATGGACAGGGGTCACTCTGCACAGTGGTCTGTGCCTGAGGAAATATCACCAGTATCATATACAGAAGTTGAGTCTGGGCAACTCTGAACTGCACTTAACAGAAAGCAGTCTTTACTCTGCACCCACTGTGTCTCAGCTGTGTCATCATGCACTCTGTGCTAATATCAACTCACTTTAAGAGACAGAAAAAGGAATATCTGGCTTCCCTCTCAGTTCCCAGATCCAAAAAAAGAATGGATAGTCACCTGAAATAACAAGAAATTTGATAAAGTCTGGTTAACAATTTTATAAAAACATAGAAATTTTATAAAATCATAAAATTTACAATAATTTTTACTTGAGACAAAAAATTATCCTTTTAAAACTTGTCAATAACAGAATCACAGAATGGGTCAGGTTGGAAGAGACCACAGTGGGTCCTCTAGGTCCAACCTCCCTGCTCAAGCAGGGTCATCCTAGAGCACATGGCACAGGATTGTGTCCAGATAGTTCTTGAAAAATCACAGTATAAACAGTATAGACAAGGCTGGAAAGGACCTTGAAGATCATCTAGTCCAACCTATAGTCCAACTAAACCTAACATCTACATCTAGATCATACCACTCAGCAATTCATCCAGCCTCCCCTTGAACACCTCCAGGGTTGGCAACTCAACCACCTCTGTGGGCAACCCATTCCAAATCCGGATCACTCCTTCAGTGAANATCCAGATCACTCCTTCAGTGAAAAACCTTTTCCTAATATCAAGTCTAAACTTCCCCTGTTGAAGCTTAAGACTATGACCTCTCGTTCCGTCTCCAGTGGCCAGGGGGAAAAGACCAATTTCCGCCTGACTACAACCTCCTTTTAGATAGTTATAGACAGCAATAAGGTCGTCCCTGAGCCTCCTCTTTTCTAGGCTAAACAGACCCAACTCCTTCAGGAGAATATCTACAGGGAGAGAGACTCCACAATGTGGCTGCGCAACCTGTTCTGGTGTTTAGTCACCCATATTTGTGGTTGGACTGGATGACCTTTATGGTCTTTTCCAACTTAAATAGTAATTCTGTGTAATTCTGTNTCTGTACGGGTGTTAGGTGGTGAGTTGGACTAGATGATCCTTGTGGGTCCCTTCCAACTCATAATATTCTGTGATTCTGTGATTCTGTGATCTCCTCTGGAATCTCCATGTCTCTCTTGTACTGAGGAGTCAAGAACTAGGTATGGTACTCCAGATGCCTCATAAGGGCTGAATAGAGTGACAAGATCACCTCCTCAGCCTCTCATGTAAGTTTGTCCCTCTGCTCACAAACAATAACCCACCACTCAAAAATAAAAAATCATCATAATTCTCTTCTAAAATTCTACATAGAATTTTCTGCTGGCTTTTGGTAATGGTTAGTAAAGCTCTTTACAACCTCATGACTAAAATGTAGAAACTTCTAAATCTCAAAAAAAGTTACAGCGTTTGAAAAACTGGCACAGCTGAACTAGGAAGCATTAGAGGTTCCTTCATTTAATTTGCGTTGTGATTTTAATTAAAAACAAATTGCATTCATGCAAGTGAACAGAATTTAAAATGTTGGGAATTCATTTATTCATTAGTGAAAAATAAATAAATTACTAAAATAACCTTCATTTCTAAAGAAAGCTTTACCATTTGCTCAGTTACAAGATCTGTAACAAATGAGCTGTCACTGAAACGTGTAATATATGATCTGCCTCACTGAGCATTTTCCTTTCATTTAAGAGAGTGCCTAAACAAATGTTGCACTCTACTAAGTGTAAGGTCTGCACAGTGTCAAAGTCATGGCTGCAGTGGGCTCCTGCTGGAGACATTCCAAAGCCATGGCTCCTCTTCCTCCATCAATATTCAGAGTATTTGTTCTATTAATCACAAAGACCTTTCTTGAACTGGAATTACCCAAGCACCTAATGCAAAAGCACTGTTGGATCATCTTAGCTGTAGGAGGAATCTCCCTAGTTCTCAGCAACAGGCTTGCCACCATTAGAAGCATCCACAATGTGGTCATTTCTGGCAGTAAATCTGTACAGTTACAGTGTACAAGTAACCCGTTACCATCCCCTTAACATGACTGCTCCAATTCGAACAAGTGCAGGAAGCAAATTGAACCTAAAATATGAGCAAAATTACTTGATAGCTGGCATGACACTGCACCCAACTTTTCAAGCACATCACTGCAGACCGGCAGCTAATGCTGAAGTTTAGCTGTTCTTTAGCTTAAGAGACCAATCATGTGCAAAAAGGATGGCCTTTTTGCCAAGGAGAAAAGAAAAACAAAAATTGACAAAATGAAGACTCTACCCCGGCCCCCACCTAGCCATCAGGGGCCGAACGGCCCATCAAGAGCCATTATTCCACCTCCACCTAACAACTCATGTTGAGGAATTCTGCCTTTTGTTTAGTTTGTTTAACATTTCCCTTCCTTAGAGTTTGAGAACAGCATGGTGCTTATCGAAAAATTACATCTAATCCACGTTTACCCTATTTACTGCTACTTCACAGATTTCACTTATCGTGGCATATTTCCAGACGCAACCCCATGATACTTGAGGGTTTATTGTAACAGCAGAAGGGAATGGCAGATAACATATGATTACTTTCCCATAGATCAGCTAGAAGAAGGTGATTTCTCCTTTTACATTGCTTAACTGAGTAGGCTTCAATCAAGCTTCAAAGAGCTTGCTTCTTGAAATGCAACAGCAGAACTGAACCAGAACTCAGATCTTCCGGTTGCATCTAGTCAAAATACAGGATTCAGACAGAGATACTAATAACTCTAAAGGCTAAATTCAAGCAAGTACCAAGGCTAGGTCCATAAAATAATGAATATACATACCAGTCCGTATTTACGTTATCAAATTTGCATATGCAAATGTATATCATTGTGCATTTACCAATTTTGTTCACAAATGACTATCATCTCTGAGTCTTTTTGAGAAGATACCTATATTTCTCCTTATAAATCCTGGCCAAAGGCCTGGGCTAGTTAAAACTGCCTTAGCCAGAAACTGTGGACATAAAATACTTTCCAGGTGGTGCTCAGTTCCTTGAAGAATCAAGCCCCAAAACAGGGAGTTCTTGTTGGAGTTTCTACAGTGAAGCTACTGAGGGTTATGATGATCCAATAAGTAGTACAGCCCAAAGGCTTGTTCACAAGCTTAAAGGAAAAGCACTGTAACTGCAAACTTGCACAGAATAACAGCTTATTTAGCTTTCAGTAAATAAAGTGCTCTAATAGATTTTTTTTCTTCTTCTGATGGGTAAATACTTCTCTTATTACTAACGTGTGAAATGATCTAGAGCAATAGCGTTTGCACTATGCAGTTACTCGCGCAGACCTTGGAAAAATGACGGCTTCTGGCAAAATTTACTGGAGAAAAAAATTGCAGATAGAGATTTGACTTAAGGCATGACTGTTCACTGAGGAGTGGTTTGGGCAAGATCTTATTTCCACTTTTGCCATGCAAGAAAATAGGCAATGACTAGCAAATGAGTTGGAAATTATTACTATAATTAACATGTCTTAAAAGCAGCCGTTGGAAATTGTGCGTGCGGCAACAAACTAATGAAGTTCCAGTTGCACAAAAACAAAAGGTCAGAAAAACATGAAAGAAGCCATGGTAGAACTTTTCCCATGTTGAAGGCAATCTCTGAAGAAGATAGTGACAACATCATCCTGCACTGCATAGTTTCATTGTCTCGACAGCGAGTCTCCCAGTAATGAATGCCTGGTGCTGTCAGCACAAACGGAGGCATTTGGAAGTCCTTGCAGGGAAAAAAAAGAAAATAGGAGGAGGGGGAAGTTTAGCATGAAGCTGGGAAAGCACAGCCAAAGTATATTGGTGACATGAGGAGAGATTTGCTAGGTCAAATCTTGATTTATTATGTAAATAATCCCTAGGTCAGCGTGCACTAATTGCATACAGCATGCACTGAACAATTCGGCAGTAATCCTTCTCAACTGATACAAGTTCAGTTCTGCATTTCAGTTGTTCACTCAAAAGTAAAATATTCCTCTGTGTCTCTCAAGAGTACTTCAGTCAAATTGATCCCTGCCTTCAAATGCTGTCTGCTTTTGCAGAATAAGAGAAAAACATCTTTATACATATTTTCCCTGTTTACTTTTTAAATGAAAATATGAATCAAGTAAATATTGAATGTTTTAATTTCATTCTTTTAAAATAAACAGCTAAAAGAAATAATAGTTGAAAAAACACAGCGCAAGCATATTATGCACAGGTTTTACACAAGCGCCCACGCACATATTTCTGCCGTGACACCCATTTTCCACATCATTCCTAATTTGCAATGTTCTTGTTGCTGGGTCTGATCCAAATCCCCCTGCAATGAACGTACATTTTCAGTTGGTTTCATATTGCCTGGGATTCAGCTGAGGCATTTGGGCTATAAAGAGCGTAGCAGGAATGCGGGCTCAAGAAGGGGAGGAAGATGTGAGTGGTACTTTCATGATGTTGATGAACAGCCAAGAGTACAAATGATAGCTGAATTCGAGTTGTATTGATGAGAAAGCAGGAACTGTCTTTCTGACTATTCTGGTATACAGCAAAATGATTGCTAGCCCAAATTAACCCTTAAAGCCTGCTTAGAACTACCTAAGAATAGAATTCTGTGCCTATTAAACATCCAGTTCATTCCACTATTTTAGATTTCCTTAATTCCTTTTGGGGTTTTTTTTGGTGGTTTTTGTGCATTTTTTCGGGTGTAAGGATGGAGGGGTTTGGTTTTGTTTGGGTTTATTTTGGGGATTTTTTTTGATTCCAAAATACATTCTATCACTCCTGCCAGGTTACTACCCAGGGTGTGGGGTGAATTGCACTGAGCAACACTTAAATTCTTGAATGAAACTTCCTGGATACTAAGCAGCAACTTAGTCAAAAAGGTTTATTTAGTGGCTGCTACTCATTGACCTCTGCTCTCTGTACCTTAAGTGACTATCTGATTAATACCCTTTTTTAAATCACCATCATTAACAGCTAGTGACAATGGACTAACAGGATTTATCAGCCTCCCCATTTTCTGCTTCGAGTACTTAAAACAAAATTATATCACCTTCAGCTTTTTCTGCAAATATTGAGGATGCAAAGGAAATCTGTTTACAACGCTTTCATTTTTACCTCTAATCTCTAATATTTGTCATAATGAAAAAACACCAGGTGTGATTTTGCTTCTTTCTCTTACACCTTTAGTAATTTATTCCAGTGATCTGAGTAAATTCATGGAGCTAGCCATTGGTACCTACTCTGCCCATGAAAGTGATCCACTTGCATGAAGCTCAAATGGTATAGCATGTACAGCCGATTTCACTGTAACAGATAGCATGCCATCTGTTAACTGCTTTGAAGTCTGCAGTGGGATGTACTATAATCTTCTTTAAAATATCTCTGGGGCTCCATTTACAGCCTGAGAAAGATAAGGGGAAAATATTTCTTCCTTTGGAAGTAACACAGCATGTATCTTTCTTTTATGGCAGCGCATGGGGGAAGTCAAGGTACACATAAAGCACTGGATGTTTACAAAATTACCATCACCTCTTAAATCTTTATGGTGCCTGGAACTGTGAAAACTTCCTGGGTTTCTGACAAATACTTCATATTCAAAATGAGGAAGCTTTTGAGACAAAAAAAATAATAATTTAACTTCAGTAGACAAAATTATACTATCTGTATATATATATATATGTATAATTATACCATCTCTAATGCTGGAATTTTTCATTTGCAAATAAGAGTACTTATAAAAGTCAAAAGTGATCAAAACTCAAATGACAAGTTTTCATTAAATTTTAAGTTAGGACAGCAGGAACTTCTTCTAGACATCCCATCTCCTCACCCCTCCACACCCCAAAATCAGGAAACACCAAGGCAAAATCAAGGCCCACCACCTCCTTTCTAAGTTATTTAACAATCATATTAGATATTTTATTTTAAGAAAAGATTTAGAGGATATAATTAAATTTCTTTGTAAACTCTAGAATGTAATCTGGAGAAAAACTCACAAGACTGTGTCAAAAACTACTGGCTGTTTATTTAGTACAAAGTTTTCTTTACCCAATGGTGAATCCAAAGACACCCAAGAAAGCAAATCTAACTAAACAACCTAATAACATAAGCATAATCCTTTCAGCTCTTGCTATTTTAAAAGCAATTTTTTTTGTGTGTGGTTGCTTCCTAGGAAATGTGTGTTTCCTTTGTCTCAGAAATGGACCAACTCTGACATAGAACTCTCATCCCTCCTACTCCCAGCGGACTCTACAGGTAATAATTAAATTGAGGTAGCTTAATTAAGTCTATGTCCTAGTTTGGTGTCATGCAGCAAAAGATCCCAAGCGCTGAAAAGCTGTATTGGAAGAATGAGTCCCCACCTAGCATCCTCTGCTCGACTGCTAATGGCCCTTTAGCCATTAGTCACAAGAGAAGACTTTCATGACTGCAATGTTATTACTATAAAACCAAAACAAGTATACTCATATTCTTCTCATGAGCCACTAATCTGCTTGTTTTACATTCAATTTCATTGAAAGATACAGGTAGTATTTTACACAACTTTTTCAAAAAAAAGTCATAATTGAAAGTTGTCTGAAGGCCATGCTAGGAGTTTTAACTCAGTTTTTCTCAGCTTGAGTCGGTTGAGAATCATTCACACATCTAACTCCACTAACTACATGACTGCTAAAGCAAGGAGGAGTTTGTTCATGTTATAACATATGCGCTGTCAGATTTCCTTTAATCCATCAAAGAAGTTGAACACTGCCAGCAGTTTGCAGACCTGTAGGGCAATATTGTAATTTTGACTGTTATTTTTCACTGAGAAAATATTCCACATTTCATGACACTGTCCATGAAACCCACTCTAGAACACTATTATAGTATTTAATAGACATGAAATATTTTGATAAGTTAAAGTCACTTCTGTTAAGTATCTGTATAGGGAAAACATAAATCTCTATACTTAAGAAAAAAAAAACCCTGAGGGTTGATGGTTTCACCTTGATAGCATATTTATCTTAAAGAATTCCTGATGGGCACAAGCTATGAGCATAGATGCCAATGCTGACTCTCAGATTACCTCATTTTTAACAGGAAGTTTAAGGAATAAACATGTGATGAGTTTATAACAGATGGTTGCTTTGCTTGAGAACTATAGATTTTACAGCCTGTTTTAAATCTTGGTGGGAAACGGGTCAAAATTATTTTTATCCATCTAACTACAAGATAAGCTGCAGAAGGCTGACTTGTGTTTTGTATCAAGCAGCACAGAGTACATGGGAGAGGAATAGGAGTAGGATAACTCATGCCCTGTAGCCTGCAGGCCACAGTAATGGCTGCTGCTGTTCTCTATGGTTGCCCACCATAAGAAAGCTTTCATTTCCACGCTCTGGATTGCACAGGTTTGAACAAGTTGTGCTTCTGTATCTAAGAGAGTGTTTTACCTTAAACCACAGAGGCAAATCTTCAGGTATATTACAATGAGATTTGCTGTTTATCAGCTGAGGATTGAGTAATGAATGCCTTCTGATTCCAACTTTCTCGTAAACATGGAAAAACCCCAAAACACACTAGGAAGCTCTGTAAGATATTCTTATCTAAAAATCCCCTAATTCGACATAACCATTACTTTCTCTGAGGGGAAAAAAATTAAATAAGGGGGGAGTGGAGGGGAGAAGTGTATCTACTGTCTCAGAATACTTTATTTATAAAGTGTTTATAGCTCAGGTCAGCTGAGAGGTGCACATAGAGATCACTCTGAATCATGCAGAGGCATCTATTTTTAAAGCTGTTGAGGAACACAGAAATATCTTGCATGTTTCCATCTGGAATTGTTTTTAGAAATGCCATCTAGGGGAGCACTGTAGAAACCTGCTGTCAAAGAATAAACAGCATCTTTATTTAAAAATTAATTCTTAAAATGCAGTCCAATTTGTGAATGGCTGGTAAACAAATGGGGTAGATGCCAGTAAAAATATTTATTTGGGAACAGTGGGAGCTTCAAAACAAGAAAAAGTTTGTCTCAAGAAGTTGCCGTGCGCACTCTGCAGAGAAGGAGCATGAATAGCTCTAACCAAATGCTCCTTGGAGCTCTAAACATGAATTCCAAATATACAGGAACATTTTAAAGACTTTAGTGTTATTAGCAGTTCAGTAAAGAGATTATCATGATTTTTTTTTTAATTCTTTCAGTGACAGTTAGTATAAACTATTATTAAAGAAAATAAAGTACAGAAAGCTATTTGATCCACATTGTTTATACTAGAAGATTTACTAAGTGACACGAAGGTAGTGCTTGCACAGAGAAAATGTAAATGTTAGTTACCAAGTATCAGCTACAAGCATTCCACATTTTACAAATCTTAACTTTTTAAAAAGTTTTCCTTCTAAAAGGGGAACAACTCAAGAAATAATTAAATATTCTTTGTTTATGGGGCAATCTTAGAATGAGTTAATGTTTTTATTAGAGAAACATTTCCATGATTTTGAAATTGTAAATCTAAGAAGAACATGAGAATGGTTCTTCCTTTATTTATTCAAGTACAACTCGATTGCTTTGATTGCAAGTAATTCAATTACTTGCTATGATGTACAGGTATGGTAAAATTTACCCTTCTGAAAGGAAAAAATCCAGACTATGAATGCTCATTTTTGGTTATTTTGGTCCACATAGCCTACTTTGGACCAACTCACATGCAAAATAAGATACACTCTAACTATAAAATGGGAGGAAACTCTTGCCATAAATGTTACTGAAATTATCTTTTAGCTGAAGCATTAAAAACAACATGGTTATAGAGCAAATTTTTTCAACTTGTTAATATTTAGTCCTTATGGTCAGAATACACCGTCTGGCTGACAACTGTGACATCCAGTGTACCATTGGATAGTCACACTTAGTAAGAAGTTATGCCAAGATACAAAGGCATAACATTAAGAACTTGATACTGCAAGGTGTTGTGTCTGCTGGGAGTACAGAACACCCTGTGCCTGCCATGCTGAGGTCAAACCCCGTAATTTTTTCCATAGATACTGAAACACCCCTACTGAATCTCTTGAACACGTAACATTGCTGAGAAACACGTTTGCTCCACAAAATCAGAGTAAATTAGCACTAGATAGAAAGGATTAGACATAGGGCATTAGACATTAGAGATAAAGGTAACTTGCTCAAAATATAAGGACATATATGGAGCACATAGTGTTCAAGTCCTTCACTCTCTATGTGACATATTTTTTCAATCTGTCTCTTCACAATATATTATTTCAGATGTAAATGAGATTCAGCTGTTATCTGAAATTTTCCTACTTCTCACAGTCCCTGTCTCACTCCGAAGGTTTCAGTTTTGGTACTTGAAAGAGAAGATAATTATCACAGAAGGCAACAAAAACTAATGTCCTTTCAACAGGAATGGGAATTTTGGAACAGGCTTTACTGTGATGAGAGACTCTGAAGTAAGGGCAACACCTATTTGCCATGCCTGGTGCTATCTGCTATGCCTGATCATTCAGTTATGGACTGCTGACACAATATACAACCTCTACTTTCCTCCTTTAGGATTCTGAAGCCTCCAAAAAAACCAGCGAAAGAGAACAATGCAATTAAATGTATGACATTCACAGATATCAGGTTTAGTTCCTGTAAGTTCGTTTTCTACAAGAACTAAAAACCAAAGAGAGGCTTAATTTTTTTCTTTATTGTTTAAATAGTTGAAATTCTACAATAGCCTGTGCCTAATAAATTAATGTCCAAGTAGCAAACTTTTGCCATTCCCTACAGCAAAAAAAATCTCAAATTGTTACTTGCAGTTTTCCAAAACAGAGACAAAAAGACAACAAAACCTTCTCCGGCACCAGAAGATATTCTTCTGTGGAGTGACTCTCACAATGCTGGTTTGTCACTGAACCTGACCTTAAAACAAATCTGCAGCACACATCTGCACCTTGACTTGTTATAGCCTGTTCCGTTCAACATACTGACTGCTCCCAAGTGACTGATAGAAGAAAGCAATACTAACCTTGGTTAGTACTTGGTGGTGTTTAAAAACCTAAAGGAAGACTCTGAGCTAAAAAGAAAAGTTAACTAAGTTTACTGTTGGATAAACTGTTAGTTAAAAGTTAATTGTTAGACTCTCTGAGCTGACAAGGTATTCTATTCAATGGAGCTGCTGTGATTTTTTAATTGGTAGAAGATAATAAAGTAAAAAAATTCAAAAGTAATAAATGCTTTCAGACTTCAGAAGTTGTAAGCCATTGTGTTGGTTATTTTCAAATGTAAATTAAATAGAATTCCATGAAATTACTTGTTATGAAGAAAAAAAATTGATATGTACTTTTGATTAAAAAGAAATCTATCAACTGTCATTTTAAACTGAACAAAAACCCACAGGAAGGATGATTAGCAATAGCATACTCGTCCTCAAGAACATAAAGTTACTTTATAACATTCATAACATTTCTTGATGAAGGTTAATGAGGAACAGACTCCCAAACATATCAGGAAAACTCTACTGTAAGTTTTTCATTCAGCAGAATGTTAAGAACATATTGTCTAAAAGCAAGAGTTTATTGACCTTAGGTTAACGAATATCAGAAACAAAAATGTTTTGAGAGTCAGAGGTTTAAAATGCTACACAAAAATATCAAAAGTTTATAATAAATGTACTAAAGAAGCCAAAGATTTGTTCTTATTGTATAAGAGCTCTTTCTTTCCAGGTAAAATATATTTCCCTTTTTAATCTGTCTGCTGTTCAGGACGCATCTCTATTTCTTTTACAAAGTATTCTTTGGAAGTGAGAAAAAACAATCAGCTATGGAAGAACTTATTCCTGATATGAATACAGAGAATATTGTTCATGTGTTCCTTGCCTTTATCAGCTTTAGATATCCATGAGGGAGAGCTAGGGAGAAGGAAGGTAATATTGAAAAACTGAGGGGGGTTATTTAAATACTGCAGGACACACTGTGTTGATTTCTGCCTTTTGTTTAAATTAAATTATTAGGTTCTAAAGCTCTCATTTAATTTAAGCAATTCATCAGGAAACCATAGTTATCTAGGAACTAAACACTGAGATAAATACCTTTACTTTGTCCTAGTGTACCTATGTTACGTTACAGTCCATAAGGATAATGATTCCTCCCAGCTGTAGCTTGTGTTAATCTTATATTTTTAAATTACTATACAGAAGGTTTAACAGAAGAATTTCTAGGAAAACCACAAAAGTTAAATCCTGACCAACGTCCTGAAGTAGGATGGAAAAGGGAAGTCTAGGGCAGCACAAAAACTGTTATCCAAAAACTCCCCCACAGTGTTTTTAATGAAATACTACTTGTGCTGTGTTCTATGGAAAAACATACCGTGAGAGAGGCTCATTATTTCACCTGCATCTAGAAAACCAAAAAAGCTATGTTATGTAAATAACATTGTTTCTATTATGCTGATATCTCCAAAACCCACCCCATGCCCTATGCAACTCCTTCTGAAGTACGTGAAGACCTGTTCACAGGTTATTCTGAGTTGAAAGGGACCCAGAGGATCATCTAGTACAACTTCCAAGGGAACGCCCACCCAGGGATCAGACCCACAAGCGTGGAACCACGGGCACCACATTCCATCCATCTGTGCCTCCCATCATCTAGGCCATGTCACTGAGCCCCTCGTCCAGTCTTTCTTAAACACCTCCAGGGATGGCGACTCCACCACCTCCCCGGGCAGGCCATTCCAATGAGAGATCACTCTCTCTGTGAAAAAGTTCTTCATAACTTCCAGCCTAAACCTTCCCTGGCATAGCTTAAGGCTGTGTCCTCTTTTGGTGCTGGCAGCCTGAGAGAAGAGGTTCACACCCACCTGGCTGCAACCTGCCTCATGTAGCTGTAAACAGCAATGAGGTCACCTCTGAGCCTCCTCCTCTCCAGGCTGAACAAACCCAGTTCCTGTAGCCGCTCCTCATAGGGCTTGTTCTCCAGTCCTTTCACCATCCTTGTGTCCCTTCTCTGGACCCTCTCAAGCAGTTCAACATCCTTCTCAAACTGGGGAGACCAGAACTAGATACAGTAACAACTCCACATCAAGTAGAGCACAGGCCACTACAAAGAGGTTGCTATCTTTTGTTATCTCTGAGAACAGCCACAAATTTTACCAGTGTTGTATGACAGCAATGTATAGTGGGGCAGCTACAAATCCGATGGTTTTCAGTCTGTTTAATGACTGGTCTTTGAAATAATGAGGAGTAATTGTTTGATGACAACCATTGTGCAAGTTCAAACAGTGAATAGAAACTTGTATGACCCACAAGAGAGGAACGATCAGACTCACACCTGGTCTCAATACATTCAAGTAGCAAAGATTTGCACTCACTCACAGTGGATCTAGAGGCTAAATTCACAAATCCCTCCCCTCTGGAAGAAAACTGTGATTTTATATGCCTCCCATAGTATGTTCTCCCTTTAAAACTGGTCCCTAAAATGTAAAGAGATATTAAAGCACTATTGCTACTCTTTATTCTAGTCTTCAGAGTTCTAAAAAGGAATTTATACCTCTGATCTAGAACACAGTGTATGGAAATACAGCTACAACTGGAATAAAGACATAAACAGATTTCCCTCATATTTTGTAATTAATATGACAAAAGCAAATAGAATGGACAGAAAAAACAAATAAAAGAATGAAAATTTCCAAGTGTTGTTAAAATACACTCGAAGAAAGACAGATTTCTAGAAGTCCTGCCCTTCATTCCACGGCAACTTTCTCTTTAACTTTTACTAGTCACTTGATGATTTCCTAAAAAAAAAAGTGTTTTTCTGATATCATCATTAGTACTTAGTCCACATCCTAAGAGTTGTATCCATTTTTGAATGCCCCTTCATTCTGCCCCCAGAATCTTTAAGAACTCAACATCTTTTTTAATTAGACTTTCCATTCCACAAGGATATACATTTAGATATCCCCATATCTATATTTCTTCTACCCTGTTCAATAAAAAAAAATGACAGTGTTTACACAATGGACCAACCCAGGTGATAGGGTCAGAAATCAGATCCAGATATTTGGGTGCATCCATCAGGGAGCTCACAGCCACTCTTCTGCCTCATGTTCATTTCCACACATCTCGGGAACAGGAGGAAAACGGTTCTAAATTTATAACGCAGCTACAGCAGCATACATTTTGTAGAAAGAATTAGAAACCAAACACAAAGTCTTCCTGTTTATTCCTGTTTATAACAGGTAACACGACATGAACAGCTAACAAGCTTTAACTGTTTATCCAAACTTCATGGTGAGCATAAGGTTTTCTAGCAGTTCATTATCATTATATATGGAGTGTCATAGATTTTTTTTTTAAAATAACCATCCTACAAAGGGGTCATTTACTACTATCATCTTGAGAGAATAGCATTTAGGTAAATCCTTTCTTGATAAGTTCACTGATCAGTACATTTTTCTGAAACATCCAAGTTGTTTAACTTGTTATAACCTTACTTAGACAATTAAAACAAAAATTTGTGACAGTTTCAGAAAATTTCTTAAGAATTTTAATGGTTTTTCTTAGGGCAAATGCCATGTAAAAGTTTGCATCTTTCTGATCATGTCTTTTTATGATGGAAAAAACCTCACAAAAGAGAAACATTATGTGCACTTTTAAAAAAAAATTGAGATGTAGTACAGTTTTCTGTGGTTATAAGAGCTCAAAATGACAACTTATTGCAAAAAATTCCCTAAACCCATTTTAGTATGCTTCATAGTACTTTTTTGTTTAGGAAAATAAAGGTAAAAGAGTTCAATAGCTCATCAGACTGGTGCTCTTAATGTTATAATTGTTTTCCCAGGTGCTAAATCAGGAGCAAGTGGCATAGGAATTAATAAATACTAGGAAGTGAAACTTCTAGCAATTGATTCATAAGATACTTACTTGTAACTTATTATTCATGAAAAAAATAATGTTATTGTATCACATGATTTCAGAAACATTTTTGAGTTTTCTTAAGAAAACACAAAGTTGAAATTTTTAATTGAGAAAGGAACTATGTCATTGTATATTGTCTTTTACTGCAGTAAGTAAGAATGGTATAGAATTTCTTGTTTGGTTATATATCATGCACTGCCAAAACTATAAACATACTCCCTTCGTCTGGAAAGGGCAATGTCTTGAACTGTAAACAAAAATACATAATGTCATGAGAACTTAATAGTTATTCCCCATTAAAAATTCTATTTTTTGTAGGTACAGAAGGAATGAAGGACAAATCAGAACTACAGAGCATATTGAAATGTACTTTTACAAGAGAGAATATTCAATAATATTACATGATAGCATAATCTAGAAGTACAGATAAACACACAGTAAAAACAAGCCACACACTTTGACTAATCAGAATAAACTCTCAGTCTGCATAAATGTTAAGCAGATTTTTCCAAATTTGTAAAATGCAAAAGGAATGTAACTGGACTTCAGCAACTGTTCTCAATATCCTTCTAGAAAGGAGTTTCATTTGTAAGACCATCAATTTAGAGAAAATAAATGGGAACAAGTGATTTACTGCCAAGATAAAGCACCACTAAATTAGCATACCTTCATAATCTGTACCTGACATTCCTGAGAAAGTAAGTTGAAGAACTCTCTGGATCATTTACGTTCAGTTTTAGGTATTTTGGCACATTTCCAATAAGAAATCTATGGAAATTTTGTAAAAACAGAAATTTTGATTTGTTATTGTGCTCTTCTAAGCTAGCCAGCCTATCATTCACCTGGGAAGATCCGATTTCTGAAGATACAAAGACTAAATGTAATTAATATCACTCGCTTCATATCTTTATCAAGTCTAGTTAAATAAACTTTCTTTTTTGGGGGAAGATCAATTTGAGCTAAAGGTTGAAGAAAATATGTCCTACCTAATTACCAAGCCTAACTTTGCCACTGTCTTGTCTTCTGAGAAGGCTAACAAAAACTAACATTCAGCTAAAAAAGCTTAGTCTTCCTTCCTAGTTTTATGAGTTGATTGGTTTTTCAGTATTTTTTTAAACACTATTCGCTCAGCAGAAAACAGTAACATGTTCTAACTACAGATTTTTCAGTCCAAAAAGCATAGAAAATGTGACCACTTAAATGCTTCCTAATTACTCTTAAGAAATAAGCAGTAGCTCTGTGAAGGCCATTTCTATCTTTTATAGTCTTATTTCTTCTGGACACACAAGATCTCTGACTTTCTTGTCTCTTCACCCTCCCTCTCCCCTCAGCTATAAGGTTCAATCCTAATGAATTCAGGGTAATTTTGTCGCTGACCTCAAAGAGGTCAGGATTTCCCTTCTCACATTCCTTTTAACAGGACAGTACAGCTTCCTACCAGAACACTCTTAGTGTTTCCACTGTTTCTGACTGACTAAACTTTTTCTCCTTCAATCAAAAATAGCAAAGCTTCCTTGTATACATTATCAAAATGGGGGAAGGGAGGGGACACACATGGACAGACACCTCCCCAAGAGAGAAAGAAAAAGTCACTTCCTGAGGAAACCTCATCTTGGCTTCCCTTTCATCTGTGCTCCCTAACAAACACCATAAAGGCACAATGGAATGAAAATCAGAACAAATGAAAGCTCTACAGCAACACCTATTCCTCATATGACTGTAGATATTAACCACTCACATGGTTGGATATGTACACTGCCATGTGAACAGTACACACTTTCTTGTTTTCTGAATTCCTGGCTTCAGTTTTGGGGATTTCCACGTTTTATTTCCTATTTTGCTTTCTATCTTACTTTGCCTATTCTGCAATTCCCATGCAGAATTACCATGCACCTAATAAGCATTTTTTGTCTGAAATCATGAATCAACAGACACTGCCTGATAAACATGTTGAGGCAGATGCTACTTTGTAGAGTGATTCAAAGCAAATATCCCTATTGTCCCTAATTTACTGTCAAACCAGTAGGGAAAAAACCTCCAAATCTATTCAAAAGGCAATGAATTACACTACCTTAATAATACTCTTCTTCTATATATGAAACCGCTGTGATTTAAAACATCTATGCATCCAAAATATCACATTGACATGATAAATATCAAGATTTACCAAGAGTAAAAAGTATTACTTTTAGTTAATTCCTTTTGCAATCTAAATGTGTTATGTTATGACTTGGCTTGTTTAGTGCCTTGAAAATTTTTCTTATTCTTGCTTTAAATGACATATTAACTCTTGGGAGTTCAGCCTAGACATTATTGGATGTAAAAAGTATTGATCTATCCTTGTATAATATGGATTAATTTACCATGACAAACAGCTTAGTATTAGGCTTGAAGGTAGAAATTTAAATTCACTATGAGAGGATGCACTGTCTATGCCCTATATGCATTCTTTCTACCCTATTTTTAGCTTTCTCTCCCAGTCCTAAGCAGCAGTAATAATTACAATTCATAGAATCATAGAATATGCGGAGCTGGAAGGGACCCATTAGCATCATCAAGTCCTAACTTCCGGCCTGCACAAGACCATCTCCAAGTGTTAGAACTATGTTCTCAGGCACATAGTGTAACACTTGAAGTCAGTCAGGGTTAGTGCTGCAACCACTTCTCTGAGGAGCCTATTCCAGTGCTTAACTATCCTCTGGGTGAAAAACTTTTTCCTGATATCCAATCTAAACCTCTTCCAGCTCAGCCTCATACCATTCCCTTGATTCCTGTCACAAGAGAGAAGAGATCAGTGTCTGCCCCTCTGCTTCCCCTCATGAATATGCTGAAGATCACTAAGGTCTCCCCTCAGTCTCCTCTTCTCCAGGATGAACAGACCAACTGACCCCAGCAGCTCCTCATACAGCTTCCCCTCAGGGCCCTTCACTATTTTGTTTCCCTCCCTTGGACACTCTCTAATAGCTTTTTCAGTCTTTTTCATACTGTGGTGCCCCAAACTGCCACAATACTCAAGGTAAGGCCACACCAGTACAGAGCAGGACAATCCCCTCCCTCGACTGGCTGGTGATGCTTTGCCTGATGTCCCTCAGGACATGGTTGGCTCTCCTGGCTGTCAGCGCACTGCCGACTCACACTCAACTTGCCGTTGACCAGGACCCCCATATCCTTTTCCACAGTGCTGCTTTCCAGCATCTCATTTCCCAATTTATGCACACAGATAGGGTTGCCTCATCCCAAAGGCAGAATCAGGCACTTGGCCTTGTTAAACTTCAGACAGTTGGTGATTGCCCAGTACATTAATTTGACGAGGTCTCTGCAGGTCCTCTCCGCCCTCGAGGGATTTGACAGCTCCTCCCAATTTCATGTTTTTGGCAAACTTACTTAGTTCTTTGAGTTCTGCATCCAAGTAGTTAATGAAGATGTTGAAAAGAACTTGGCTGAGGATGGAGCTAAATTATTCCCAATTTTTTCCCCCATATTTATTCCTAATTATTCCACATTACTAGATACTGGACAATTTGGCTTAAGGCAACAAAAATATTTTATCTGGACCACATTCTCTCAAGGTTATGAGCAAGATATTTAATTGCAACATTAATTAAAAAAAAAAATCCACTTTAGTACAGTGGTGAGTGTCCCTGTCTCTCATGCGGAAGACCACAGGTTCGATTCCCACCAGGGAGGCAATGGCTCTGTTTAAGAGTTGGACTCAATGATCCTTGTGGGTCCTTTCCAACTCAGAATATTCTGTGTGATTCTGTGTGTGAGCTCAAAGAGGAGAAAAAAAAAATATTTATATATACCAGTTTCATGTGATGGACTCCATCTGACATAGATGTATCTGCAGCCTAGAAGCAGGTACCAAAGCTCTAAAAAGAAGAAACATAAAAGGCAGACATATTCATCAGCTTTCCTAGTCCCAGTTTTTGCAGCTGTTTATTTAGTTCCTACAAATTTTGTTCTCTTAATTTTCCCCATATTTTCTGCAGGAAGTTTAGGAATGTATTTGCCTACAAGCTAACAAGACAAAATCTACTGTGCACAGCATGTTCACTGTTGTGGACCAAGCCCCAAAGCAGCTACTTCACCAACACCTGGGAACTCTGGAAGAAGGCTCAGTTTAAACAACTGTTCATACAGAGGAAAGATTTCCATATAAAAAGGGCCTATAAAGAAGACAGATTTACAATTCAAAATTTGGAAGAACATTGGATACTCTAAAGTATTTTAATGCCAGCACAGTTCATTCAAGTTAGAACTCTCTGCAATACCCCTTAGAAGCAAGTACTCAGAGATATTCATTTCTTTCTTCTCCATTTTACCCTCCATTTACAACTGTGAACCTTCTTGCTGAACATTCTATATGAATGAGAACAAATGTATGAGTGAGAAAGGGTATTTTTCCTTCAGAGAAATCAAGGTCAATCTAACCAAAAAGCATCTGTGAAACTCTGAAGGCCCCATAAATAAGATCACAGGGGTCTGAGCAATCCACTCACTTACTGTTACTTAGGCTGTTGGAGTATCTGACCTCATGAATCAGTACAATTTGACTCTGAATTGTCCTGACTGGAGCTAGTTTATATAGCAGTAAGTTAAACATTTTTAATCCCTTCATAATAAACAGTGTTTGGGACTAATTTTTTCTGTTTTCCTGAAGGGCTTTTGGCCACTTTTAACAAAAAATGTTAGTACTTGGTATTTTGAGGAGATTTTAAATGCACCAACCTACAGAGAGATTTATAGCAAAAATCTTTTTCTTCTTGAAGGCACTGTCACTGCCATAGGAATATACTGTATCCGTCATTGCAACTCCCTGACACCAGATTTAACCTCCTACACAGAGATCCACTGCAACTGCTGTTTTGCCAGACAAGACATTACTATCCAGCTAGTAAGAGAAAAATATTTAGTCTCTTAATTGTTTTCTGGACAAACTGTATAATTGGAGTTTTGTTTTGTAATCTGGTAATGAAAACAAATACAACTATTTGTAATACACAAAGAACCCCAAACAAAATAAAATCAAAGCAGGAATGAAGGAAACTGGGTAAGGGGGAGGAGAGAGAGAGGGGAAAGGTAGAGTTTTAACGTGTTTTTTCTTTCATGGTGACATTCAGTCATAAGTTCTGTTCAGACTGTTCTGGAAAGAGCGTGATAAGTGGAACTAACAATCTTTTTTTGTTGTTTGTTTTTGTAAGATGCAGCACAAATATCAAGGGCTATGAAATCCCTCAAAACACTTCAAATTTTCCTTGTCTCTCCACATTAATCAGTACGAGCCTTGAAAATTGGATTCAAGACCTGAAAACCAGAGCTACCTTTTAGATGTGCAAAAAGCTGGTTAAAGTCAGTAGCACTGATTACCTGAGGTAGGAGGATGTTAGGGAGCACCCTTGCTAGCTGAGGCCTCAGAGTGGTTACATGGAAGAACCCAACGCATTTAAAATGCTGCCTAAAAGACCCAGTCAGAGAGAAAGAGAGAGAGAGATGATCTCCCAAGACCCGCACTGCAGCACAGATGTACTTCAGCTGGCAGCCCTGATCATCAGCTCCAGCCACTGTTTCTAACACAAGCACTCAGCCCTGCTGCAGTGAAGGCAGCGGCAGTAAGGCTACCACTGATTGTCTTGGAAAACTGTTACTTTTGGTTATTTTTTCCCCCCATTATCAACTATTCTAGTAAACAGCCCATTTAACTATTTCCAGACTGACATGCCTGTTTGATTTTTTAGAACTTTGGCAATTTCACAGTGAAAACAGAGGTTGTATTTAGCTAGTGACACCAGTTGCCAAAGTAGCATGTTAACGCCCTTCGAAAGAGTAAAGAGAGAAAAATATGTCCATTTTAAAAATCACCAGTGTGCAATGAACAGTTTTATTGATGTGAAACTAGAGCGACACTTCCAAAAATGAACAAACACTAAGCACATTTATATGTGTGAAGTGCAACCGTATGTGACTTCAAACAAACTGTGCTCATTATGGGAGAGAACTTCATACTTTATTGTCCAGAAAATATGACTTAATTTTTCTTCACGAGGACAACTGTTACATTGGAGGCCAGGAGAGAAGATGAAAAGACAAGGTCATTTTTGAATGGAAGCTTTTAGGTTTATTTTGACTTCTTATTGTACCTGAATAATAAGAATATGATGCAAATTAACAGGTTTTACTCTTCATTATGCAGTTCTCTGCATAACATTTTTTGCAACTGTAGTTTAATGGCTGAAAATGTATCAATATATTTGTAAAAAGCCTAGCACTGGTAAAACTGGGAAGGATAAGAGTTATATTCTATGTCCATTCTTTTTTACTTAGTTGATTTTCTCCAAAAAAATTTCCTTACTCCTTATTTGCTAAGTATAAAATAATGAAAACTTTGAGTACACCATCTTCTAGAGAATAACAAAATATCAAATAGTAACTTACTTCCCCAATTGTCTCCCTAGCGTCAGCATGGATTTCACAGAAGCAGGGAACAGGCCGAACAAAGCACCTAAAAAATTTTTAAAATATAAATTAAAAAATTATATTTTTTGATAAATGCAATAAAATTAAAACCTACAGTAACAAAAAATGAACTGGAAATTGTTCTTATCCTTTATAGAAATATATCAGAAACAAATGGCAAAATGGAGAATTATCTGGGTTTTGTTGCAAAAACTGTTCTACTCACAGAATCACAGAATATTATGAGTTGGAAGGGACCCACAAGGATCATCTAGTCCAACTCACCATCTAACACCCGTGCAGAGACTGAAAGCCCATCCCAGAGCGGTAACTACTCATTAGAGAATGAAACATTATCACCATGGGTGCACAAGGGCAAAATATTAAATGCCAGGCATTCAATTCTGAATTTAAAACATTAAATTATAGGACATCCAAAATGCAGGAGAGACAAGTGTGACAAGAACTCTTTCATTGGGGGCGGGGGTTCTATTAAGTTTTACCAGAAGGGAGGGGGGAGTACGCAAAGGCAAGGTTACAGTGAACCCTCATGAGTTTGTGGTTCTTCTCTTGCGAGTTCACTTCTTCACAGGGTTATTTTTCTGTGAAAACAGCACTCTGTTCCTCTGCGCATTCACTACTGCAAATGCTTTAACTGACAGTCATGAATATGTAAATTAGCCCCAGCACGTTCCAGTGGTGCGTCAGCTCTGCTCCACTGTGTGTCGGTAGCTCCTGGCACCCACAGGCAAGTCATACCGGGGAAAAAAGCCCACTTCCCTTCATCACTCAACCATGTCAGTCGGAGCTGGGACCTGCCCGCCCTGTTGTCTCCGACTTGCATCATGCTGGGGTGGGACTCAGCTGCCCCACTGTGTCCACCGGGCCCGGGAGCAGCAGCTGCCACTGTGCCGGGACCTAGAAGCAATGCCTGACCCCCACTGGTTCCCAGGTTGCACTCACAGTGGTTCCTGTGTTCGAACACATCTTTTTCTTCTTTTCATCCAGAGCAAGGAGTTGTGTGCCAAGCACAGTGCGAGCTGTGTTTAAGCACAGGAGCTGGGAGGCACCGCTGGCTGCCTCATCACCATGGTAACGGTGTTGCTGATGGTGTGCTGGCTGAGGAACATCCCGCTCCTTGTGCTGGGGAACAAGCTCCATGGCGTGGAAAGGGACGTGGCCAGGGGATGCTCCCAGGGCCAAGGGAGCTTGTCATTCTCCAGGAATTTTAGGTGACTCCCCACTTCCCCGTGCCAGGGGCCCTCAGTGCTTGAGGGAGCAGGGCTCTGCTGGATGGGCAGATGCAGGGCTCAAGGGAGCTGGGCTCGCCCAGTGCCTGGGCTGTTGGCCCTACCCCGCTGTGTCTGCCAGGGCTGGGAGCTGTGGCCACTAAGCAGAGACCAGGCCTACGATGGTCGCCAGATTTAAATCCATTTTGCTGCTGAAAGCCATAAGAGTGGTCATAGCCACTCCTGGAAATCTCCGGGAATTTTAGATGGGATCATTAGAGGACCCGCTTGGCCACTGACTGTGCCAGGGCTGTTCCCATGGTGATGGGCTGTTGCAAGGACCTGGCCAGGTGTGGCTGGACGCTTACCCTCACCCTCTGGCGCGTTCTGAAGAAACAGGATACAGAGATGAGGTTCCCTGGCAATTCAACACTGTATTAACATTTTCATTCATGTTATTGCACACAGGCTGGCAGAGCACTGCAACTTCCCTTGTGAACAGAAACACTTGCCCTATGGATGTTAACATCTGCAGGGGGATGTAGGAGGACACACATGCCTCCGGAACCCCAGGAATGCATGCTTAAACACAGCTCACACCACACTAGGCTCCCCCCAGATCCTTGGCTGGCCAGGCCCCCCCACCTTGGGCAGAAACAAGGGTGAGCATCAGGCCATGCTTGCCAGGCCCTTGCAGCAGCCCATCACCATAAGAACAGTGCTGGTGCAGTCAGTGGCCAAGCAGGCACTTTGAGGGTCCCACCTAAAATTCCTGGAGAATGCCAGGAGTGGCCACAGCCACTCCACGGCTTTCAGCAGTGGCAGCAAAATGGGTTTAAATCCAGCAACCAGCACAAGCCCAGCCCCTGCACGGTGGCCACAGCTCCCAGACCTGGTGAGCACAGTGAGGTGGTGAACACAGCCAACAGCCCCAGCTCTGGGGGAGCCCCACTCCCTCAGGTCCCAGGGACGTCCATCCCCGGCTCAGGGAAGTGGTTAGCCATCTAAAATTCCCAGAGAATTCCTGGCTCCCCTGGTGCCAGGGCTGTCCCCACACATGCACTGGGAGCATCCATTGGCCACATCCCTTTCTGCACCACGGAGCTTGTCCCCCAGCACCAGGAGTGGGATACTGCTTGACCAGTGCATCATCGGCAACACCGTTACCATGGTGATGAGGCAGCCACCACTGCCCCCCTGCTCGCATGTTTAAACACAGCTCACACTACGCTCAGCACTTGCCACCTAGGTCCGCATTAAAAAAAAAAAAAGTGTTCAAACCCAGGAACCCCTCTGAGTGCAACCTGGGAACCAGTGGTGATCAGGCACTGCTTCCAGGCCCTGGTACAGCGGCAGCCACCGCTCCTGGGCCCGAAGGACACAGCAGGGTGGCTGAGTCCCCCTCTGGCAGGACACAAGCCAGGGACAGCGGGGTGGATGGATCCCAGCACCAGCATGCACAGTCAAGCAGTAAAGGGAAGTGGTTTTTTTCCTACCAGTGGGAGAGTGCTGTCTTTTTGCGCTGCAGTGAGCAGGGTAGAGCCAACACACTGCTATAACAAGCCAGGGCTGAATGAGATGCTGTGATGGGTGAGGCTAATTTGCATGTTAAAGAACTGCCTATGTTTGCAGAGTGAGGGCTTTGCGGGCATGGGGAGAGACCTGCAGCCCTATGATAATCAAGGGGGGACTGTATTTATAAAACCACCTGATTTTACACACAGAATCACAGAATATTATGAGTTGGAAGGGACCCACAAGGATCATCTAGTCCAACTCACCATCTAACACCTGTAAAGAGACCGACACAATCTCATTAATAAAAATTTAAGCACTTCAATGGTGAACAATTACATTTTCTCCAACAGCTATTTACACTACTAATTTCATTTAAAAATATAATACATAGCTACAAATAGAAAATCTGGACAGCAGCAGAATGGAAAAGAAGTACAGTGTGATTAGGGTCTGATATAGAAATCTTAAGATCATTCTCCAGATGGACAATATTTTCTTCACAGAAAGAGAAATTTTCTCATGTTGTAATATATTCCCATTACTCTTTTATGGCATCGTATTATGCAGAAATTATTAAAACACTCCAGCAGCACTTGCGCATGTGAGAAAGTGCAGGACCATTACTAAAGAGATCCTATGCTTTTGTGAGGGCTGTGGGACCAAGCTATGAAAAGAGAGCTTTACCATACGTAAAATAAAATTAAGATAAATTACAAATATAAAAAATATGCCAGAAAGAGTCATCTATTGAAATGGATGACAAAACTCCCACAGGATTTTGATCAAAATTACTAACGGTGCTTGAAGATGCTGTTACATTATTATGATGTGTCAGAAATCTGTATTATCCTCACTCTAAATTCTCACTCTAAACTCTCACTGGCCTTCTTTGGGATGCCTGGAGATTAAATTAGACCTCATATCAAGTCATACCAAGTTTTTTGGCTTGATAGAGAAAACAGTGGTGGAAATACTGACTTATGCTCTGATGTGCTCAGAACAATGTTCCCAAAGAAACTAATACAGAAGACCCCTACTTATTTGTGGTCTGCATCTCCCATGATTTCAATAATCCGCGGTTCACTTTTCAGTGAAAAGTGGTGCTGCACGCAGGCACAGAAAACACTGCAAAGGCAGACAGTTCATCAATATGTAAACGAGCTCACAAGTACGTAAATAAGCCCCACCCGGGAGCCACCAGGGGTAGTAAGGGGAGGGAGCCGGGAGCTGCAATCCGTGAGGCCTGTCCCATCTCAATCCCTCCCAGGATGCATTTAATGTAAATGTGTGTTTTTGCACAGTAAAATGTGTGTTTGTTCTCTTCCGGGCTGCAAGACAGGGCTGCCATTGTGTGTGACTGCACATGAAAGTGGGAGTAGGAGGCACCTTCTCCCCATTCCCCCATGGATGGCAGTGGCGGCTGGACGCCCTAACACCCATGCTGCAGATGGCAGGAGGGGCCAGCTGCCCCCTGCGCCCGTCCTGCAGACAGTGGTGGTTACTGGGCACTAACATGCCTGTGCTGCAGATGGCAGTGGTGGCAGGGCCTGGCTGCCAAAGCCAGGGCGAAAAGAAAAAAAAGGGGACCAAAACAAAGAGAAAAGTGTCATTTCACTAGCTGAGGCATCCCAGTCTTGTCCCATCCCATCCTACCCCATATCAAGCCACTTCTGCAAAGGGATAGAACTGGGAATGAAGCCACAAGTGGCGGGGCCCAGCCCAATCCCAGTCCTAATCCCATCCCATCCCATCCCATCCTGCTTTAGCGAAGGGAGGGAGCCTGGAAGGGAGCTGTGAGTGGTGTGGCGCAGCCTGGCCATGTCCCATTCCTTTAAGGGGGCAGGGCATAATTGAATATTCATGAGTTTGCTGCCTTTGCTAATTGCAGCTTTCAGGCCCTGTTCCCAGACGTGGGCCCTCGGAAACAAGGAGTTCACTGTACATAAATGAAGGGAAAACATTCTGACACACAAACACAGACTCAGGAAGTCATAAACAAATAAATATAGTTTTCCCTTTTTCATGTATCAGTGCTATGTCTCCCTTTTAAACAACAATTGGAGACACATAAATGAGGAAATTTGATGTCAGTTTCGAATTTGACACTAAAAATTTGGATACCTATTTACAAACTGAAAAAATTAACTTAAAAAAAGAGTAGAATATTTCTTAACAATCAGAGCTAAAGGACAGAGTGACAGATTAATGTCCTTAGATCCTTGTTGATGTCTCAGTCAGAGGTACGTTACAGAAAAAGGCAAACTAATGATTCAACTGATGATTCAATGCAGGAGTAACTGCTGAAAATATAGCCCCTGTTCTTAAGCACATCAAGGAAACACAGTGATGTTTCAGTACTTTCAGTCCTTAAATACTCAAATTCAGAGTTTTAGTCCTCAGCACTGCTACAATAAGCAGCATTTCATGCATGGAGGTGTTTGCTGAAGCCAGTGTGAGGGGGAAAAACTGGCCTTCTGGATAATAACCCTCTGATAACTATTCCAAATTCCAGAAACTGCCAGCTATTTATGATTAGATGTTGATAATCAAAATGTAAATTCTTAAAATAATGTCTTTAACTCACAATCACTTGCAATTAAAGAGGAAGTGTGTTAATGACCTCAGAATGAAGAAATTGTTACCACAAAAATACTTAATAATATGACTACAAATCTAATAGTCTTCACTTTATTCACAAGGGAGTTTTACTTACCAGAGTAAGCAAAGGATTGGCTTAGGATTTTATTATTGTGGAAAGTGATGGGACACATTCAGTAAGAACACAAGGTCAGGAAATAGATTTTCACATCATGTCCACAATAAACCACACCACAGAACAGGGTTTAACTGAGATCCTGAAAGTAGTACTAAATAGGCAGCATGACTTACTACTGCAGTTTAGTTTCTGACTAAACTCTGAATTAAATAATGGTTTGCTTCTGAAAAGACATCATTTACAGTCACCCATAAAAATATCTCTGCCTTTGAGCTAGACATGCCCAAGCTAAAAAAAAGGACAGCAGTGGTAATTAAAAGATTCTTTTATATTTTAAGCATTGCTTCAGTTTCTATATGGCATGCCAGAATGGGTTTACAATGATAAGCAAAAGGGTAATGAGGTGGCAGAACCATGATGTGGTAGGCACAGTGATGTACCAAACATTTCAGATCCTTGTACTAAGAAAACAAGAAACCACAGTATCTATGACAGTCAGCAAACTTCTGGAAGGCTTTAGAGAAATGAGAGAAACAATAGAAAATTTATAAAATTATCACTCTCTGTTTTCTCAACTGAATAGTGTTTGAGTATACTAACAATATAGATCACTTCCCCCATCTTTACTTTCACATCAGATTGAATTACCGCAATGAAAACTACTAATGCTAAACTTCATTATGAATTCAATCTTTCTTTTGCAAATCAGCATCCACATTAACCATGTAGATTTGAAGAGTAAGTGTAGTAGCTAAGCTGATCATTATTAACCAAGCTTGCATTTGTTGATCTATACTGTTGCTGACTAGCTTAGACTCCAATTTAGCAGGAACAGATCCCTTTGTCTATGGTGATGGATCAAAGGTCAGACTAACTCCAACCATGTGGAGCCTAATGATAGCTAGGGGAGACCCATGATGAATATAAAAATAGAACTAAAGATAAAGGCTTTAGCCACAAGTGACAAATTACATTTTTGATGTGTCAAGTTCAATATTAATTGTTTTCAGCTGCTCTGCTTTTTCTTTTGTCTGAAGGAAACTACAGCATTCTGCTGACATGCCTGGAAAAGTTCAGGTGCAAAATGACCTCAGTTCAGTTTGCAGATTTACAGGAAACCATATAATACCCTTGGATCATTTAAGTACTATGGCCTGTGGAAATACTGTGGACTGTTAAAAAATGTAAGTCAAGAGATGATACTGCTCTTTTCTCAGTTTTAGAATGAGATAAATCTTGTACTTATGTTGTCGACACAAACTAAACAAAACCATCCACAGCGCTCTGACAGCAGAGAAAGAACAATTGTCTGGAGAAAGAACTCTTATAATCAAACATTATCAATAACTTAAAAACATTAAATGAATGGCAATTTCTTTTCCACTTTTCTAACTATGCTGTCCCCTCAAGATCAGCCTAAGCCACCCATTCCTTTACAAAGAAGACAAATGTTTTAAGAACTTGTGCCACTTTATAAATCCATTGCCTACTCTAATGTTTTGGAAAACACTTTTTATTCATGACAGAAAGTTAATTAATCAGTAAAAATTAACTTGTCCAGAAGTCCTTCAATAAGTAGAAGGAAAAATTAATAATTGTTGCAGTTTAAAAGTTGCAAGTTTAAAAGACAACTGAGTAGTGTAAGTTGTTAGACTCTGAGTTAACAATTTTCCTTCCTTGATCTTTAAACTAAGGGGTAAACATTCTATGATTCTTTAATAGAAATAATAATATTTAATCTGCTGACCGCATGTGATTAACTAATAGCAAAATCAATTAGGGAAGAATACTTTGGCATTTCAAATATCACATAATCACAGAATTAGTAAGGTTGGAAAAGACCATAGAGGTCACCAAGTCTAACTTATCACCTATTACCTAACCTAGCCAAACCTGTTACCTAACCTGTTGCCATCCTGCTACCAACACACCATCCTACCTATAACACACTACCCTAATATCTAGGTCATGCCACCAAGGACATCATCCAACATTTTCTTAAACACCTCTAGGGACGGTGACTCCACCACCTCCTTGGGCAGCCCATTCCAGTGAGATATCACCCTCTCTGTGAAAAATATTCAGTTATATGCAGAATCAGAAAAAGCTTTCTCTAACTAAACAAACCAACTCAAAAGATACAATGATCACAAATGAACTCTGAAAATACTCTTAAAGAGCTTCATATGTGTCTGCAATTACTAGCCTGGAACCTCTTAAATTATAAATATCTGAGATCACTTCTTATCCTGACTGCTGGAGACAGTCATAGTATTAAATAGAAGCACTCACATAGAATAAATTTTTTTTAAAAAAAAAAGAAAAAAAGGTAAAAAAAAAAAAGGAAAACTTAAAAAGAGCAAC
The DNA here is from genome assembly GCA_013390025.1 of Pitta sordida. Lineage (NCBI taxonomy): Eukaryota > Metazoa > Chordata > Aves > Passeriformes > Pittidae > Pitta > Pitta sordida. Next base: position 63,457 of record WEKX01025468.1, on the reverse strand, counting down.
CCTAAATTTAGACAGAATTAGGAATGGTAGAAATTTTGCAACAGAGATCTACCAGCAACAGCAGCAATCATTCCATTACTACATAAACAAAATGAGATGAATGGAAGGGCCCAATGATCAGGCCTGAAACACATCTATTTATTTTTTTCTGCTAAAAAGGCATTTCTGGAGATAAGGAAGCATTTAATAAAGGGAAAGAAAGAAGCCCAGTCAACCCAGTAGATCTATGTAACTGGGGAAAATTATTTCAATCTTTCATCTCAACCAATGGCTTCCAGCACTGGGATGCAGATGTTATCAATGAAAAAAAGGTTAGAAATAGGAGATTCATATGAACATCTTTGAGCTATTAAGCAGAAGGACTGTGCTAAACCTCAAAATCTCTGCTTTCTGGCTAAGAGCTCAACACCAAAACTGTAGTCTCTAATGAAGTGGCAGACAGAGAAAAGAAGGATTTCTGGCATGCCAAGGGAGATGAAAGCAGCTGCACCACAGGATCAGAAGCAGCTGAAATCTAGTCTTGCTAACTAACAGGGTCTGACGATCCCAGACTGCAAGAGGTCCTTGAAGACAGGGAGCAACTAAGGGTCTCCAGTAAAGCTGCACATAAGGTCCATAAATAAAACAGTTATGTGCATGTTATTGTGTTTACGTCTTTTGCTACTGGGTGTTTTGGGGTTGGGTCTTTTGGAGTGTTGGTTTTTTGGGAGGGATTTCTTTCATAAAAGAGATTATAAATGGAGAAAACTAGATTACTACATATCAGGGAGTTTAGTGATATTTATGGTTGAGGCTTAAGCCCTCCCTTTATTACTTACTCTTTTAAATTGAAGTCAGGTACTCCTCATTGCCAATCAAGTTCTGGCTAAAGTGGCTAGAGAAGTAATGGAGATATGTTACCTGATGAAAAAGCACTCACAACACTCTATTTTCTGGCTTACTACACCGACTCCACTACTGACCCAAGAAAAACCTGTATGTATACACAACATGATAGGGCATAATTTTTTTTCTTGAGCTGTATTCAAAAATAATCAAGGTAAATTATCTTTTTCTCAGCAATACCAGACTAACATTCATGAAGAGAGTGTTTGGAGTTATAAACTGGATATGAATGAGTCATCACGCTCGATTGCATTAATGTATGCATGTTTTCAGGGACTGACCTTCGGACTGACCTGTCAGAGGTATAGCCAAGCCATCATCCATTGACAGGCCATTACTGAGGGAGAAAAATCTTTGTAATAGCACAAAGGAATTTACTAATCTGACATCGAGTTTAGCAGATTAATCTTGGGTTTTCTTTGATCATGCCTTGCAACAATGTGCAGCAAGTCAAACCAATCAACAATCTTTAATTAAGAGAACAATGAAGAGCAGAGACTATTTAGTTATGAATGGCACACACTGACTGAATATTACAAGGTCTCAGATGAAAGCAACATTTCCTAAATGACACAGATCAGTATCAGATAAACTTCAAGATAACTGTACGATGTCAGAGGGAACCCTGAAAAAAATGTTATCACAATCTAGAGAAAAAAGAAAAGTGAAACTAGTCCCAAGTGCCTTTGGGACTTGAGTGGACCAAAGCCCGGCACTGACATTCATGCCATCAGGCTTACAAACACAGGCAAGCCCTACAATGGGCACTCATTCACTGCCTGCAAACACTGACGTTTGAAAATTCTGATCTCATAATACAGGTAAATACAGCAGTGTGACCCTATTAATCTGTCTCAGCCTTTCTCAATGCCAGGTGATATAGTACTGCTTGTTTACACAATAGGAGGTTATCTCGAATGCATAGACCCAGATGCTTATCTGGTATAACCTCATTTTTTTTACTGAAATCAGGAGATTTATATTTCTTTACACAACTGGAAGTATGATCTTGGATATTCTGCCACTGCATTTTTGATTTCTTGTATTATGTAATGCAGAAAGTCGAGAACTTTGTTGAAAATTCATTACTCTTACAACAGCAGACTGAAAGTACTATCTGGCTCTTCCTTTGTGTTGTAAACCAGGCCTATGTTCCTACCTGTATCACATTATAAAGAATGAGTAAGTTTTAATTATTCTGGGAAATGAAGTGAATATAAAACAAAAGTAAAATGCTTAAGGGCATTTTGTTTTAATAGAGAAAGTATAAGGAAGTTACAGGCATGTACAAGCTTAAAACTTTATTACCTAAATAATTCCATAATTATACACTGGGAAAATTGTTTGATGCAAAAAAAGTACTCTTTAATGTTTGCACAGTTTCTTGTGCTGTTCTTATATTGAATATTTATGGCCAAATTTAAGCAGATCTTGTAGAAGTTCAAACTACTTCTTATTAAGAGTATTTAAGGTTTTTTTAAAGCTCCTCCTCAACAGAGAATGCAGAGGTGACTGGTGAATGGCTCCAGAGTGTTCAGAGCAATGAAGCAGCCTGGTAGGTGGGGGGCATTCTGGCACTGTCAAAATTGCAAGCCAAAAGCAGTAATGAGACTAACAAAGAAATTTCTAATGGTCCACAGCTGTCCCATCAGCAGAGAAAGGGCTAACAGAGCCAATGGTCAAACCAAAAACAACAATTATTTGCACATGTCAAAAATGTGGCCATGTACAGATCCATCTAAAAGCACACATCAGATTGTTCACCAACCATATCTTTCAAATAAGGCTTAGCATTTTATAGATAGATCTATTACAGCTTAAACAGAAGCTCATGTCTCCTTGTGTCAGATATTAAGCAAGCTTGTTTCACCCTGTTAGGCAGAAGATCCACAATACATACCTATCCCTTCTCTTCCAAAATCTATGACTATTTGCCTAATTTTGTTGCCACTTTTAGAGCAATAAAGTGAAATGGGTGGAATGGTGTTATCCTACGTTCAAGAATGGCTTCTAGGTATCAGGAAAAAAAATAGATTTCTCTTTCAATAGACCATAATTGGTCCTTCTTGATTTTTAATTCTTGTTAAACTTGAACACAGTGAAAATTTTTTGCCTAGAGATACTTTCATGCAAGGTTTAGCCAGTGATCTTTACTCTGGATATGACGAAAAAAAAAAAAAAGGAAAAATTTCTGGAATATAGAAAAAAAACACCAAACAAACAAACAAAACCAAACCAATCAAACAAAACTGCCTTCATTTTACTGACAAAAAAATGCTATTCTATTGTGTCTATATTATGAAGCCAGCTCTTCACATGAGACACCATCTCACATTTCCAGACATGGATATCTAACTTCAAGTGCTGAACCTAAAAAAAAGATGAAAGATCTACTTAAAGACACAAAATGAGGGCTAGATCAGGTAAAGCTGTCCTGTTTCTGGAGTTGTTAATGTGCAATGCAGCATCATATCCAGGTATCCTTGACTCTTCTTCCTTCTTCTTCTTCCCAATCCCTAAATACTTACTTATTTGCAACTGGTCCAGCTGAAAATAACCTCTGGTTTGAAACCAAATGAAAGTGTAAATGCACACCCTTTACTCCAGAACAGAGCATCAAACTCTGATGCCTTGAATACACTACTATAAATCTTTCAGGGTTGAAATAATGTGTCTATGCCTGGAAAGTGATTTCCTAAGAAATGTTTATTTCATTTCTGTTCCAGGCTTACCAGAGTCAGGCATTAAACCGTACAGTTTCCTACTTGCCTTTGAGATGAATGTCAAATATAGTCCAAAGCACATATGAATAAAAGTTGATAACAGCAGTTTAGATGAAAGAGCAGAATTGCAGACCAGGATGTGTTTATTATAAAATACATAACCATGGAGACCATCCATAGAGTATCTACTCTATTGTTTTAAATCACAAGATGCCAGAAAGTGCAGAGCTGCCAAATGTGGTAGATATGATTGCAGGTAATTTCAATGTGCCAAATTTCAGAAACAGTTCTCCTCTAAATTCAGCTGCAGGTCTGGCTACACCTTGCAACTTCTCCTATATGTAATACAGAGGAGTACTGTATAATGGGGATGGTTTTGTGGTCTGGCAAGCCGCCATAATTTCATGAGCGCTCCTCTATACCTGAAACTATAATTGACACTTGAAAACTTAGTTTTATTTTTTGTTAGAGTAGCTGTAAGAGACCCTTCTTGATAGGACATTTTTCATCCATATGAAGCTGCAGGCTAATTTCTTTCATGTTGAGATTTACTTTTATTCAATAAAAATAAATTGTTACCTTTCAATGAATTCACACAGTAAATTTTTACTCAAACTCAACACAGTAGAAAGTAAAGTTTAATAATGCATGTTTAGCTGAAATTCAGCAGCCACTGTTATGAAAAATACTTTCCTACTTTGGAAGCTTCCTGTAAATAATCTATATATTCTTGGGGAACTAGATACGCTACACATCACTGTTCTGAAACACTGAAATTAAAATGCACTCAGAGATCATTACCAGTGTTTGAAAGGAAGATCTCTGTAAGGGTTCTCAAGCTAAGACGTAAACCTTGAAGATAACATCTGATATGCATATTTCAGGAAACAGTATTTAAAGAAGCAAATCCAGTAATTAAGACAGAAAAAAAAAATCACATTACTCTAAGCAACTTAGCAATTTCTTCACCCACCCCAGAAGTCTTTGAAGGATATCATTAGAGATGTAGCTCCTCATAATGTAGCTAGAGAAACAGTAATAGTACATAGTTCTCAGAGAAGGGAAGTCATTAAGACAAGCTTGAATGAGAGCAATTAGAGAGTAAACCAGTAAATAGATTTAGAACTCATAAACATATAAAAACTAGTGTATCCTAATGCAACAAAGACTTTCATCAGTCTTAGCTGGAGAAGTTTAAATTGTATATAGTGATGACGCATTTTAGAAATTATCCTAAAAGAGAATTTTTAGAACATTTTTATGACACTATATTTACATAAATACCACTGCAGCACAAAAAGAAAATGTATTCTTGTATTTCTAGATACAATCTAGTCTTTTAGTAACGTAAGTAAAAATGGACAGTATGCAGTAAAAGAGACTTTTAAGTTGAAATGTGAGACTTTCAGATAAGACAAATGTTTTAATCAAATAATGGAGAACATTACAGTGCTGATTTTCATAATCCTGAGTCTTTTTTTCAAGGACTAGAAATGGGAATTTTGAAGAGGAAGGACAACATAAAGCACACACTCTCTCTCTCCTTTTGAGAAGAGGGATACAGTGAATCCCCAGTGCATTGCGACGTCTGCATTATGACCCCCCCCATTTGCGAGGACAATTTCTCGCAGTTTTGATTCACAGACTCATGGAATAGAATCACAGAATATTATGAGTTGGAAGGGACCCACAAGGATCACCTAGTCCAACTCTCGTAACCCACACCCCAGAGCTGTGGACATAAACCTAATTCCCTCACAGGCCACTCCGAGCCAGAAGGGAATTGCAGGACCATCCAGTCCAACACCCCAACTAGACCATGTCACTAAGCTCCTCATCGAGTCTTCTCTTAAACACCTCCAGGGACGGTGACTCCACCACCTGCCTGGGCAGACCATTCCAATGAGAGATCACTCTCTGTGAAAAAACTCTTCCTAACATCCAGCTTAAACCTCTCCTGGCGTAGTTTGAGGCTATGTCCTCTCGTTCTGGTGTTGTCAGCCTGAGAGAAGAGATTCATACCCACCTGGCTGCAACCTCCCCTCAGGTAGTTGTAAACAGCAATGAGGTCACCTCTGAGTCTCCACCTCTCCAGGCTGAACAACCCCAGTTGCCGTAGCCGGTCCCCATAGGACTTGTCCTCCAGTCCTTTCACCATCTTTGTCGCCCTTCTCTGGACCCTCTCAAGCACCTCAACATCCTTCTTAAACTGGGGAGACAAGAACTGCACACAAGTACTCAAGATGTGATCTGACCAGTGCTGAGTACAGGGGAAGGACAACCTCCCTAGTCTGACTGACCACACTGTTCCTGATACAGGCCAGGATGCCATTGGCCTTCTGAGCCACCTGGGCACACTGCTGGCTCATACTGAGTTTCCTGTCAATCATTACACCTAAATTCCTCTCCATTTATTTCACCACTCTCCAGCCACTCATCCCCCAGCCGACAGGATGCATGGGGTTGCTATGTCCAAGGTAAAGAACCCGGCACTTAGTCTTGTCAAATCTCATACAATTGGAGTCTGCCCATTTCTCTAGTCTGTCAAGGTCCCTCTGAAGGGCCCTCCTACCCTCTGGCAGTTCAACATTTTCCCCTTGCTTGGTATCATCCACAAACCTGCTGATGATGGACTCAATTCCCTCGTCCATATCATCAATAAACAATTTGCGAGTTTTCCCGGCCAATGCATGGGCAGTGCCACTGCTTTGCCGAGGGGCGGTGCTGGTGCTCCCTGTGGGGAGGTTGCATGGCACAGGGTGGAGAGGGAGCGCGGTTTCTCCGGCTCACAATGGCGTTTACAGCCCTGTGGCACTGTGCCCTGGTCCCTGACCCAGTCTTGTGTGTCTCCTGTGTGCTCCGCTGAGATCCAGCACAGCACTGCCACAAGACATGCCATTCCTTGTTACCCAAACCCAGACAAAGTCCGGGCAGCACTGCCTCTACCGGGACCAGGGGATGTTAAAGGGAAAGAAACTCCGGTACCAATGCCTCCGCCCCACCATAAGCGCACAGGGTGTTGCACTCTTAAGGTTTTTCCAGGCTCCAAGAATGCTGACCAGAGCTCAGAGACACCCCTTCACCACCACAGAGGCAGGACAAGCGCATTCGGGGCCCCTGGGGCCAACGCAAGGCTGGTGAGAGCACTGGGGGCCGAGGGGGGTGATGGGGAGGAGCAGCGGCACGGGGTTTGGGCTGCAAGCACACATGGTCGCAACAGCCGCTCAGAAACTGTTCCCTTTGCTCCCCTGTGCCACGAGAAACCATGGGAAGGAGTGGAAAATTGTCCGCAGTACTCTGGAGTGCCGGGGGTGGGGCAATGGGCGTGGCCTGCATGCATATTAATGACCTGCGCTTCTTTGCGAGTTTGGCTTTTTGCGAGGCCCATGGCCTGACCTGTTCCTCACAAATGACGGGGTATAACTGTATTAGAAAAAGATGCATGCAGCTTTATGTATGGGGGAATGAAAGACTTTTCTTGATCTCTGGGGAAGGATAAGAATTCCACATTTAGGGAGGCAGAAAAGGAAAAGTGAACCTTAAAATACAGCACTTTAAATATAGAGTTATTTAACATGACTGCAACAACACCAGGGTTCTGGCCTTGACAAATGACGGTACCTTTCCAATCCTATGTCCCCATCTGCTACAGAATATTCCTTTGCAAAACTAAAAGGACAACAAAAGAAGAAACATATGAGCCTATGAAGGTGCTAAGGGATCTGGAGAAGCTTGGTTCCAATGTTAGAATTATGTAATTCAGAATTTACTTTAAACACACTTATCACATGATTATGAAATCCATCACATGAATCTTACCTCTGTATAAAATTACATACTGTACAAGCCTGAAAACCTTGTAAAAACCCTAATTTCTAACATTATCCAGCAAAACAATAACTTAATTTCTGAATAACCAAAAAAAGACAAAAATAAAAAAGCCAGTTTTGTGTTTACAGCTAATGTCACAGAAGCCCTTTACATCATAATTTCATGCTTATTGTAAAATGAAAGATCATGACTTATGGCAATTTATGATCTATGATTTATGGCTGCTTTGCATAAAAAGTTAATTGCTTCTCCCCTGCAGTTTGGCCTGGCCAATGATATTGGGCAGGAAAAATCTTTTTGCCACTGCTGGGAACGTATTCCTACTGAGCTTAGAAGGAAGCTTGACAATGCAGTACGTTCAGGTACCAAAGATGTGGCATTAAAAAAAATCCCAAACAAAACCAAACCCCACCAAAAAACCAAACAAAACCCCCACAGCCACACAAAAAAGACCCCCCACTGCATTTAAAACAGATCTTTTAATCTCAAAATCAGCTAGCTATGAAATCAGAAGGGAATAATTTCTTTCTGTGTGAGCAATCTGAGGTGCAATTTTCCACTGCATATGTTTTTTAAAGATAAACATCTGATGAGGGTGGTTTGCTGTTAGCAAGTGAAAATAAGAACCAGAACTAACAGAGTAACTGCCAGCAGCTTCCAGATCATTAACTATTGTTTATTTCTCCTCATGTTCAGACATCAGACTATAGTGATGGAAGATACAGTCATTAATTTGGGAGTCATTTCAAGATGTTCCCATAAACACTGAATCAGGATACTGGCAAGCCGCCTTGGAAAACTTGCTGCTAAGAACTTTTTTTCCTTTTTTGAGTAGTAATTTTTATTGTTGCCATTATTTTCTGCTTTCTAGTCCCTGTAGTAGATCAACTATAGGTAGATCAATAGAGTTTACACAAGAACTCTTTGTTCTGCAGCTACAGAAGATTTCTGGCTTTGTTAAACAAACCCTTTAAAAATGTTTTATCATAAAATATTATTCGGTTCCTGACCTCTCTTGTGGCAGCTAAAGGGGGAAAATTTGGTTTTCCTTACTTAAATGAAGACTACTAAAATCACAGGCGAGCTGTCAGACATAATTAACCTGCAAGATTTTGCACAAAGCATATCTGTCCTCCCTGACAATTCCATGTTCTATTCTACTTCGTAAAAAAATAAGAAATCCACAATCAGCTTTCTCTCTGATAATATTTGAGTAGAAAAACAATGAAAGTGCAGGAATGGATGGAGCATGTGGCCCGTGGTTCCAAGTATATGGGCCTGATCCCTGAGTGGGCGTTCGCTTGGGAGTTGGACTAGATCTGTGGATCCCTTCCAACTCAGAATAACCTGTGAAACCGTGAAGAGAATAAGAAATTGCTGTAAATAACATCTTGAGCATAAACTACTAATAGGCTTGCAAAGGAAATATTTGAAATATAGAGGCTCCATATTTTTACATATAAGTCAACTCTCCTGGAGAAGGCCATAGTAAAGGCAGAGCTGTCACTGTTCGGGAGTAATATACGGTTGGGTCTCCTATATCAGGGACCCGTGGTCTTAATCGGGGCCTGCGAAGCTCTATTTCTGCATTGAATGGCCGCTGCACCACTGCCACCACCGCCCCCACTGCCCGTGCCACTGCCATGTCATGCATGCACAGTTGTGAAAAGGGGCCTCCCTTCATTGCTAAAAAATCATGCCACTAAGATCTGAAGCCGCAATGTGGGGGGTGTGAAGTGCAAGAGGGCTGACTGTATTTCATACCCGCTGAATCTCTGAATGCCTGACAGAATTCTCAGTTTATGTGGTTATTATGTAATAGTTGCATGGTGCACAAGAGTATCAAAAACAAAACAAAAAATAATTTAATCATATTACTACAGTAAGATGAATGATTCACTTAGTGCATCGTGAAGCCATTACTAGTTGATGCACATGCTGAAAGGCTAAACCAAATATTAATAACAGCTTGTAGACTCTCCCAAAGAACAAAAAAATTCTACAAATTAACTGAAGTTTATAAGTTTATACAATAATTTTCTTACACCATTGATTATTTCAAATCCTGTGCAGCACAGAGATACAAAGAGATCATGGATGTTAAAGAGAACATTTTATGTGATAACTTTTTATATAGCTAGAAGAAGGAAAAATGTACAACTCAGAAGACTTTTTTTCAGATCAAAGCTCCAGATTTCCCAAACTTTATCTATAGTCTAGTTCTTATGTGGCAAAGCTACATTTAGGATTGAGGGGGAATGAAGAATTGGGAATAATTAAAAAAAAAATCCAGGATACAGAAGTCTCTTGATAAGTTAAGAATCTTATAGTATATACCAAATTTGAGGAAGTTAAAGTTGATGGCTTTAAATGTCAAATAATTTCTTTTGCTGATTTAGAAATAATCAAGAACAACAATCCCCTAATGTTGTTTTGATCTGGACATAAGTAAATAAAATGTGGAACAGTAATATGAGACAGGTCAAATAAACTGCTTTTATAACATTGTCATTAATTTTAGATTTCCTTCATAAAACCATAGTTATGTCTTCACAGTCTATTTCTGGATCAATAAACAAAGAAGAAACCAAGTTTCTCATCTGATAACTGTATTTTTATTGAAAAAGTATGAACTAGTCAAGAGAACGCTTTAAATACTTAAATGCCCTAGGTTAAGAATGTCCAGCCTTATTAATCCTACATGCCACATCATAAGCCCCAAGAACCTTTTTACTGAAAAGAACTCGGAGGATGAGGAGCTAAAGGGGTTATTAACCAGCCTGAAACAACAAGGTTTCCCCCCGTAATTCTTTCATTTTGCTGCAGGATGGGAAAGAGCTAAAGTACAAGTAGGCTCCAAGGACCTCTTAGAGCTACCATCCTGAGCAGATCAGGATGAGCACTTCCTCAGGCACCATGTCTGGGATACCCAGCAGCTCAGTCTACAGGGTGATTCTACCCCACAGCAGCTTGGAGCTAGCAGGCGCACTGTAGCTCGCCAAGAGTTATCTTCATCTTAAGAATTGTTTAAAAAGTTACCCTATTTTCCCTTCTAGTCTTCATTTCCAAAGGAACTTCCTTTCATGAGCACAAAAGACTTTGAAGAATAGTCTTGAAGCTGTGGTCAAACTAATTAAAGGCAGTTTAACTATGAACAAGAGTAATATGGCTTGACCATGTTAATGGCACCTATCCCTCTTTTTCTCCTATAATTTCCTCTGTCATTAGTCTTAGAATGTGCTCTTTTGCGAGTTACAAACAAGAATAATTTGCAAATTTAACTTAAGCCTGGTTTTACATTAAGGAGTGTGATTTTTTTCAGCTAGAATTGTTCTTACAAGCAAGGCTACCACATGTATCAGGCTCACAGAGGGACAGGAAGGGCTGAGGAGTGTAGAGCATATGATGCCCACCAGGACACTTACATAATGGCTACACCATGAACAGAAATGAAGCAAGAACCCTAGCACATTAGAAGCAAAGTCTCTGAGGAGAAAGGGTGTTCTAGCAAAAATTAAACTGGAAGAGCTTAATCCTATCTGGTAGGGTACTGTTGTTTAGTAACACTGGTCTCCCAGAAATTTAAGTATTTTGGTATGGATCCAGAGGCATTAGTTTCTTTCTCAGAGTTTTTGCCTAAACCTTCCTACTGCTGACCTTGTGGGTATCTAAATACAGACATCACATTCTTGCATGATATTATCTACAGAAACTGATGTAGCTTAATCATGGCAGACTAACAGACTATAGAAACTTAGACAGCTTTTTTTTTTTTTTCTGACTCATTTACCTATTACACTTCCAGTTTTCTAAGCTGTTAGTCAAGATGATATTGTGTGAAAATAAAGATGCCTCTGTAAAATGTCCAGAAATCCAGTGAAGATCTCATTTTATCTGTAGTTGCTAAAGGGAAGCCAGTATCATGACAGGTGAAAGCAATATTAATGTTTAATCTGAAATATTGAAAGGAATAAAATCCAGATTTATCTCATCTTCTGTGTATTCCAAAGAATCTCCTGCAAGGGCTCTCCAGCAGACAGTATGCAAGACATGCATAGCAACAGAAATACAACAATCATAACACTACTGTCCCAGTAGAGCTATCTGGTCTTGTCTGCAAATTACTCCTTTTAGTTGGCAGGATGACCTCTTAAAACAATACAAAGTGATTATTATTCTGTTAGAATTAGCTTTGGCACCTTAGCTAAAACAGATTACACCTCCCAAGGACTTCAAGTCTGCAGCTGTAGCACGCATGAAGTATGAAGACTTCCTGAGGAATACCAATAATGAGCATAGACATTCTTTCCATCATTATTCTTAGCTATATGGGAGATAAATGGTTTTAATCAAATTTAATCAAGTTTCTAGTACTATCAGCCGCCAAGGAATGCACTGAAAATTATTTGCCACAAATATCTATCTTTATAGAGCATCCTAATTGGTATCAATCTAAATGTTTGCTGCAGAATTATTACAAGAAGAGGACAAGCAGAGCACAGTATTTGCCAATATTCTTTAAAAATAAAGCTGCTTTGAACAAACAGAACTTAAAAGAAAACAAAGCAAGCAAGATAAATCTTAACCATATAATCATACATCTTTGCCAGGAATTCAGAATTCTAGCAATTTTTAGAAAAAATATTTTGAAGTTTGCAGGGTTTAGTTTTACTTTTGAAATAAATTTGAAGTAATTTTTTAAATTTTGTTTTTCCTTTGATTTTGATGTCTAAAATGAAGTCAAGACTTCAAAAGTGTCTTTGCATTTGCATTAAGTTAAGCATTTCATGGACATGAGACTTTACATGGAGTACCTATTTGATCAATTTTGTTGCATTATACGTACTGGAAATTTCAGAGTTAATTCTGATGGGAAAAAATGAGAAATTGCCCTGAGAAGAGAAATTGCTCAGGAATTGTAACAAAAATAAAAAAAATATTGCATTTTACTTGTTAATGAATTGCAAAAGTGTGACCAACTGCGCAAAACTAACAAAATACCTTAATTTTTCCCCTATTAATAAGCTTTAATTTATGTCTAATTAATAAAAGCTTAATTATTTTGCATTTACACACACATGGATCTTAATTGTATATATAAATGCACATACATAGATATACACACCACCACCACTACATTTTCTGCATCCTGATACAGATACTTAACTACAGTTAAGTGTGAGTTTTGTTTGAATGGGATGTATACATATGATGTATACATAATCACAGAGACAAAACTCCAGGATATTATCATTTGGCATCCATTCTATGGAATTTGGTTTGTTTGTTTGTTTGTTTGTTTTTTGTTGTTTTTTTTTTTTTTTGTTAGTTACGTTTTTTTCTACTTTTCATTTTCTCTCCGGTATTCTGGGATTTTATTTTTGTCACAGCTACACTTTGAGATGTGAATATCCTTTGTATTTCCACAATCAGATAAGACTCAAATGTTTTAAAATCTGCTTGTGTTTTCTAATTACAGGTATTTTTACTGAGGTTTTCTAGGGTTTAACTTTCAACTTTGTTTCCCATTCAAGAATTGTAATTCCTTCTTAATTTAAGCCCTTCAAAAATATCACTGTCATATTATACTACTAAATTTATGTTGCAACATCTGATTTTAGTAGTTGAAGACACCAGATATACCTTTTTTCCCCTTAGGTTTCAGTTCAAGTCAGAAAACCAATTCAACTATGCAACCCATTTTTTAATGTCTTTTTTTTTGCCTGGAACTCTGTCCAGACTAACTTTCTTCATTCAAGGTAAAATTCAGAAGCCAAAAAATAGTCCGTTCCACTGAAAACGCTCCTTGAACTTTTTGTAATTTAACTTCAGGACTAGAATTGGAAAAAAATTCCAAAATGAAGAACAGACTTTTTTTAATAAACAAAACAACAACTCCCTCTAAACATTGCATGAATTGTTCAATTTTCAGGAGGAAAATATAACCTATATATAGAGATGCAATATCTAAAGAGTTCCAAAAAAGTATCTGGATATCACCATGGTGAAAAACCTATGGACTAGAGAGACAGGAACCAGAATGCAGAATCCATCTAAGCCATGACTGAAGATGGAGAGATAAAGCTGGAAAAAACGCCGATGTTCTTCGGAGCCCAGAAACACAAGACAAGCCTGGAGCTAGCTGACAGCTCGGCAGAAATCCTTTGGACAGACTTTTTGTGAATTGTGGTAGGATTTGAGCTATGTACTTTGGGATGGGCTCAATTATGACACAGTGAAAAAGTCAGTACTTAAAAGCTGCATTCTGTGATGTGACACTTGGACCACAGAGAATTTTGGAAGAACTTTCATCCTCGGGTCGAGATCTCG
>WEKX01025468.1:24963-46364 GCA_013390025.1 Pitta sordida | reverse complement strand
TTTTAAATGAATAATCACATCTATCTATACTATACCTGACTCCCTCCCCCACCAGCTATTCATACTGAATCATTTAGGCTAGGTATATTTATGATCTTAAATAGGCAGAAGAAAGAAACAGGAGCCTGGGATGTAATTACATACCTTTATGCTATAAGAATTTATAATTTTTAATGTATTTTTGAAAAATGAACTAATATAACCTGCACAAAGTTAAAAAAAAAAGACTAAATTTTTTGATCAGTCAGAGCATTCACACAATAAGCAGCCAGTGTTCATATTTGCTTCATCAAGTATACACCTATATATGCATATAATTTCAGAGACATACATTCCTGTTCAGAAGTTAATCAAAATAACAGGGCAAAATTTTTTAAGAGATGAAAAAATTAGTCACAACCATAATCATTAGTGTTGTGGGGTTTTCCCAATTTAGTTTCCTTTACCATGATCTGATTTTTGAAAAACTCAAAAATAATCTATGTAATCTTTAGTTTCTACATCACAAAGAGCATCTTACAAATTTTTCTTGTCCTCCAATCCAACTAGTATAGACACTAGATGTCACATTATGTTGGAATAAAAAGATTTTGTAAATATAAAAATTCTCAGCAAAAAAGCTATAAATGCTGATAACACAAATCAGACTATGCACATGAGTTGAGCTCATTTTCACATAAATATTGTTTTCCCATTTAATGAAACATCAGTAAAAACATTCAGACCATCTATAAAACGCAGTGGTACTCAACAAAAATGTTGTTTCCTGGGAGTTCTGCTGCCAAGACCTTCAATGAACAGTGATCTTGCAATCTAATGCCTGTGACAAGCAACCTGCAGCAACTTTAGGTTCATAACCTGTCTTTTGGGAAAATCAAATTCACCTTTGGATGTTCAGAAAACTTAACTCCTCTCAGAAGGGCTAAGTTCAATAAATAGTTCTAAAGTAAAAGAATTTTAATAAAGGGAAATAAGAATGAACAATATTTATAATAACCTCCCACAGACAAGCAACCCTTGCTTGCTCAAAGTACAAAAATAATAGTTCAAGTAATTATCTTTTTAGAGTGACCTCTATGGAAGTTGGGCCCCTCTGCTTTCTGCTGTTACTTCTCAACAACATGATTTGGAAGCCCTCAGGGTATTGAATTGGGGAGCTCAACTCAATTTATATTACTTTGTTATATGCTAGCCATTCTTCTTACAATTTACTTGGTAGTAATTTCATTCCCATGTCTCTAGGATGGTTTCATCATTTTTTTTTAATTCACTTGTGTATGTTTTTGGAGTCTTACTGAAATTAACAGAGCTGTGTAGATGTACATGTGTGTACCAATGCAGAGCTTATTCCCTGCTACCTATGTAACATGAGTAACATTATCCACAAACCCAGAGACAACCTTAATTTCTTCTTTTGCAAAGCTTGTTATCCCTTACTGAGTGAAATACCCTGCCTTCTGAACCTGTTTGCAATGTCCTTCTCAGAGTGGTTAACCTATTTTTGCTTAAAATTAAATTAAAATTAATGTCTTAGGAAATAGGTCTGTCACAGAATTCCCCATAGCACAAAGACTTGCCATCACTGCAAGCAGAAAACGTCTGCACTGCTTTATCACAGTGAGGATGAGCTGTGGTTAACAATAAGCACAACAGTCCCTAAGAAGGAGGGAAATGCAGCACGGATTTTGATAAGAACTGCATAAATTTTAAATTATGTTCTGCCTAAATATACGAGTTTGCAGTGAAGGAAGGGTTTAACACTTAATTTGATAGGCTATTTGTAATGAGTAAGGAAATTGGTGGTACTCACTGAATGCAGAGAAAGTGGCTAAATCAGTGGCGAAATGTTGCTTTACCCTGGATACAAGGATCAAGAAATGAAACTATAAAAAAACCCCAGCAAAATAACAAAATAATCTTACTGGCTGCTTGGTGTTGTCATTGCAAGAGAACACCAGATTTTTCAAATACCTAGAGTAAGGTTATAATACAAGACAGGTTTGCTGGGCCTGACTTCTGCCTGTATTCAATCTCTGCTAAAAATTAATAACCTTGGTCCAAGACTGGACAACCCACATACCAGCATATAACAACCATCTTTCCTGTGGTCAGCTTGGACTGTGAAAGCAGACATGAATTTTTTTTGCCTAAGGAAAATTTAGTCCTGCTTTCATCACATGGACAGAAGGGCACCACCACCATGAATCTAAATTAATCATTTGGCACATGGTTCTGTTTTGGTTAGGTGTTATTATTCTCTTCTCACAGCTGTGGAAGAAATAAAAGTGTCATGGGTAGGAAGGACAGAAATGGGCAAGAATTTTCTTCAGTGGCAGTAGTTCACCTAATTTTAAAAAAACATTCTTATAAACTCAAGTCTTTTAAATTCAAGTCCCTTGGGCTCTCTGTGCACTATGACCATGAGACATACGATTCTTGCTGTTTAATTTTATTACTTTAAAAAACAAAACAAAACAAAAAAAAACAAACAGAAAAAGTTTACTTTGTTGTCCTGGCTTATTTCCTTAGTGGTTTGGCTGCTAAGAACAATGAAATGCTAAAAGGGCATTTTTAGCACCACCAAGATTCTTAACACTGTCTCTGCTTTTATCTTAGTCACTGAAATAGAACATTTAATCTACTTGTTAGAAGTAAACTCTTCACATATACTTTTTGAGATCCACCATAGTGACCCACTTACTTTAGGTATTATGTGTGAAGCCATACACTGCATGTTGATGCCTTAGTGTTCCCACATATAGAAAAATATTCTGGTCTAAAGCAGCTGAAATAGGCACCTTTCCATTCAAAGAGACTTGGTTAAAAGAAATGGAGGGAAAGAAAAAAAAAAAGAAGAAGAAGAAGAAAAATAAGAAACATAGTGGCATTGTGAGCTTTGACTTAATGTGAACTTTCTTATATTCCAGTCATGAGATTTAACCAAGAACAGCCTTGGGGATATTATGATGGGAAAAGCAAAGTGTGGTGATTGCGTTGGGAATATATTAGCTGGAACGCTGTCTCAGCAGCTGGCGAGCAGCCTTTTGAAAACAACGTTATTCCAAGAACTATATAAATAAACAGAGGCCTTGGGAATTTTTATCCGTCCAAAAAAATCTCTTTGCCAAGCCAACCATTACCCAAACTTTCTCTATATGTCTGCCTCACATGGAGGGTTCTTTATACAGAGTACGAGATGACTAATTATGCCTGCCAAATGCTTTAAGTTTGGATTTGGTGAGGGCAAATTTGCAAAGGGGATGAAGACAAGGGTGTGGGGGAAATGGCTTTTGCAGAGGTCTAACCTGAAGTAATTATGCAGTTAATTAGTGCACTTTCTCTTTGTTACTAGTGCTGATCATCAAGAATTATATTTTGCATTATGCTCACAGGGCCTCAGGTGACAATTCTTTCTACTGAGTATTCCTCATGATTACTCCACAGTGCCCAGAACGATAATGCATTATAATACAGCTCAGAGAAGTCCCCAGAAATGGAAAAATCTTGAACGTTTAGCAAATGTAGGATTAAGCCAACAATCTCAGTTAACTGGATTGAGAAGGACACTAAAGACTATAACAGACAGCTGCCATGTCACTCCCTAGATGATGAAAACCTGCTTAGTCCTTTCCAAGGTTTCCTGTTCAGTGTGGAGTTATCTATCACTCTTACGTCCACCCAAAGGAAATTTGAAACGCATTTTGTTGCACTCGTTTCTACTCCTAGTAAGATCTAAAATATTAATCAGTGCCAATATGGGCTTCTATTAATCAAAAGGCCAACCAGAAAAAGCAGTACAATAACCCTGAAACATAAAGAAATGGGCCAAAGGCACAGCTCTCCAAAAGCTGTAGAATTGCTTTGCAAATATCTAGTCAATTTTATTCTTGGGGCCTAAAAGAGAAAGCTTAAACATGGAACAATAACAGGCAGTAGACATTACGAACAAAATATAGAGCCACAGTGACAACAATCCAAACAAACTCTTTAAAGAGTATTTACCTTGATAAGAAAAAGAAAAAAAAATTTCTTTTTTTTTTTAAGAGTTCTTATTTTAAGTCTAGATTTTTTTTTTGTACACTTTTTTATTGCTAGTTGAACTTTTTAGGAATGATGTAAGTCTTCTAGGAGTAACACTTGTCAGTTTTACCACTGAATTATTTAACCATAAAGAATAATGCAGAGCGCTTTGATAATTTTTTATTAATGTAAAACAAAGTAACACCACTTGCAGCTATTGATACCAATGTCCAAATAATCAGCACATTCTTTTGACCAAATTCTCCATCAATCAACACCATCATGACATATTTTAAAAGACCCTGGAGTCTACAGGCTCTTCTATTTCAGAACTTCTAGGTACTCTCCAATGATTAATTAATTATGGGAAAGTTACTCCTGCTGTACAGATGTGGAAACAGTCTTGGAGAACTTTAATTAATTGTCACATAATAGTGATGAAAGTCATATAAAAACATCACAGTGTAGCAAGAATGGAAAATAAGAGAAGAATATCTTCACAAAATATATTTTAATAAAACTTCTGTCCTAAGCAACAATTTTTTGGTAATTCGTAATGATTTATGGAAGTTCAATGGATAATAAAACTCCCAGGGTTTGTGCATATGGAAATAATAATAAAAGTGTATCATACAGAGCAATTCAACATTCAAAATATTCCTCATGTCACAAAAACATCACTTATCAATCTTCATAGAATGAATCAAACATCAGGTGTAATTTAATTATGCTCAGACCAAGTATAAGCAGATGAATATTTATCCATTTCAAAATATTTTATGCTTTTACTATAGTTGTATTGGTTGGACTAGAAAATTACTATTTGTAAGTCTAGAATCTCCAGGGGCTTGAGAAAAACGGTTTGTTTAGGCTGGTGCAGGTGCTGTGATTCAGCACAGTAACACACAGGCTGCTCAAAGTCTCTATACCAAAGAATCCTTGGCTTCCTTCCCAGTGACTGAAGCCAGATTTAAGAAACCATAAAAATGAATAAAGCAATAAATCTCCACCCATTTTCAAAAATTATTTACGAGAAATTTGTCTTGTGATGAAACACTCCAGTATCCAAAAATTATACTGACACCTTCAGGTTTATATGAACAGGCAAAAGTTTCACAGCCTAGGGTTATATAACTCTAGAAATTAGGGCAGAAATTGGAGGCAGAAAAAAAAAAAGAGTATCCATAGGCCAACATGAATTACTGAAGCATACAAATAGCACCTGGCAATATGAACATAGTGAAAAAATAAAAGAAAATATTTTCACCAAACTGCTTGTTAGAAAGAAATTCAGAATTTTGAAGAGGTTTTCTCTTTTTTTCTTTTAAATTCATTAATTTCAAATGCAAAGATTTCCACAAAACTACATACATCTTTGAAGTCAACAGTAGCAGACGTTCATTTTCACAGTGATTTCACAGTATATTCTGAGTAGGAATGGACTCACAAAGACTATCCAGTCCAATTCTTCAGTGAATGGCCCATCAGGGAATCAAACTCACAACCCTGGTGTAGGGCTTTCTAAACCTACTTCAACAAACTGAAAGAACTCTCCAGAATGAACACATTTACTCTGGTATTATCATTTCCTTTCATAAGCATTCCAAATCTGCAAATATACACTACTTAAATGATATGACTGAGGGGATGGATGATATTCCAAGACTCCTGTTGGCAGTCTTGTAACATCAGCAGGTATTTCAATAAATACTACAGTCCAACAGAACTTGTTGGGTTTTTTTTTTTTTCTCTTTTCAAAAACACACACAGTGGAAAATAACCAAAAATATCATGTGACATTTAAAATATATGTGACATTCAAAATATATGTGACATTCCCTGTTAATCTACATGAAGACTGCTTTTCTTTTTGTTGTAGTTTAGGAATGGTAAACCCCAATTTAGTGCTCCTACTGAGACTCTCCAAACCACACTGCTGCTCACTTGCTCCCCTCACCTCCCTCCTCCCTGGAGCTGATTGGAGAGGAGAATTGAAGGCACAGAAGGTAAAGATCACAGGCTGAGGTAAGAACAATTTACTGGAAATATCAATAGATTAAAAAAATGAACAGTAACAGCAATGCTACTGTACCTATTAGAACGTGTAGCACATATGCATCTCACAGTCAGAAATAACGTAGTTGAGAGTCTCTGTGTAAGAAACAAGGGGCAAACAATTAGTGTGGATGTGACTGTGGGAGTCTACTATAGACTCCCAATCAGAACAATGCCAACAAATTATTCTTTGAGGAACTAAAGGACACTTCCAAGTCAACTGCGCTTATCCTTATGGGGGACTTCAACTTGCCAAAAATTACCTGGGAGTATCACACAGCGGGTACAACCTGAGTCAGATGATTCCTAAAACGCCTGGATGACAACTTTATGGAACAGGTCCTAAGACAGCTGACTCAGAAAAAAGCCCTTCTTGTTCTACTGCTTGTGAGAATGGATCTTGTGAGCAAAGTGGGGATTGGTGGCCATCTTGGCCACAGCAACCACAAAGTGATCGAGTTTAAAATCTCAATTGACAGAAGAAGTGCCAGAAAAACCTCAGCTCTGGGCATGAGGAGAGCAGAATTCAGGCTTCTCAGGGAACTAGTAAGTAAGGCCCCCTGGGAACATGTTTTTGCAGCTGTAGCGGTACCCCAGTGCTGGTCATTTTTAGACATCACCTCCTAAGGGAACAGGAGCACACAATTCCCAAATGTCGGAAGCAGGCAAGGCAGAAGGCTGGCTTAGTTGACCAGTGATTTTCTCTAGGAAATACATAAAGGAAAAAAGGAAGGTGTATGCCCAGTGGAAGCAAGGTCAAGTGATGTGGAAAGAATTCAGAGATTCTGCTTGTCACTGTAGGGAGAAAATTTGTACAGACAAAGCTCAACTGGAGTTGAAGCTCTCCAGAAATGCAGGGAACAATAAAATGAGGTTTTTCAAATATATCAATGGCAATAGGCAGTATAGAAATTCCATCGAGGCATTACAGAATGGTTATGTCACAAACAGGGACACAAACCAGGTAGATGTGTTTAATGCTTTCTTTTCCTTTGTCTTGAACACAGATGATGGATCCATGAAGATGATCAGCTCTCAGTTGACCCTGAAATTGTGAGGGATCTGCAATAGGCTCACAGGTTGAGGACAGAGGATAATAGTGAATGGTGCAATATCAGACTGGTGGCCTGTCACTAGTGGGGGTCTGTAAGGCTCCATCTTAGGTCCTGGTGTTGTTCAACCTTTTAATAAATGACTAGGACACAGTACTGGAAGGGATACCAAGCAAGTTTGCAGACAACACAAAGCTTGGAGAAACTGTTGACTCTCTCGAAGGCAGGGAGACCCTGCAGAGAGACCTTGAAAAGTTAGCAAACTGGGCAATTACTGACCTATTATGAATTTCAACAAGGGGAAGTGCCAGGTTCTGCACCTGAGATGAGGCAACCCTGGATATACATACAGACTGGGAAAGGAGATACTGGAAAGCAGTGTCATGGAAAGGGACCTGAGGGTCCTGGTCAATGCCAAGTTGAACATGAGTCAGCGGTTTCCCAGCAAACCATGTCCTGGAGGGCATCAGGCAAAGCATCTCCAGTTGGTTGAGCGAAGGGATTGTCCCACTCTGCTCTGCACTGGTACAGCCTCACCTGGAATATTGTGGCAATTTTAGGCACCACAGTATAAGAGAGATATTAAGGTATTAGAGAGAGTTCAAAGGAGGGCAATAAAGACGGTGAAGGGCATCGAGGGGAAGCCATATGAGGAGCGACCTATTCAGCCTGGAGAAGTGGAAACTGAGGGGAAACCTCATTGCAGTCTGACTTTCTCATGAGGGGAAGAGTGGGCAGCACTGATCTCTTCTCTGCAGTGATCAGTGATGGAACCTGAGGGAATACCTTGAAGTTGTGTCAGGGGAGGTTTAGGTTAGATACTGGAAACTAGTTCTTCACCTAGAGGTAGGTTGGGCACTAGAACAGTCTTCCCAGGGAAGTGGTCACAGTATCAAGTCTGATAGAGTTCAAGAAGTGTTTGGATGATACTCTCAGGCACAGGGTGGGACTCTTTGGGATTGTCCTGTGATTGGGCAGAAATTGAACTCGATGATCCTTGTGGATTCCTTCCAACTCAATATATTCTGTGATTCTGTGAAAATTATACAAAAGCCAAGTTATTTACATGCAAAATGCCAAGAAGCAGTGCTGCTCAACCACTCCGTCCACCATGTCTTCTTGACTGGAAGGAACCCCTTTTCCCAGAAGCAAGCTTCCTTCTCTTGGTCCTAGCAATGATGTGAGGTGGTGTCCTAGCCATGCCCCTTCCTGGCTATAGCAAAAATTACCCCTATTCTGGCAAGAACCAGAAGACCTTATCACAAGATAAGACCACTGCTCTTCATGTCCCAAATCTTGTTCTAGATTCCTCAATAGTCCCTGGAGATAGCACAGACCCGTACATGCAGAAGGTAAGCAGCATGAGGAAAGCAGAAAACCATTTCTCTTCTCTAATATCAAAATTAACTTCATCAGGGACAGCACAGAAGAGATACATTTTATGGGAACGTATCACTCCATAATTTTTCCCTAAAGAAACGGATCACAAACGTACACCAATGTTGTCATTACGGTACTATTAGTAAAGGCCTTTAGATCTTTTCCTGTAGCACCACTTGGAAATCAACCGTGTGATGGAATTTTTGTGAAGAAATTAAAACAGTGTCCTAGTTACAAGGGACCAGTTTATCACTATGTGGGAATAAAGAAAACTGTATATTCTACACCCTTTGTGTCATTTCTGATGGACTGTTAATAATGGATCATTTGTAGCAGCTGCCCAGGGCACACCTGACACCTCAGGCTACAAGAGATTAGGAAAGAAATTAATCCTAATAGGCAAGGGAGGGTATATTTTCAACACCAGTGACTCAGCTGCAATAACTCTGGTCTGGGAGAGTCATCAGCACCTTCACACACAATTGGAGGGTTTGTCCCTGCTAATGGGCCATGATGGATCCAACTGCACTGGTATATACTAGGCCATCATTACTTCCCTATCCTGGGTTCATTTCTTCAAAGGGTTATTACACTGTGAAGATGACACTGTTTTGCGGTGCATTCGCAACTGTGCATGTGCTGGCAGTCACAAATATGCAAAGATAGACAGTCATGAATATGGAAATTAGCCCCGCCTGCTACACCACCCCCCTCAGCCCTGGTATGCTTCAGCAGTGTGTTGGCTTTGCCCCACTTACCACAGCGCAAAGGGATAACAGACACTCTGTGCCAGAAAAAAACCCCTTCACTGCTCAGCCGTGCATGCTGGCACTGGGAAGAGCCTGTCCACTCCATTTTTCCCAGCACCAGGGAAGAAACTCGCCCCATGCCCCCAGCACAGGGGCTATCAGCCCCACCCCGCTGTGACTCAGTGGCCCCCCTTATCCCTGGTGCACTCTGGTGGTGTGTTGGCTCTGCCCTGCTCAACGCAGCACAAAGAGACACACAAGGAAAAAATACCCTTTTGCAGCTCAGCCACGCATGCTGGTGCTGGGACCTGCCCCACCCGCTGTCCCAGCACCTCTCTGGGTGGGTAGACCTGGTCTCACCATTCTCAGGGTAGACGTGGTGTCTGGTCTCGGACACCGCGTCTACCCTGAGAGTATGCATATCATGCCAGGGGATTTGCATGTCTCCAGGACCCCACAAGTGCATGTTTAAACCAGCTCACACTGTGCTCAGCCTGTCCAGATCCCAGCCTGTCCAGTTCCTGCAGCTCAGGTTGAAGAGTGGGTGAGCAGCCGGCCATGCCTGGCTAAGTCCTGCAACAGCCCATCACTATGGGAATGGGGCTAGCTCAGTCAGTGGCCAAGCAAGTGCTCTGAGGGTCCCACCTAAAATTCCCAGAGAATCCTTGGGGCGGTTGTGGCCACTCCACAGCTTTTGGCACCGGCAGGAAAATGGGTTTAAATCCGACAACTGGAGCAAATCTAGCCTCTGCACTGTGGCACTTCCAGCCCTGGTGGACACAGTGGGGTGGGCGAGACCCCCTCCGTGGGACACAAGTCAGGGACAGTGGGGCGGGCAGGCATGCACAGCCAAGCAGGGAAGGGTTTTTTTCCTGGCATGTCATGCCCACAGGCTCTGGGAGCCTCCCATCCCCTTGTGCTGTGGAGAGCAGGGTGGAGCCTACGCACTGCCGGAGTGCTCCAGGGCTGAAGGGGGCAGTGTGATAGGTGGGGTTAATTTGCATATTCATGAGCTGTCTACCTTCATGGAGTGAATTGTAACCCTGACTTGTAAATGAACTTTGGTTCATTTCTTCTGCCAGCTTACTTTTTAACCATCACAAACAGATAAACAATTGAGTTGTTATGGACATCTTAGAACTAAGTCACCGATAGACAGACTAATCAGAAAGGTCACTATTAAAATAGCACACAAAATCAGCAAAAGTAATATCCCTCAGAAAGTATCTACATCTCTTCCTCAGATGTTTCCTTATCTACACTTGAAGACTTCAGCAACTAATCAAAAAAATGGTTTGCCCTCACATTTGTATACCCTTTGGCAGGTACGAACCCCACATGACAGATTTATGTGCCTGATTCATTGACAGACTCAAACAGTTCTGAATGACACTGATCAGAAGATAAGGAAAGAGGTCAACACAGTAGGAGAAGAGGATTTTAGGGACATATATTTAGGTTTTGGCTTCTGAATTACCACAAAAAGCCTAATGGTCATCTTGAATTTTTCAATTCTAATACAGCATTGTAAATGTTATCTACGGACTCCTTCAACAACAAAAAAGTCCAATGTCCAGAACTTCATTCATTACGTATATTGTCACACTGGCAGTCTTTAGAAATTAAAATGGAATATGAAGAAATTCTTGGTGGTGTACATACACGCCATTCACAATGCATGCTTTTTTTTTTTAAGATTTGATGGTTCAGACTCATGTCACATAAGGTCTTTGTAAGACCCCTATGAATGATGTCAGAAAAATTAGGTCATCATAATAAGAAGCTTTCAAAACAAACAGGTAACAGCTCAGGATTTTAATCTGAGTAAAGTAATATGACATGAACATATGCCAACGCTAATGAACGCAAGCTAGAAGCATAGCTTTAAAAAATACCTATAAGCTGCTTGCAACAGAAACACACTTATTGCAAAACGTCTTTCTCAAGGCTCCTACTATTACAACAAGTTTAATCACTATCTTCATTACCTCCAATTACTATAGCCATGTGGAAATATGTCTTCAAAATACCTTTGGTGTCAAACAAAATGACTTTAAAGAGTTTAATGAATGAAAAAAATGTCATTTAGATAGTAATGTCATTTAGATAAATGTCATTTAGATAGTAACATGAAATACTATATCTGATATTTGTTACTTTCTGTCTAAAGCAGAAATACCACAACTGCTCTACTTTCACAAGCCACAAATATTCAGTTTATGGCAAACCCAGAACTTTTTTCAGGAATTCAAACAGTTTAACAGAAATTGGTGGAGCTTCAAATCAGTGGGACCTAGTAAAAAATTGTGGCCTGGCCAAGAAGAAAATAAGTTCAACAAGAGGCAAAAAGCTGTGCTCCCAGGGCAGCAGCACAGGTCGATTTGGCAGCTGGGCCAGTTGCAGCAGATGACAACCACATACCAGGCAACAGTGCACTTCCATGACATCTAAGGAAAACTGCACACCTGGGCTACATCAGGAGGAACAGGAGCAGCAGAGCAGTGGGAGATACTTTCTTCTTCTGTGTAGCACTGGTGAGGCTGTGGCTGAAGAACTTCACCCATTAATGAATCCCTGCTCCAAGACAAATGTGGGGATTCTGGAGAGGGTCGAGTATTAGGCTTCTAACATGCCCAAGAGGTTATATCATGTGGTCTTCAATCTAAAGCTAACAAAAGCCATAACTGATTAGATGTTCATGCTTTGAGAAGGAAGTTGTACTGGATGACCTTGAAAGGTCCCAGTCAACCAACACTTCCATGAGTGACAATTAATTCCTTTCTCAACATGTGATTAGAGAACATAGAGCATGTAGGATAATCATAATCATGCAACAAACAGCAGTAACAAAGCCAAGCACACTACTAGTGAATACTGACATCTAGAGAAAACAGACATGTAGCTCAATAACACTAATCAACTCAAAGCAACATTTGAGATTTGTATTCTTGAGAAAAAGTCAGTGCTGAAGTGTGTGGCTGTATGGTCTATGGGACCCAGTATGATCAACAATGAACATAAAGTGAAAGAAAGCATCATCTGTTCACACACTATCCATAAAGGACATCTAAGTAGTAAAAAAACTGGAAAAAAAAATTCCCATGAGACATGAAATAGCTGCATGCACTGTAATGGGGGAGGGGGGGGTGCACAACCACACTGTAGAATGCATTTTAAGCAGACTTAAAACTAATAGGAAATTGAGTATGCACAAAAGATAAATTTTCTAGATTTTTGACACTGTATAACTTGTGTAAGACAGTGATCCTACAAAATATTCAGAAAAAGTATCTAAAATTCATGAAGATAATTTAACTCTTCTGGTTATTAATGTGTAATTGCATGGGTGTAGAATATCTTCAGGGTTCAGTGGGAGACAGAAACTGTTCTTCCCAAGACAATTTTGTGGAAATCTTTTACAGAAGTTTTTCTTTATTCTTCTTTCTTTCATACACCATTCCTCAACATGTTCCAACAGAAGCATTCATGAAAGAGCTTTGTGAAAAGAGTGCTTACAGAAAACTCATTCAATTGATGACACTGATTAAGGAGCATAGAAAACTGAAGTAATACTAAGAATACATCTCTACTGTCCAAGGAGTATTAACTTCCACAGAATTATATAACAGCCAATAAAGGCAAAATACATCCATCCCAATAATACTGTATCTTGACTCCCTAATAGGGTAAACTATACTGGAAAACACTTATGGAATATTTGTCCTTAATGTTTTGTAAGTTTTCTCTAAGCATGACACATGCAGGTATCTTCACACATGTCCATATCATTAAATTTGCAGCAGTTGGAGTGACTACACAAAAATTGGAAAGATTTTAAGTTTTCACTTTTCTTCTTTTTCAGATTTCACCAGAAGAGATGAAATAAATTCCTTACAAACTTGTAGCTTGGAGGCACAGCAAAGAAAACTAAATTAAGGAACTTTGTGGTTTGTTATTCAGTAGACAGCAAGTGGAAAAGGATGAGAAATTACTTTGCCATTCACATATACCATACCTAAAGGAATGCCTGAATCAATGTCTAAACTAAATATCAGAATCACTTGTTTAAAAACAATATATATCGCTTCCAGATCTTTATTTATCCATCGTTAAATGGGAGTCTAAATATTGATTTTATATTAATCAATTAAAAAAATTTAAGTAGTAAAGAGGACAATGTGAATAAACAAGATTTGACTATCAGGGTTTTCCTCATATGACAATTTTGTTATATCTTTATTTTAGCTAGTCTGTACTTCAAGGCATTCTATTTTACACTAAAACTTCCTGTCTTTACTGGAAGATGCAACTTCAGAATTTACTTAGAATTGCTATTTATCAACCCCAGGAAAAGTCTAGTGTAGTAGTACAACACCATTTAATCACCATAGTCACCATACATTCGAAATTAATGCTGAACAGAATTTATTTAGACCAATTTAAGTAAGTTCTAATAGAAATTCTGTGCAGCATATGATAATAATACTACAATCCTATAGCATTCTAATACTGCTAAAATACTGCTAAAACATTACTTTGTTCTATAAGTAATCTGTCATGAAGCTTGGTTAAACTCAAATTAGCCGAATAAATAACTCTGTTTTCTTATTTGATTTTTTTTTCTCTTTTTAACAATCCAACACAGCTAAGGTAGTAGACAAAACATAAAAAAATTTAAACAAATAGACAAAGATAGACAGGTTATGTAGCAGAAAAAGCATTTAAAATATTTAAATGCATTTTAAAACATTAAAATACACAGGAAGAAATTAGGAAAAAAATTCTACTCCCAGTCAAGGGTATTGTTTCAAATACAAAATAGAAAATGTGAACAACGCTTTTGATTGATATCCATATTAATGGCATTTTTTACTTTTTGGAGCTATGAGGCCTAAATGACCAAAATCAGTCACTGTTTATTCATACATAGCAGGATGCCAAAATTGAGACATATTTTCACTGTAGAGAAAGTCAGTGGGTATAATTTTCAGGTGTTTTAGTCAATAATTAATACTAGTTAACTAGAATTATTGTCCGGTTTGTCACATTTATTAAAGGAAACTCTTTGGGAACAAGTAACTACAACAATTTCATAATCACAGAACACAAATGCCTGAGTTGGTTGTAACACCAGCATCTCCATATTTACTGAAAGCAATGACAAACCCAAGATATGGGACCACTAAATTTCAAAAATATGGTGCTTCATGAAAAAAAACAAAAAAATTGCTTTTGTCTACCTCAACATATGACTGAACAGAACTAATTTCGTTTTTCAACTACAAATTCTCTAATCATTTCACCATCTGCATTGTTCTCACAGTAGGAACACATGGAACAAGGACTGGCATTTATTGATGTAAAATGATTCTAAAAATCTGTTAATACATCTTGATGGTTATCATATTCTCTGAAGTTAATTTGTCCCAAGTTGACAACAGTTTGTTTGAATGTTCCTTTTACTAGCTTCCATTACATGAAGCTGCTAGGGATAAAACTGACCAAATAGCCTTAGAGAGCCAACAGTCCAATCAAGATTATAAATAGAAACATATCTAAATTCTTAACTACTGTTGCCAAGTAGAAGAAATCAAATACAGAAAGTATAATTAAAATCTATGTGTGAGTATTTACAAAATGTCACTTCATTGTGAGAGTTGCATCCCATCTGGCATTCAAACCATGGGCTGGCATGTGGCAGGGTTTTAGTCCAGCCACCAGACCTGCAGTTGCAGGAGAAGGGATCACAGCCTCAAAGCTCAGGGAGAGTAGGTGGGCACACCAGCCAAGGCAGGTTACTGAGCCAGGCAGAGCGCAGCACACAGCACAAGACCTGTGTTGCACAGGACCCTGCCAGCCATGTGCCAGTCAGACCTTTTTTTTGACTGAGAAGGATCTTTCTTCACTTATATACTCTCAGCAATGTATTTATAATGCATCTTAATCATCTATCTGAAAAAGCTTTATAAATGCCTAATGGAAAAGAAATCTGAATGCAGATTGTATTGCATTTTCAGAGGAAATCCACTTTAGTACAGTGGTGAGTGTCTCCACCTCTCATATGGGAGATCAGGGGGTTGATTCGCACCAGGGAGACAGTGGTGCTGTTTAAGAGTTGGACTCAATGATCTGTGTAGGTTTCTTCCAACTCAGAATAGTGTGTGATTCTGTGACACGGAGAGACAAAAAGTCATTCAGAGAAGCCCATGTTAGTTGTTTAAAATTAAGGAGTTTGGTAAAGTTCAGTAAAAAAAGCCACAGCTTATCTGAGGTGGTGCACCAGAAAAAGGGAGGAACATTTAGGGCATGTAGTAAGTCATAAAACAAAAATTTCACCAAGCTACCGACTCAAGAACGTTAAAAAAAAAAAAAAAAAATCACCACCAGCATTCAAGTTTACCCCAGCAACAACAACAAAAAAAATGGAGCAAAGCATAGGGAGAAAACAACTATTAAATCGTGACTGCTGTACAGTCAGGTCTCATATATCGCGCACCAGCAGTCTTAATTCGGACCCGTGTAGCCCGACTTCCACACTGAATGGTGGCCGCGTCGCCACCCATTGCCCCCCCGCGGTCCCCTACACCATCACCCGTGTCCCCGCCCGTGCTGCCCCCGCTGTCGCCCGCGTCCCCACCGCAGCCTGTTCCACCGCCCAGGCTGGGGCTGCCGCGGCGGCAGGTTGCACATGCGCAGTTGTGAAACGGGTCTTCTACATCGCTAAAAAATCATGCCGCTAAGATCTGAAGCCACAATATGGGTGGCGCAAAGTGCAAGAGGACAGACTGTATCACCTTTCAACTTGTGGAACTGAGGCAGAGAAAGTAGCACAGTGTAGAAAAATCCCTCATAGCTGAGAGAGATTTTTAATTCAACATTCGCACACAATCTAACTAAAATCAACTGTTGTCTGTTGAGACATGATTCCATATAGATATCCAATGTAAGTGGAGAAAATCCATGCAGACCTGTCACGTTTGCACTGTGTGGGCAAAATGCAGCTGAAATAGAGACTCTGCCCCTTGCCTAGCAGGGCACCATACTGTAGTAAGGTTTCTTCTGACTCAATATTCAGGGCAGACAGGAGCACTCTCCCAAAGGCTGTACTAGCAACAAGTACATGCTGTCCACCATTGTGCGAAACCGGGAAAGAAAGTAAAGTTGGCTGGTTTTAGGAAAAAAAGCCCAGTAAATCTGTACACTTGGCACAGTAAGATGGTCTGCATCATATAATATTTAGAAGTTACATCTGAAGCTAGTTTTATTGCCTTTTTTTCAATGAAATAGTTGCATATTCAAGCCCATTCCCACAGTTCTTGACGATAAACAGGTCCTGACATCATTGTGGAGTTCTATTTTCAGAAAGTTTTATTTATTTCTAAGTGGTTTAATGTGCATCTGTTTACATAAATATTTAGAAATGTGAAAGCACATCCTGCTCAAGCTGCTCTGATAAACAGAAGTCAGCTGTTACTCCTTTTCCACTCCTAACTCCACTTGGAGTGGTGCCTATTCCCTAGCTCCCATTTACAATGCAGCCATTGTGCTTAGAAACAGGAGTTTATAAACATATGCTTCAAAAATGTCGTCTGGCTTTCCAGCAATATATTTCAATGGCTCCTTTATCATGAAGTTGCACTACAGTTGGTATGTCTAAAAGTTTACGTTTCTCCACAAGACCCAATATGGGATATGTATTGACAGTATTAGCAAACCTGGGAGGTGACCTACAAGAGTGAACGTTAGAGATGAAAAACACATTACTATCATTTTATCTGTAAGGTTCTCTCTACAAGCTATTTGCACTGAATATAGAAGCACAGTTTATGGGTATGGGATGACATACCAAAATCCACCAGTTGCTCATCTCTTTGACCTACAAACCTGTTGTTACTCTTGCATAACACACAAGGAAACTTTGTAAAGGAAGATGAGGAATAGAGGGAGGGTGAATGCTCCTGCAATCTGAAGAGTGGACCAGGAGTCAGAAGATCTGGACTAAGCTTCCACATTTGCCACATAGGTCTCATGTGAGACTGAAAAATTCTTAGATCCTGGGCCAGTAACATACTTAGCACATCTCACTGATTTCAGTGTCTTGGCAAGACTTGAATCATATGGGACATTCTAAATCTACTGCATTTTTTTCTGTTATTCCAGCCACTGAATGAAGCTTTCTTTTAACTCAAAAGAGACAATAGATGTGTTATTTCCTTTTTTTTTTTTTAATCTTTATATGTATTCTTAACACGGAATAAGCTTGTTTACCACCTAGAATTACACTGGACACTTTCTTCGTTGTAAAATCACAGAATCAGTAAGGTTGGAAAAGACCATAGAGATCATCAAGTCCAACCTAGTCAGTACCTGTCCAATAAAAATTACAAATTACATGATACAAAGTCCCCAAAGTCAATGCCACACCCTTATGTATCTTTTTTATCAAATATTTTCTAGTTATGTTTAAATGTATATAAAACTTCTAAAGGTCAGCAGTTTAGAACATTTTTTAGTCCAGTATTTCGATAACAGACTATAAGATTCTGGAAAATGTTTCTCATACTCTAATTTATTTAAAATTAAGACCATCATGAAACTTTTGCATTAAAAAAAAGACACCTGAAAATGAGGATAGGCTAAAAGTACTATTTATGCTATTGAAAATGGAATCCCAGATTCCATAGGAAAAATAAAATGAATGTGTATACCCAGCTCAATCTTTTCCAAAATTCTCATTTTTAGATCTCACTTGTTTACTATCAATAAAAATCTTCAAAACTAGTTATCAGGGACCTAGGCCAGTACTCAGAGAAGTCAGCAATATCTGAGTCTAATTGCTGTTTTTGAATAAACCTCCAAGTTGTCCCTGGATACTGACTATTGATTTGGAGCATGAGAACAGGATCTGTTTCAGTTGAAGGTAAACTAAAGGCACACTCCAGCTGCATAGCTATGTAGCCTGTGGGACCACGTGAGAGCTAGTCTGAAGCAAATTGTCTCTAGTGGTCAGACTGTATCCTGTGTTTTGTTCTACAGTTCAAGCTGTACTAGCCCCAAATATTTCTTACTGATGACAAACTCTCAATGAGGCTTTGATTCTAAGAAAGTGAATACAGAGCTAAGTTTACGACCTTGTTATTTTTTCATCTGTTTTATAGTATCATAGTATCGATAAGGTTGGAAAAGACCTTGAAAATCATCTAGTCCAACCTATAATCCAACCAAAACCTAATATCTATAACATCTATGTCATGACCCTCAGCACTTCATCCAGTCTAACCTTAAACATCTTCAGGATAGTATCATAGTACTGATAAGGTTTTGAAAAGTTGTATATACGTACAATTAAATCAGAATTATTATTAAGGAGAGTAGAAACATTTTCCAGCTCTTCCTTTACATTTTCAACAAAGTTTTTTTTTCAATTCACAACCCTTTTTTCAAATCTTTCACTTTCACACTCCCAAAGAACCACCACCAACAATACTACACCCAGGCTATTAACATTTTTTTTTAAAGTTAGAAGGCAAGGCAGATGTGGTTGGGCTTGTTTTGGTTTTTGTTTTTCTTTTTTTAATGTAACTACGGGTTTACATTACTATACTTCCCATTTGCTCTCAGTAAATCCAAAAAGTTACTATTCAGTTTTCATTTTTTCAGTCAAGTATGACAAATCAGCAAAAATGCATTAAAATAAACTGCAGATACTCAAATTCATCAGTTAAAAAAGGGGTGTTCTTGTTATTGAAAAAATAAAAATAAACGCCCCAAAAATCAAAAAACAAACCACAGCCAAAACCCAACAAAAAATTGCACAAACAAAATCCAACACTCAGTATCTTCCCACTACTTAAAAAGTAATATTAGAAGCAGCCAAAGTATGCATCTGGAAACTTTTAAACATAAGTTTTACAAGGAAGGCTAAATCCTGTGACTTGTTCCAGCTGGTTTCTGTCACTTGACCAGAACATGGCTGTTATGTCTCTCTAAGAAGCATTTTTGAGTAACAAAGTCATCAAAATATCTGCCTCCCAGTTTTTTTATACAGAGCATATTTCTGGGGAAAAAAGATATGATAAGGAGGCCTTTCTTTTCTTCCTCCAACACTTGCCAAGTGTTCAGCCTGACAAGAAAAAATTCACTAAATTGCCTATGTTGAGCAGCATCAAAACATCCTAGGATGAAGCCCTATTTTTTTTTTTTTAACAGGAAAAGTCAAAATAAAGGAAGAAAATTTTACAAAGTAAGTATATAGGCAGTTTCCACTTCATCATACAGTCTTGAAAATTACGCCACTGTGGCTATTCAAATATATGTGACTTTATGCAGAGATTAATTTGTACCATCTTCCAGACGACATGAAGCACAGTGTGCCAGATATCCCCTAAAGGGATAATATCAGCACCAATTTGCAACAAGTCACAATAAGGACTCATGTCTGAAAGATCAGAAAGAAGGATACCTGACAAATTTGAAATAACAGGCATAACTGGAACTGCTTCACCTGTCTTTACTGATCCCCTCTAGATCATCTGTATCATTACATAGAAAAAGAAATGTCATAGAACACAGGACAAGAACACTCATTATGAGAACTGGCCTAAGTCAGGAAATTTCAGTTACTGTGTTGAGACTTGGGTCAGTTTTACCTTCTTTGTAAAACAATTAATTTTAAATCAAACTTCATATTTCTTGACCAAAGTATTTACAGGAGTCCTGATATCCAAAATTTTGTTATTTGATAACTACAACAAATTAAGTATTACTTTAAGTGCATATTTTATTTCAAAACATTTACATACACACATGTTGATACTTTAATTTTTACTAGAAAATGTCCTGGCAGTAGGTAATATAATTTGCCAATCAGAAACTTTCCCTCCCCCTGCTTTCCCTCTGTTTTCAGAATCAACATCAAGAGAGATGTGCATCTTATAAAAAAAAAGAAATCTCAATCAGCACTTGAAAGGACCACTGGGAATCTTCCAACGAGTTCCAGATGTTTGGTCACTGATGCATTAGTTCTTGCACCATGGAAAATTATTCCAGGTGTTTGCAGTTTCATACATTGTTGCACAACAGGGATCATAAAGTTATTTCCATGAAGGAAGACCATATTTAATCAAAAGCATGCAAATGACAGAATACCCAGGCTAACTATGACCATGGCAGAATTAAAAAACCCCAAGTATAATGCCACTGCTATGTGTCTGTTCAGAGGATGCAGGACAAGAGTCTTGCTGTCCTAAATGTAGTGAAGTATGTGCACAGTCTTTCAGAGTCACGCACCACAGTTTATATCTGATGGATGAGAAGCCTGGGACAAGTCAACCTTTCCAAAGATACCCTAGTCTGAGCTGCCAGTTAACCTGAACTTTAATTTCTATTTCAGAAGCAATATTGACGGCAAAAGCAAATGTTAGTTTGAAATATAACATATTCCATACTTCTCATTTGTTAATCTGAATCAAGACTTAAGCCACTTTTAAGCTCTAAGTAACAGTTTCTGGAACCTTCCTAAGGTGCCACGACAGATCCAAAATTAAAGGATATTTACAAGATTATATGAATAATAAGAAATTCCAAGTTAGTCAAGCAAGGACAGTGCCAGAATTTCAGTCAACATTTCCAATTTTTTGTCTTCTTTTGCCAGCTTATGAATGTCATCCTGAAAATCCAATGGACACTACTTACAGTGTTCAGTTCCTTCAGGTTAAAGCCATAATCACAGAATCACAGAATACTATGAGTTGGAAGGGACCCACAAGGATCATCTAGTCCAACTCACCATCTAACGCCCGTACAGAGACCGAACGCACACCACAGAGTGGTGAACATAAACCTAGTTCCCACACAGGCTAACAGGCCACTCCGAGTCAGAAGGGACCCACTGGATCATCCAGTCCTACACCCCCCAGCTAGACCATGTCACTAAGCTCCTCATACAGTCTTCCCTTAAACACCTCCAGGGACGGCGACTCCACCACCTCCCTGGGCAGTCCATTCTAATGAGTGATCACTCTCTCCGTGAAAAACCGCTTCCTAACATTCAGTCTAAACCTCCCCTGGTGTAGCTTAAGGCCATGTCCTCTCATTCTGGTGTCATCAGCCTGAAAGAAGAGGTCCACACCCACCTGGCGGCAAC
>WEKX01025468.1:4963-24459 GCA_013390025.1 Pitta sordida | reverse complement strand
GAGTTCGTCTGCTAATTCTTTCATCACCCCCGGATGGATCCCATCTGGTCCCATGGAGTTATGAGGGTCCAAGCCACTCAGCAAGTCTCTGACTACCTATTCCTGGATTACAAGGGGGTTACACTGCACCCCAACATCTTCCATGACCCTGCTGGTCCAGTTGTCCTGCAGGCAGTCTGTCTTACTGTTAAAAACAGAGGCAAAATAGGTATTAAGTATTTCTGCCTTTTCCTCATCTTTGGTTACTATATTACCCTCTGCATCCAATAAGGAGTGAAGGTTGTTGCAGCCTTTCTTTTTACTAAGCAAAACATTTTATTTTTTTGTCCAAAATATTAAAATACATGTACAATTAAAATGTTTAGTACTTTCTCTAAAAATACATATAAGAAAAACAGAAGGAAAAAAATAACAGAGATATAGGTTATTTAACTACTAAGGAAACATTTTGTTTTTAAAAGATAAGTTCTTTCTCATTTAAAAAACAGATTAAAAATTATGTGTCAGAAGCACATACACCTAAAAAACAAAAACCCATAGAAAAGATTTCAAATTTTGACACTGGCAGTGGTCTGTTACCTAAAAGTGAAGTGTCATGGCCACCTGAAATATTTTTATTTGCTTTTTTTCCATTCTGCACATTCCAAGTATGTTTGTTTCTGCATCACTAAGCTATGAATCACAAAAATCAGAAACAAGATTTTAGCATTTATACCGCTAAGGGCTAAATTCAGTAATAAATACCAGCCAGCAAACTGAAAACCCTTAAAGCTACATATAGGAGAAACTACACAAAACAGTTTAAATAAATGCCATTCAGACTAGCCCAATAACAGATCATTCCACGATGTTATGTTCATTCAGCATTTATAAAGCTTGACTTCAGCTCAGATCTCTCTAAACGTATGTTGAATTCCAAATCTGAGTTTCTCAACACAAGCACATACCACTGTTTATTAAGTTTTAAGTATGTACTTGACCAAGAATCATCTTGGCTGCTTTCAAATGTCATTTTCATTTAGACTCACTAATGGGAGTTAAGCTTTTTGGGCTTTTATAGTCATCTAGCTAATACCCTCTCCAAACCTTTAAGTCAGGTTTTAGTTGTGGGTTTGTTAATTTTCTTTATTTATTTGAGCACTATGCATGTGTTCGATAAGAGAACAAAACATAGTATACAATGATGAAACTACAAAACAAAGCTGTATGATTTGATCCTGGTTAGAACAATGGAAGATAGCTGTGGATGACTCTGAGGGCAAGCAGGAACTTCAGTAAAATGGAATTGTGTAAAAAGGGTGTGGTTTTTTCTATCACACGTAAATGAATTTGAGATACGTCAAAGGTAGATGGTAATCCACTTCATGCATTAACTCCTGAGGACATGATCTCACATAAACTGCAAATCATCTGCATATTGTGATCAACTATTTGAATTATATGAGCTATGAAGTACAGAAAATATAATTCAGAATTAAAGTGTTCTTGAATAAGACCTCATTCAAGCATGTTTAACTCAAAATAAGAAGGTAAGAAGAAAAAAGAAAATATCAAAGATGAGAAGCATAATTTGTTTTGTTTTCTTTTCTCTACACACTTTCTTAGCTGACTCATGCCAAATCAATATCATTTAATAGAAGCATTATTTTAGGACTCTTTGAATCTGATTGGTTCCTGCTTGAACACAACCAATGGATAATGGATCTAACTTTATTTTCAAAAAGACAATAATATCAGGTTTCTGTATTTTTCAGTATAGACTTAAAAGGACTGTAGCATTCTTCATAATTTAAAGAGGTATTTAATTCATACAATCACATGCTGATGATATGAATTTCTAAAGACATTCAATCAAAATCAATACCCAAATGACTTTGGTTCCTTTGAAATAATTTTTTTAAAGTAGATAAATTTTTTTGTTACTGTGTCTTTATGTAAGTAGGAGCAATATTTGCAACAAAATTATCAACATCTAGGAATAAGACCACGATTTCAACATATGAATTATTCCACACATTAAATTCCAGAAACTTCAGCCAACATCTTAGCTATTCATCAAAATTCCCTCCTGTAGCACCAAAAGGTTTCATTTCAGACACATTACTTCTCCATCCCTGGCCAAGACATTTAATCTTTATAAATTTATGTGTAAATTTTCAGAAGGCAATTAGTAATTTCTAATGCATCAGTTTTTACTTGCCCTGCCTGAGACAGTGCTGAAAAACCCCTTGATTTTCAGAAGGTGCCAAACATCCTTAGACTAAAAATTGAATCCCTGTCTAATATTGCAGATTCCAAACTTCAGACATGTACAAGTTAAATAACTTTTGAAATCCTTAGTAAATTTTCCTTAGTAAATATATAAAACCATTTTTGAGAAAAACAAAATTTCAGAAAAAAAAGGTAGAAAAAACCTTCTAAGTGTACTTGAATGGAGGTATCTGTTTTTATTCTGTATTTGGATGAGTTCTACAAGATGTCTTTTTACAAGTTTTTCAGATAATTTTTTAACCCTGATCTTTCTTGTACTGGTTTATTAAGAAAACTCCATAACAAAGTTTAGTGAATTAGTTTAATCATGAGTAAATCAGACTTGACAATCAAAATTAATATGGTGGTTCCTTCAAAACTCTCCCTCAAAATACAATGCTTCTATCAATATCTGCTAACTCTCATGACCTTTTTTAGAGGTCTCTCTTAAATAAGACCCTTCTGGAATGTTAGGGGCTATGGGTGTAATGTTTATATGAGCTGAATCTCTAACCAATTGACCATAGAAGAAAATAAAAGTACTCTGCTTCCTGAGACTGATTTCTCTTGTGGCAATTTTTTTTAAAGTACAGTCGGCTCTCTTGCACTTCGTGCCCCCCATATTGCGGCTTCAGATCTTAGTGGCATGATTTTTTAGTGATGTAGGAGACCCATTTCACAACTGCGAGTGCGTGACCCGCTATGGCGGCCACACAGGCGGCGATGGGGGCATGGGCAGCAGCGAGGGCTGCATGGGCAGCGGGGGCGGCTGTGGCAACGTGGCTGCCGTTCAACGCGGAAGTCAGGCTGCGCGTGTCCCAAATAAGACTGCAGGCCCGCGTTATAGGACACCCGGCTAATATCAAAAAATAATGATTTTTCAACTAATAAGATGTTCATCCATTATTAGTTTTAGGTATTTATTATTTTTATCTTCAAACTGTCCATACAAATAAATAAATCACATGCTGTGATTTCTACTCTGACCAAAAAGTACTCTTTATTTTTACAGGGGGAGAGGAGGTGGGGGAAGGAATGGAAAATGTAAATTCTCCAGCCTATTAATTCAATGTCTTGTAACAGAGGCACCTTTTATATCAAATGAACTAAAAATTAGACAGATTTATTTCTCATGAAGTTACAGTCACTTTTTCAGTGCAAATTTGCACAAGTTAAAACAGTATTTGATATGTATTCCCTGTTAAATCCAAGGCAAATTAAAGTCTATTCAAATATTAATTAAGCTATCATTTGCCTTGTTAATTATAATTTGTGACAACTGATATGAATTATAGCTATTAAAAGATATATAAAGGAAGAAGCAAATTATTCCAAAGGACACATTTCATGTGCTGAAAGAGTCTTCCCTGACCATCTTGCATGAAAAAATTTCTTTATCTTCTTTTTTCCACCATTGTTCATTTTTATTATTAATTCCTCTCTCAGTCTCTCTGTAGACATTTGACCCCTTCCCTAGCATAGCAATTAGATATTGTCCCTTATTGAAAGGGTGATTAAATTTTTTTAAAGTGTACTGTTGCACACTCAGATTGCAGATTTAAGTATATCTTTATGTCAAGGATAGCGTCCTTGATGTGAATTATTGGTTGTTTTTGTTACTCATAACACTGGGGTTATCCTCCCTCATACATGCTGTTCTCCTCCTGTTTACCTTGGGGAGATTCCCAAGGGAGATATGATATGCAGGGCTCCCTCCTCCCCCATACCCAACATGTCGTAAAGGAGATTGCACAACACCGCTAACCTCCACTGCCAGTATTTCTTACAGAGAAGTGACAGGGCCAAATTCTTCTGGTCTCATCATTTCAAGTGCAACCACTGAGCTGATTTACTACACAAGATGGAGACCAGGAACTCATGACAGAGAGTCCGTGTTGTGATTTGTACATGGACTCTAATTCTGTTCTCACATTCAATAACACAGGAAAGGTTGCACGGTGAAAGCAGAATTAAGTGCATTATCATATTTCATTGTGAAAGCAAAAATTGGCATATGAGGGAAAAAAAAAAAAGGCTGACACTTTACAGCAGTATCAGCTCACAGCACACAGGCCAAGGCTACATTTGAAATTCCCATTACAGACTTCATCTGACTTCTACTTTCAAGGCAGAGAAAACTTTTCTACTTTGCTGAGAAATGTTTTTTAAAAATTTAGAAAGAAACAGTTAACAAACTAACTGGCCTAGAAGATACAGAAGTTACTGGCTCATTTAAAAGAGGAAAAAATAACTAAAAATCCGTCCTAGGTGGTTTTAAGCAATAGGTATATATTTGTCATTAAAAACACTGTAAAAATATATTTAGGTAAAACTGCACAAGTGCATCCATATCTTAACAAGCTCAATATTCATATCCATATTAACCTCATGGCATGATACACTGCAGTGATGAACTACAGGTGCCCTACCAAATCTGGTTTTGTTCCTCAGTCATTTCTAAATGCTATCTACAGATTTGAGTCTTTTGGTATTATTACATAAGAGATAGAGATATTTGAAATTATCTTAAAAATAATATTTTGTAAATGTTGCAATTCATTGCCTCCATATATATTGTCCAGTCTTCAGCTGCAATGCTGAGCATTGTCCTATCAATTAATTTATAGTAAATTATTTGAAAAATAAAATATTGTAAAGCCCACAGTATGAGACTGAGGGCAGCAATACCTGAAATTAATTGGGAGTTTATCTTGAAGAGACAATATTATCACCTTTACTGTCACTAGTTGTTTAACTGTACTGTGGAAAAGCCTAGGAGTTCTTGAAAAAGATCTCAGTTTGCCAGGGGCCATATAATTAAAAGACAAAAGGACTGCCAGTTCTGCCAAATACAAAGTGTTAATGTAAGCTGTCAAGAGAGTTACATTTTAAAGATACAGTAGTTGATTTGAGAATAAGCTTGTTTTCATACATATTTAGAATCAGACCTATCACGTACTTTTCTTGAGTTAACTGAGATATCTTCCCAAGCCCTTTTCATGGATTTCAAGTCACTCAACTTAGGCTAAATTTATACTCAGTCTTAACTAGATTGGTTTTGAATGACTGTATGAGTGTTAGTCTGTTTTTCTTTCTGCGCATGAATAACTAACTTGAGAAAACTGTTAGAGAGGGAAAAAAAAGGAAAATAGGCCTTCTGAGGCTATAAACAATAATAATTTAACAATCTTATCATTTGCTACAGAGATTTAAAAATGGTGTAAATCCAAAATCATTATCTTATTCCTGTATTTTTGCAATACATATTCAAAATAAGTGAGGCCCTATTTTTTGGTAATTCTTCATAGAAAGATTCCTCATCTCTTTGGCCTGCCCACTCAGGCAAAAATTTATTATCCCTTTGTGGGGAAAGGTTTTTGAGACCTGGTAAAGAGAAAGAGAAAATATTTCTCTCCTACAAATGATTAAATCTAAATTTTCCCCTAAAAAAAAATAAATCTATGACTAAAAGCATGAACATGGATAAGGTATGCATTGCTTTTTCAAAATACGTTCTTGACATTTTTAAGTTGTGACACCAGCAAATTGTGAGGAGTTCAGATAGCATACCAACAAACAATGATGGACGGAGGAACACTTGGATATTGAAGAGTGATTCTACTAATGAGAAACATCTGAAAATATATAATAAAAACAAGATTATATATATTTTCCATAGTTCTGATTATAAAAAGAAAAAATTTAAAAAAAAATCATTTGACCATTCCTAACAAATATTAGGTCTTTACATAAAAGTACCTGCAATGTGCTGCTTTATTCTTTCCTAAACAGAATGAACAATTTCCTGCTATTCATCATTCCACTCACAGTTGCATAAAGCAACTTTCTATCATATACAGGATAACTGCGTAAATTTAAGAAGGTATCACAACAAAGGATTGAGGCAGTCTTCCTTTAAAATGACATGTAAATGTCATACTAGGTTGCGCGTTCAAAGGGATTCTACAGAACAAATTCAGTGTACTATCTAAAAAGCAATAAGTATCTTACAAGTCACTAAAAACCGAACTGCTTAATTAATTCTAACTGAAGTTACCCAATTACCCTTCTACCTACCCTCATGTCCTAAAAATTTTACACTTCCAGCGCAATATATCAATTTACTTTTTCCTTTTCAAAATACAGCTCTAGTTTAGTCTAACCTAAGGTATCATAAATGCATGAATTTGGCAGTAAGTTGACTTTTTTAGACAAGTTAAATTATTCCCTACTGCAGCACAATTAAACTATGTAACTCAATAAAAATAAACGTAGAAGGAACTCAACACAGTAACTGCAATTTACCCATTCTCATGTCACCAACACGTCTCAATCTTAATGCAAACATACTTTTCATTATGACTTCTTTAAAGGAGATCAAATCTGAATTTTTAAAATGTACCAAGAAATTCCACGTTAGGCTAATATCGAAGAGTTGATGCAAGCTCCTTTGACCTCTGCAGACTATATATCTTTACTATCTAATAATTTAACTCCTTAATTGACTCTTGAGCCCCTGTTTGTTCACAGTGCATGCAACACTAGTTCTGTCTAAGCTACTTTTTTTTGGCAACCATAAAGAAAATCTGGAACCTGCTAACATTGGTCACTCAGGATTCCTGATATCTGGGACCTGGAACGATAGTTCACTCTCCTCAAAGCAAGGTTTAGAGCTTGACTATGCCATAGTTCAGCAGTCTCTCAGAAGTCACGTAGCTTTGTCCCTCAAACACCTCATGAGATACTCATGGCACACAACACAGATCCTCCCAGGCTCACTATGAAACCACACGATGAAAGCTATTCTTTGATTAAGCAGGCATTTAGAACTAACAATAATTATAATAGCATCTTTGGGCAGTACAAGCCTTGATGGAAATACAGTCCAAGTACGAGGCCGTGAAACTGCAGCCAATCATATGGGGCAGACCAGCCCTAGCAGGGACTGTCACTCTCTGCTCTTTGTCACATGTATCAGGGAAAACAGTTAATTTCAAAATGCTATAAACCTGTAGGTACATACCTAGATATAGGGGGCATTTCTGCAATGACAGTGGAAGTGGTTTATTCTGGGTTTGATTGCTGTAGTGTAACACATATTTTGTGAATTATGACAAAAATAATTTGCTGTTGGCTTTGTATATTTTCCATACATTTTTCATTTTACTTCATTATCAAAAGTATATATAATTTTGCATGCAACTTTGGTAACTCTTTTGTGGAGTCTTAGTTCTGAACAATTCCAGGGCCTGACTGCTCTGAATAGAGAGATTGTTTTGAAGAGAAAATGTAACTTCCACATTTTGTCTTAAGAGTGCTTGCATTTGGAGGCCACATCTACCCCAATTTAAAGCATCAGCAAAACTAACAATTGTTTCAGCAGATTTTGCACCAGATTCTAAATTTACAATCACAATTTTTTTCTAATTGAAAATAATTTTTGCCTGCTACTCAGAGATTTCATTAATTTTGCAGAATATTCAGTTTTATTGTCATAGGAATTGGGATTCTCTTCTTCAGTCTTTGGCAGATGGTTTCGTAGGTCTTCAAGTTAGTTAGCTCATGTTTCAGGCCTTTCCAGACATAGCACTCTCCTCTGTATTTTCCTAATAAAGCAGAGCTTTAGCTAATAAATAATTAGCTAAAAAAGCCCCAAAACAAATAAAAAGAAAATCTATTCTTTGAATTAAGATGGTAAAATATCTGGAAGCAATGAGGAAAATGATATGGTAGAGAAAGAGGAAGTAAAATAAATACCATCACAACATAAAAATACTCAATCTTAGATGTCCTGGTAGGCTTTTACCCTTTGATTATACTTATATCTGTGTTAACAGGGCAAGCAGAGCCAGGGTCCATCTGCTGGCCTGAAAGCCAACTGGCACAGCCAGGCCACACACACACTGTAAAACCTTTTAGCCTCTGAACTAGGATTGCAAAAATCTACCTTGCCAACGGTATATCAGCCCTTGCCCACGACTGGCAAATGTTACCAACTCACTGTGTTACCAACAGGTAGGTCACACAGGTGGTTGGTATAACTAAGCATAACCAGAAAAACACAAATAGCCAAGCAAAGAGACATATGAATGCTTCTCTTTGTGAGCTGTGAGCTAAGCCCAGAACACAGAGGAATATACTCAGCTAAAGAAGATAGCTCAGTCCATGAATACTAATAAGCCATAGCATATCACTGTCAGAGAAACTGATAGATGGCACTAAAAAACAATAAATCCTTGGTTTTGGAAATGAGCCATTTGAAAGACTGGGAGACCTGTAGTTTTCACTGTACAATATTAAGGTAATCAGTGCACTGACCAGAGTGCAAAAGTTGAGATAATTTTGTTGATTTACAGACTGAATGCCAAAAGAACACAAAACATACTATTATATCTCTGGCTTAAACTTGAACTCAGCATAAATTATTTCAGGAATGTTTTGCATAGTCTCTTTTTATATCTTCACTGCAAAATCTATTTTGATTGCATGGCCTTGGAATAAGTCTGCTATTTTTCATATTCTATCATTTTTGGAACCAGTAACCTACAACACAGCTTTCTTATCTTTCAACCCATGCTCCC
This sequence comes from Pitta sordida, assembly GCA_013390025.1. Classification (NCBI taxonomy): domain Eukaryota; kingdom Metazoa; phylum Chordata; class Aves; order Passeriformes; family Pittidae; genus Pitta; species Pitta sordida. Next base: position 15,628 of record WEKX01025468.1, on the reverse strand, counting down.
CTGCCCCATAAGGCAAAAATAAAACACACTGCACCACTTGTAAAAGCAAAAAGACAGGCTGGAGTGGAAATCTCCATTCAGTGAGGGAAGGTTTTGCATCTCCAAAGCAAAACAAAACAGACGTTTATATTGTGGCTAAGCTACCACATATGCTGTATCAGTATTCCTTAGCTCAGACTCCTTTTTCAATGCATCAAATGGTCAAAAGGCAAAACTGTGAATTTTCATAAAAGACCATGGATTTACAAATAGGATCATATACGCAAATTGACATACCACAGTAAGAACCTGAGATGAGATTTATGTATACCCTAATTCTAGTCCAACAATATAAAAACAACAAAAACATCAAAATACAGAAAAGTATTCTGTAGGAATTCTGAAGGAAAAGCACATTTCATGTAACAATTTAAATGTGTATACATGACGAACAGGAACCAGTCAGGTCAAAAAAAGGCTCAAACTTGCTGGTAGGAGGAAATACCAATTTATTGTGCCCTTCGTTTCTTCACATTATTCCTCTATTCACATAAACAGGCTCTAAAGCCCTCTAAAACCTGAGTCTTTTGTCGCATCCTATTTAATTTCCAAACACAAAGATAGTAAAGGAAGGGGTTTTTTCATGACAAGCTATACTTTTAGGGCAAGAGACCACAAAATGCAATGCTCATACTTGGAGAACTGAAGTAATTTGAAATGTATGCACCTGGACAACAGGCCAGCTTTAGAACAAGATCAAGATGAGAGGAAAATAGGGGGACACAATAAGGAAAGAAATGAAGGGTATCACTTGTGGAGTTCTTCGATTTTTCAAATTTTTTAAAGTACCCATCCTAAAGACCAAGAAAGTGCCAATAAAATACAGTGCTGATGCAAAATTAGAAGGCATTGATAGCATATTGGAAGTGGAGGCTACACAGAGAAACAACTGGTTGTCACAGAACAGGTATAAGTAGATTGATCCCAGGAGCTTGAAATTCAAGGTGGAGTTACAGATAAATGCCTGGACTTAAAAACACCTGCTGCTCTCCCATTAGCTAGCAGGATTGAAAGTGTTTATGATGGTATCAACCCAGGTAGGTAGCTAGGGAATAATGGCCAGTCACACTCAAGAGACTGCTTCAGAGTAAAATTATTTTAGATAAAGGTTTGATAATACTCCAGGAAGAAACAGAATTTCATACAAGAAGCTTGGAGGGGATAGAATGGATACCTATAAATACATTGCGGGGAGAGACAATCCAGGAAGGAAAAACAATCTAAAGTAAAGGACAATACTGCCAAAAGAACAAATGGATAAAGAATAGCCATATGTATGCTTAGGCTAGAAATCAGTTTCTAGTGAGAAGAAGAATTTGTCCTAAGATACCTTTCCAAAAACTGTCGGGAGAAATTAATGCTTTTCAAGGCAAGATATATCAGTTTGTGTCACATAAACTCTGTTTGTGAGAGTAAACAACTCTACTTGACAACCCCTTCTGCTTTATCTAACTTTTATATACATCAAGTTCCATTACTTCAGTGACTACACAGGCAACATAGCAAGTCAAAATAACATGAGTGTGTCACCAGAGGAGACAAAGCAAGTCTTATCCTGCTGTGTTCATGGGAAACACATCTAGCACACACTACAAAACAGTAGGCAGGTTATTCCTTATCAGAGCATGCTGCTTCTCAGCAATTAGCAACTGTGCTCTTTTTATGGAGATACCTACAACCCTAGCAATCCTCTGACCACAAAGAGTCCCACAATCATGAGTGACAAGGAAATGTGGAAACAGTATGATTTATTCCATCTGCTTCCAAACCAATTCAAAGCACTCTGCTCATGCAGCTCAACCCAGTAGGGTACTTTTACAGCAATGACCGTAATGTCTGTACACCAGTAATGAACAGCTTGTAAATTCAGCCTTGAACACTGCTCTTCTCTACATCTGCTTTTCCTTATCTTGTTGTTGATATATTTCTGTCTTATTTACTCTCACCCTAAACTGTCATACATTTTCTTTGAGGGGCAGACCCTTAACAGTACATCATTCTCCAGACATGTAAGCCGCAAGTCACCTCCTCTGCAGTGCAATGAACTGAAAAACCTTAAAAAGACAAAAAAACACCAGCATCTTTAGACTTATTTATCTATGTTTTTTCAGATCAAACATCAATATGCATAAACAACATTAGGACCAGCTAAAGTAACTCAGATGCCCTACAGAACTTGGCACATCTCCCCAAAATGCTTGGGTTGAACTATATCGTAGTTAGCTTCAATTGTCTATCACAATTTCAAATTAGTTCAGAAAAATAACTAAGTACATAGTAGTTATTTCTAGCTTGTAGAATCAAGAAATATTCATATCATGCCCCAATTTGCAGTGAGTTTGTAAAACTGGATTATGGAGTAAAACAGAGACTTCTTTTTTTTCCCCTAAGAGAATATAATGTCATTACACCACCTTAAGGAGATTCAAGGTTTAGTCAATGCGTTAAATTCTTATAGGCTGCATTAGAGATTACTTTTGGTAAAAAAAAGGTTCAACCTTGGAACATTCATTTCACATCTGAGTCATTCCTAAAACCAATTCCTCTAAGGGACTACCAAGGTGAGTACAGGTTACACAATCAGAACAGTTATTAATTTATGGGAATACTCTTTATCATGCAATTCAATCATATGACATGACATAAGACTTTGGAGCAATCAGTCATGACAATTTTGGGAAAAGAAGAAGAAAGATGCTTGACCTTGCTAACTTTAGAATGGATGTATGACATTTTAGCTGTTAAAAATGTACCAGCTGAAAGGGGATAGTCTCAGATAGGCAAACATGTCTTCTCCCAATATAAGTTTTTTTTTCCATAGTTCATGTAACTATGCCTCTGGCTTGTTTTTTCAATTCAGCTTATATTTGCAGAAGTTTGTATTTTCTAGATCTTAGCCCACCCATTCTCCATCTTTCATGATTTAGGATTAGCAATGCGTCAGCAAAAGACTGCAGTGAAGACTATTTCTTTGGCCACCTGCACAATTGTCTGTCATTCACACACCAATCACTCTTCTTGAACAAACACCTTAAACTACCAAATTTAAAGCTACTTATCTTCAGAGAAATTCACATGATTGTACATGCCCACAAGGAGGAGATGTGAGGTTTTCAACAGACTAAACACTAGGGTGGATGGTAGATATTGCTTGTTACTATGCAATATATACAATTTAAAAATTTCCAAAACATCATCAACATAACAAGTTTTTATTATAGACAGCAGTGCATTTATTTGGCTAATGGAAAGAGAACATTGTTGAAAACCTCCTCCTCCCCTTCCTTGCATATACACATACTAGTCAAATAAAAGATTTTTTTCCTGTCTTCTTAAATCTCTTTCTGTTGATGATGGATGAGCTACCACATGATACACCGAACTTAATATCCTTTTCAAGACAAGGCAGATAACAGTTTGAGTGACTAAAGCTGGATTCACACAAGAGTAGTAAAGTATGCACTTAAAACTTGGTCTGTGCCTAAGGACTTTTATCATCTTGTAGCAACTGGTTCAAATTTGCAGACTATTATGGAGGCCATCTCATTAGTCATGAACCTTGGGAGGAGGGGGGTTTTCATATTTGCCTCTGATAGCAAAATTCTGTGCATATTATATACCATCTGACTGAAGTTGCCCCATTTTACCATAACTGGCTGCTCAGAAGTGGCATAGGTGAATTATACTTATTTGTAGTTTCAATGGTTTGCTTCAGTTTGAGGTTTCCATGGACATTAAGTCTTTCATGATAGTTACAGATGTCCTTTACTTGAGATTTATTCTATGCACACACAATAAGCATATATTCATGAAACTATATGATTCCTTAAGAGCCATTGTCAATTTCACTTATCAAACATTTTGAATGCCTTACTGCATTCAACTCTCTCTCCACCACAATTAAATCCAACATGGTACAGGAATTTTCAGAGAAAAACCACCTTCAAAATAACCAACTATTTATTTTAATTCTTGAGGCAGCATTAATACATATGGAAACAAAAAGTCTGTGGAAACAAAAGTCCCGGATTAGAGGATAAAACCCCTCTGAATGTTTGTTTAATTAACACACATGTAAATACATTAGAATATGGGCATAATGCTGACAATCTGAAACACTTGGAGTTGCTCTGCTTGGAGAAGAGAAGGTTGATAACAAGCTTACAGGGAAGAGGGAGAGCAACTTTTTACATGGGCAGCTAGTGACAGCATAAGGGAGAATGGTTTTAAACTAAAAGAGAAGAGATTTAGATGAGATATTAGGAAGAAATTATTTACTCAGAGGGTGGTGAGGCACTGGAGCTTGTTGCTCAGAGACGTTGTGGGTGCCCCATCCCTGGAAGTGTTCAAGGCCAGGTTGGATGGGGCTTTAAGAAACCTGGTCTAGTGTAACATGTCCTTGCTCGTGGCAGGTGGTTGGAAATACATGATTTTTAAGGTCCCTTCCAATCCAAATCACTCTGATTCAATTATGCTGATTTTCTTCCTCTACAGCTCATTAAAACAACCAGTACCCAAAATTATGCCTCCAAGATCAGGTTTATTAAATGAGACCTTTAGAATTTTGGTATTGCAAGCTTAAGAAGAACTACACAGTAAGAATGTGAGGGCAGCAAATTCTTCTTTTTTCAACAGTCATCAACAGACACTAGAAGTGGATCGGAAAACTCCACCTAAGACAGTTCCTTGGCAGACAACATTATTTACTATACTACTGCTTTAAGTGGTTAAATTTTACCGTAAAAGCACAGTCAGAATAAGGGTGTGCCAGTTTTTAATTTCCATTTAACACAAACAAAGCAAAATACACTCATTCTAAAGTATAACATTGCAAGAAAAAAAAAGGTGTTGTGTATCATCTGTTCTATGTCTGAAAGGATATGAGAGATTTTCTTTTTTAACTTAAAAAAAGCACAAAAACATATGTTCCTATGATAAAGGATGTTGACTAACACCATCAAAACAGAGTTTAATTGTTACAATTTTACTGTTCATCATTATGCTCCCCAAAAGGAGCCAAAAAGCATAAAAGCACCTCCCTTTCTTTAAAACACATATTTTATTAGACCTATTATACAAAACAGTAACAAAGGAAGTCTAATATTTTGACAAACCCATAGTGAAATTGATGCTCGACCTTGAATTATACCCAATTACACAAAAGCTAAGATATCATTACAAAATATAGTTTATATGATTTTTGTCTTTAGGATTTTCAAATACAGTCAACCCTCTTCCACTTCCCGCCTCCCAGATAGTGGCTTCACATCTTAGCAGCGTGATTTTTCAGCAATTAAGGAGGCCCATTTCGGGACTACGCATGCGTGACCTGACACACATGAATATTTCTCAGGGTAGACGTCTACCCTGAGTATGGAGAGACTAGGTCTACTCACCTGGAGAGACACCGGGACAGCGGCGCGGGTGGCTCCCCACACCCGTGTCCCCTGCTGAGTGGAAAACGGTTTTTTCCTGGCGTGGGGTGGCCACAGGCACCAGGAAGCACTGGCACACAGCAGGGCAGTGCCAAAACAGCACCAGAACGCTGGGGGTGGTGTGAGGGTGCAGGGAAAATTTGCATGTTAATGAGCTGCCATTCAACACAGAAGTAGGGCTTTGCAGAGTCCTATTAAGTCCGTGGGTCTGCAATATAGGAGACCCGACTGCATATATTTTTCTAAGTTCTTTAAGTTTTCAGTTAGTAAAAACAAAGTGGACTTTCTATCTTTTCTAGCCACAGTTTCAGAAAAATATCTGAAATTAGGTTCATCCTATCTATTTTCTGCTTCTCTCTTTTTCCTTCTTTTTTTTCCTTTGCAAGCAAGACAAGTATGCAGTCACCTGGGCCTCAACTATGAAATCAAAAATGCCAAACAGAAAAATGAGTGCACTGTATGTATTTGGCTTATATATGAAAGACTGATAAGGTTCTGTGCAAGGTAACCCTTTGACAAGATTCTCGTAGTGCCAGTTCTGCACTGAAAACTTTACTTCTTTCAAATACTAATGGCTCTGAAAAGAACAAACTTAAATACACCAATGAGTGAGACTTACTCCCTATGAGTAAAAAGGCTGTATAATAGTTATACATTTGGTTCCTCATATACCTGATGAAAGAATATAAAAAAGACACACAGGAAGATAAGGAAAAATAACCCCAGAGTATTCAAGGATTTTTGTAAGGGCTACATACTTGCTCACATTTAAGGAATTTCTGATGATAGAGTTTTCTCACATGAAAGCAAATTCTGACTAGGACTTTTCATCAAACCACTGTGGGCTGCAGTTACCACAATTGCATGTTATTCCACAGCAATTGGCATGATTGCCAGACAAAGCATTTACATGTGTCAAATGCACGTTGACTAGAATCTCACAGTGGGAACCTACTACCCTTCAGGTCTCTAGCACTATACATGCACATAGAATATACACAAAATAGAAGTACAAACTGCAAAATATGGAACTGGAATTTCTTGTCAGGGAATTTGAAACGATGAGTATCTGTACAATTCCTGTTCAAAGTAATTACGCGAGCTTGAGCTCTGGAAACAAACACCACAAAATTTGTCATCTCAAGCTTACTTTCATTGACATGCTATGAAAGCAAGCAATTTTCCAGCCTTAAAAATCTTTCCTCACTCTCGTACATGGCCAAGCCAATAAGCTGGTCTTTTAAAAGGTGGTAGAAGTGAAGAAAATAAATATACTAGGTATTTTAAAATAAAACTTCATGACAAACTTATTTTGCAATACAGCTGCAGAGCCTGGAATCAATTTGATACTGTGCTATTTGAAAATGCCTGTTACTCGCTACACCATTGCTCCAACCTCTCCAGGAGGTTTGGGTGGGCGGACAAGGGGAGAATGCTAATTGAAAGCAGTACAACTCTGCCTGTGAGAAGTCAAATGGCAAAAGCTCTTCGCCTGGCTGACTTTAACATGAGCAAAACCTAATCCAGACATGATCTTACTGGGGACCTAAATGCTCACTACACAGCATCATGTGGAGTGCCAAAATCCTGAAAGTTAACCCTGTAGTCGTACAAGGTCAGAGCTCAAGAACTAGACTGAAGTTCTAAGCGAGACAGACGTTTTTACATCTTTTGTCTGTGAGAATTACTATGTTGAGGAAGAATAAACTGTGTACTTAGGACACATTAAAAATAGGTAAGTTTATCTTTATAAACAAGGAAAGGAAATTAGGTTGTTTTTCACTACCTACAATACTTATTAATAAGCATGTATTAATATGCAATTATCCTCTTGAGAAAGCAGGGGTGATTTATGTTATATAATTGGGAGTCAGTTATTTGTTATGCACTTCCAGATCCTGCCAACCATAGATTATCAAGCGAGCTCTACTCCTAACTTCAGTTGTAGTGTGACACATTAAATCATGTAGAAAGAAGCAGACCATAGCTATGCTGCACATCACTTAATTCCTGCCTTTAAGGTAGAGTACAGTAATTAAGTGCTAATTCTTACTGGAATTTCCCGTGGAAATTCAGGCAGTAACTCCTTGGCAGAGCCACAGACATTTTTTGTTCTGCAATTCCACAAGAGTTCAGTATGAACTAAAAGGAATGGATGTGGTATGAATGGATATTCTCATTGATATGTTATGAATGGATACTACTCCTGATCATATTTATTTTATTGTTCATGAATCAATATAAGATAACAAAGTTCTTCATTCTAAAACAAATACTCTAATTACACACCACATCTGACCTGTAAAGTTCAGGGTGCAGTTAAACTGCCCCAGAATGTCCATCCAGGAAAAGTAGTTCTGCAGTTGCACTACAGTCCAATAGTAGAACGGAGAAAACTTGTACAAACAGAACCCTGTGTTGACAATTAGATTTTCAGAATCATTGTTATTTTTCAGTGGCCCCAACTGATCCAGTAATTAAGCAACTTTTTAAATACAATTTCCCTTAGATCTGCACACGTGATATTCAGTAAACAAACAAGCAACTCCCCAAGTCTGCCATTCATACTTGCTTTCACCCATTTCATCTTTGCAATAGCAACTACTCCAGCTTGAATAGCATTAGCACTGACTTGAATTTCCAATCTTGCTTTTGCAAATTGGGTCAAGAGATTGAGGTTATTCATCTGTATAATCTATTTTTAAGTGGTATCAGTGGACACATGATAACAAGCTCATTCCCTAGTCTATACTCTGTCCTTGTTTCTGGGCAGGTCATAGTGTAGTAAGATTTAAAAGACATTAAAACAGAACCCCAGACAAAAAAAAGAGGAGATCCTTGACTAGACTGCTGTACTAGCATCCATTTTCCTTCAGTCATACCTTGATTTGGAAGAATGGAATTCTATTCCTAGTACACAGTAACATGCAAAATTTCTGCATAGTTTTTTGCTGCAGCTGAGTGAAAAATGGTTTGCTAACCTATGCTCTTTTGCAGGTGTTTTCATCTACTTTACACATCTCATCTATTTTTGTGTTATCTATTTTTGTGTGTGTACCTGGTCCTTCAGGATCTGCGAGCAAAATATATGCAACCAGAGCAGCATAGTAATTACAACTGTAATCATTAAATGTAGATACAATTTTGCAATTTTTCCATCACAGATGCTGAAACTGAAAAAAATTGCAGTTTTCTTTCCCTAAAGTATAAGAAGCTAACTCGAAATAAAGTAAAAACTTCACATTAAAAAAAACAAACTGCAAAAAACAAAACCAAGCCAAACTTGATCAAATAGTGATTTTCTATAAAACAATTTCTAGTGAAAACTTTCAATGCATCTTTTCTTGGATGCTAAGTATAGAAAGGATGCTGTGGGATTTTACAAGAAAAATAAATGAAAGACAGACATGTTATCAAAACCTCAACATTTTTAATCCAGATGGTTTTAATTCAGGCGTAACAAGCAAGAAGAGAGAAAAATGGAGAAGAGAAGAACAGAAAGCTTTAAATTAGTAAAAGCACATGGATCTTCTAGAAAACAAGATGAAAATAATTTAAATTCAATCGGATAATTAGTTTGGTGAAAACATAAAACAAGAATATCTATGCATAAGCTAAATATGCATTTCCACATGAACCTACATTCATGAAAACAGGGAAACTCAACTAAATTAAAGAATGATACAAGTTCAGGGGTCCTGTATTTTGTTCAACATGAAGAATTTTATTCTTCTCCAGATATTTAAAGAATTTTCAAAGTGATAGGGAGTATAACTCTAGCACCTGGCAGAAAATAATGTTTAAAAGTGAGAGCTGTTTTAACACAAATATTTAGCTAGGCATCTTCTGAGAAAACAGTTCTAGAGGAAAGGTCTGTTGAGAGATATTACTGAGGCACAGTATCAGGAGCAAATAATAATCCTCTGAAGAAATCCAGGTCCGCTCTGTTATTACGCAAGTAGATAAATAATTGTTGCAATTTATTTTTATTTTTTAATCACCTCCCTGGTTTCTACTTACGTTGCAAAATAAATTGCTTATTGAATCTCTCTCTGTGCCCAATAACTTTTTTAGGTTAGTCTGTATGTTGGATTTAGCATTTCCCACATCCTGACCAGAGCAAACTAGAGCTATTCAGTCAAATCTGTCTAAAAAATTGAACTAGTAAAAAGTAAAGCTGCATCTAGAAAAGGAGGACATATAGTTTGTGTCACTCATGAAGATACTGTCATCCTTGTCTGGCATATAGAAAGCAGACTATCCTCTGCTAAAACAGGATATGAAGACAGGATAGACAGAAGAAAACTCATATATAATTATGGCTGCATCCAGTACAATACAGGAAACTCATCATACTGGTTTAGATTTGGCTTTCCAAATGTCCTTGGCTGCTTAGTACTCTTTCCAGAGCCAAACCAGGGAATTCTTGGCTTCAGTTAAATTTATGTTAGCCCAGCACACCCCAGTCTTCAGTTCCCTCAACACTGAGTTGTCTTTGTAAACCGATGAAAACAGGATATCTCCAAATAAAAAGAAATCATAGCATCTTATTTTGAGCTTGCAGTACATGTGTCATTTCTTTATGGACACAATCCAATTTGTCCACCTATTTTCCAAATTTAAGTAATATAAACCAAGTAAGTGTCTTGGTAAATGTATATGAAAGTTGATTTTCATTTTCATGAGGTTGGCTTATAAGGAATCTGGTTAGAATCAATTTGAAAAATTTTCAGGATGTAAGTTTCTTGTAATGCATTGCAATCATGCATTTACATTGTGGTCATACAACATACCTGATAACACTGAGGGCATTTCCTACAGATTTTACAGTGAAGCTACTGCATCTCTTGGATGCAGGAAAATTATATATATAAGGAAATTATATATAAATTATACAACTTTTATACAGAGATTTCTTAGAAGAAAGTGCTGGCATGGCTCCTATCACCAAACAGGAATATGGATCCATGATGGTACCGTGATTTAAGTATACGCTGCATTAAACAGTTTAATACCTTATTTCTAGCAACAGATCTACATATGAACACACAAAGAAGAATTATTAAATTTGGTTAACAAGATCATCTTGAAGATGAGAACTTTTCATGTCTTAAACAATCATAATTTTATGGAATGAGCTGTTTTCTGGAATTGCCTATTCTTAAACCAATTCAAGGGAGAGCCCTGTCAA
>WEKX01025467.1:0-69003 GCA_013390025.1 Pitta sordida | reverse complement strand
AGAAACTTTTCTTATTGTCCTTGACAGAGACAGCTAGGTTGAGCTCTGCCTGGGCTTTCGCCTCTCTGGTTTTCCTCCTGCACCGCTTCACAGCTTCAATTCAGGCAGATTTTCATTGGAAATTGTGAGCTCTGAGAGTTTAACAAATGTTTGCAAAATATGGCATTGGGTCACAATGAGACAAGTTAGTCCATCTATGTAAGTACATCGACATGCCAGCTGCATTCCTTATGAAAGCCATAAATCTTGCTGGATGTTTTATACATGGAATTCCTTTTCAGTAGTTGAGTTTCTGGATACCTCTTTGTCCAAAGTGAGCTCTGGCAGGGCACTTTCTACCTCTGAATGTGATGAACCTGTGAGAATGAAGAGCAATCATGGGTTCAATCATTTAGAAAAAAAAATGTATTCCTCTGGATGATGATGAAACTACTTATCACTATAACCCCTCCAAGTAATAACAGGATACAAGACACAAATTATTTACATTCCCAGTGGAGCAATAACTTAGGCAATCTAACCCCAAATACTAACACTGAAACCCCTGACTTGGGAAGAGAAATCCTTATGATTTATCACTTACATTACAAGAATTCATATAAGCTAATTCACTGACTATAACAAAGGAAATTGAATAATTTCTTGCTTCCTTATTAACAGCCTTTTCTAACAGAAGCTCAGAATATAAGTGAATATGATCTATTTGAATAGAATTTCTGGAAGAAAGGTGAATTGCTGCGGAATAAATGCCAGAATTGCTTATTTTTCCCTTCTTCTAATCTGTCTAAATATTTCATAGAGTAATGTTATATCACGTGTTCATAATCATACATAGGAATGTATTTAAGAATCCAGGAAACTAGAGCCTATAATCTTATGTAGTTGTGAGGAGCTAACATGCTACTGCAATTCAGTCAAAAACTCTTTGGCTTTGACAGATTGCAATATTTTTATCTCGTTCGGGCATCCAAATTTTCTAGGAAGTTAGTAAAACATCAGTGAAAAGTGCCAGGAAATGCATGGACTGTCTTATATTGGGTCTTAATTTGAGAATCATGATGTAATTCCATTCATTCTATATTTTCTGGCATCATATGTGTTCAAGTTCTGAAATGGAAATTAAAAATAATGTACCAGGTCATTTAGGCTGACTGACCAGAATATGGGTCTCTGTAATCTATCCTTGGCATCAGCAGCTGAATAGAGGCAAATTACCCTTTTAATATTTTTTTTAACGCTACATCATCTGTGCTTTGATCTGATAATTTTGTATGAAACTTTTGACTACTCATCAACCAGAAATATGACAGGATTAATACCTGCATTTTGGTAGCATATTGCTAGAAACCATGTCTCACCTGATTTACGTAATGCGTTTTTGACGGATTCTTTATCTACCACTCACCACTTACAGAAACGAACTGTGTTGCAGGGGATGTTTGACAGCACCTTTTTCAATGATCATACTATGAAAAATTAAGGGTTTTTGGCTGTTTTCAAATGGAAACTTTAAGACCTACCACATGCAAAGTATTCTGAATCATAGGAAACAAAGCAAACAAAAAAGCTTAACATAATGTGCCCTAACCTAGCAGATGAGAGAGAGTTGAATAACTCACCCAACTGGATGGTGAAATGACTAAAGGACATATGTAGGACATTGGCTTTAAGTGAAAATCAGGTGTAAAGACTGGCCAAAACTACTCTGCTAATTCTCCAGAAGAAATCCAAAAGGGCTACTGAAAAGGAGAGACGCTTCTTTATTTTCTAATGGAGACGGTCATGCTAAACCACCTTCTACTCATATTTTTCATGTATTCAAATACCATTTTTAAAATTCAATATAACTTTTTTCTTTTAGTGGCCTGCTTGCTATAAGTCTGAAGCTTTGCTTTTAGAAGAATCTGAACAGCAGACAATGAGGTGAGTATTAATCAGTTTTCACATAAAGAAAATTACATTGCCAGTAACTGTTACTGACTAATGGGTGATGACATGAAATGACAGCAAGATGAATGATTATTCTTGCTAACTACCACATATTCTGCTCTGCAATGCATAATTTAAAAAAAATAGAAAAAACCTGCAATATCTGAGGAATTTTGTGAAACAATTTCTGAAGATGAAGATGAGAAATAATTAAAAGTGAATGAATAATTAGAGATACTGTTGGAGAACACAATATTGCAATTTCTTGTTGTCTCTGGGTTTTATTCAATTTTCCCCTCCTTGGTATCTTCTTACTCAGGAGTACAGGTGTGCAAAACAAGTAACTTCATACCTGACCTGAAGGTTATGAAGTCCTTTTAAACAAAGTAGTATAGGAAAGCGAAGGCGTTTGGACATGGACTACAGCAGCTTCTCAAAAAAAAAAAAAATAAGGTGAGGAGACAGGAATACCAACATCAGGCTTAAAAAAGGCAATTAAAGGTCTTAAGAATGTCAGCTGTAATTATTGTCAGTGGTCGTCTTTGTAAGAACTTGAGTGTGACTGATAAGCATCACTCCCATAACACTGAGCAGAACTGTTGGTGCTTCTCACTCTACAGGATATCTTTGGTGTTGTGGTTGTAACTGAGAAAATGAATATCCCTTAGATATATGAAGCCTGAAGATGTGTATCTGACAGTGTCTGGGAGTGCTCTGAGGTTTAGAAATAAAGTAATGAGCCAAAGCAAATTGCAGAGACATGAATAGAATGTAGTTACCAATGGATAATTAATTAACTAGGGTATAAAGAAGTCTTTTAAGCTTCATAAAGGAAAGCTGTTCCTCGCCTTTGTTGATCTGAGGTGATGCACATTCAGGGCTGGATTGAGTGGCTGTTGTGTGGGCGCCATACTGGAAAAGTATATCATCTGCCATGGCAGGAGTGACACAGGAGCTCTATATCTTCCTTGAATAGCATATGAAGACCAGACAGGATACACCCTGCAGAACTATAAATAGCCTGTTTTCAAACACTAAACCTTGCTCTTCAAGTCCACTGCATAGTTTGCAAACTGCTAAGAGCAGTAACAACCTGGTGATTCAGACTGTCCTGAGAAAAGAAACCCACCTGGCAAATCTCATGTCAAATGCACCTAGAGGGTGATGCAAGGCTCAGCATGTCAGATCTGTGGGCAAGATGGGACTTAGAGAGAGGTTCTATTGCAAGAAATACTAGTATCAGACTGTTTAAAGGAATATAACGTATAATGTCTGACATTAACGTGCCAACTGCATTGTAGGACTCCCAGCACTTGAAGATCAATTGCATAGCAAAACGATTTTTTAAAAAGGGGGCATCTTTTCGTGGGGGATACAAAAAGGGTCACAATGGAAAACTTCATAGGAGGAGAGAATTTTTGTTTTCATGTTAATAGATATAGCATAATATAAATACTTTCTAGGGAGCAGTTTATAAAGCAGTTACCCCCCCAAATATTTTTAGTCAGTGAACTGATAATCTATCTGACATGATCTTGCCTGTGACAAGAAAACCATGCATAGAGAAAAAAATATTTTTAAGTTCTCATCTTTCAATCACAATTAGAGACAATTGCTTTCTACAGGAAGCCAGTCACCTGCTCAGAAAGTGGAAGAGTTCTAGAAGCACCTTACTTTTCTAGTAGAGGGAAGGATCATCTTCAATGAAGAGTGTCTTTTCTCTTCACCCATCCTCCTAAGAGGCCGGACTGTCACCTTTGCCCCATTTGGCATGTTGCTTTTGCTCAGCACTTGCTGCGGCAGGAGCAGCAATCCTCCAAGGATGCAGAGTGTTAAAAGGTGGTTGCAAACGGAGAGGCATTCCCTTGACTCGCAGCATGATTTATGAGAAATTCTGGCCTGCAGTGTAGCTGCCATCCACCATCAATAGGAAATTTCTCCAGGGCAAAGAAGAAAATAAAGCCTAAATCTACAGCTGTCCTCTGAGGCCTATAAAGGTTATATTCTCTTTTTTGTAGAAGTTTTCAAAGGGTAAGGGATTTTGCAAGCAGGGGGTAATTCAGACAATATATGACATTTTCCTACTGTCATTCCCATAGATCTGAGACTACAATTACAATCTCTGTGTTTCCAGTCTCACTGTATCAGCACAACCTGATCTAGATAGTGTACACGATACAATACATTTACCATTTCCATCCTTCTCACAGGGCACACTTATCCAGGTTCAGATTCCACTCATCCTTTTCAAGTTCACTCACATAATACATTCTCCTCAATCCTTTTTCTGCAGTCATTCTTTCCTTCATTAGTACATTTTTTTTGTAAGCTCCCATTGTGTTTCAGGTCTGACCATTATTTTTTGGCTGCCAGCAAAGGATAATATATGAAAACCACCAAACTCAACCCTTTTCCTAACACTCCTCACATCAAGAGGAGAGGAGCTGAAAGAAATGTCTTTTTCCGTAGGGAGGCTTTCTTGTCATGCCTTGTGTCCCATACCCTACTGAGACTTTAACAGTTGCAGGAGATGCCAGATCATAATTATGTTCAAATTGAGGAATGGTACGTATAGAAAGAATTGTTTTTTCCCATAAAATAATGTTTTCTTTTGTGACTGTTTGCTAGGAGCTCCTCTGCCTCTCCAAATACAAGGACAAAGTGCCACAAAAACAGTAATGGAGATGAATCAATTCTCCATGGAAGAAGTGACCCTTGAAATTCTGGAGATTCTGAGGCTCTGAGCAACTTGATCTAGTAGATGTCCCTGTTTATTGCAGGGGTGTTGGACTAGATATCCTTTAAAGGTCCTGTCCAACCCAAACTATTCTATAGATATCTAAATATTCTACAGCTTTTTGCAAACCAACGAGACACCAAGGTGGGGGGGACACTCCAGTCCCAAAAATATGGATCTACAACAGCTGGCTGTAGATTCTGTATATGTGGAAAAGGAATATAAAGTAAACTGTACTGGTACAAAGGATTTACCAGCAGGAGTTTGAGTCAGATCAGCATTGGCACAACAGCCACCAGTACTTTTGACAGGGAAGCCTTTAGCAGTGCACTGTACATGGGGCAATCTTCACAACCCTGACTCTTCCTGAAAGAATTTAAAAAAAAAAAAAAAAGTCTATTTGTTAAAAGCTACATTTCAATTCAATTTTATAATAAAAAGGTTTTCCTTAATGCTGTTCCATAAATCAATGTAGTCCAGGATCTGAATATGCAGCACATTGCATAGGAGCTGCTTGTTGCCAGAGCCCTCAAAAGGCAGTGAGGCTCAAATTTCAGTAAGGTGGTTTAAAGCAATGAAACTGAAAGCACAAAAGACACAAGAAAATACACAAGTACCATCTGTTTTTCAAGGAAATCTACTTTCCCCCTATTCAGTTTTCTTCGGGTTATTTTTTTGTCAAACTTGTAGGTAGCTTTTACAATGTTTTTGATAGACCTCCTAATAAAAGTGATCGTGACTGTGAAGGGTTAGATAAGCTACATTACATCAGCTTCTTCACTACACTACCAAATGCAAAATAGCATCTGTCTACACGACTGACTGAATCTCATCCCATTTCGGAAATAATTTTCTGAGATATAACAGAGGATCTAATTGTTTGCACTGGAATTTATAACACGGTGCTTATGATATTGCAGATGCATAATTATTAGCTATTATAAAGCAATTACACCACCATGAAAGTATAGTTATTCTTTCTTAGAATAGACCCTGGAAGATTTCATAGCATTTACAAATCTGAATGAAAGGGAGGAGTTGTAATGTTTATACGTACCAACATTTGAAACAGATGATTGTAATTTCTCAGTCAAGCCAGACTGCAGATAAATTCCCTGGTCTAGCTTTAGTTCTTTAGTCCTAAGAAGCTGTGAATGCCTCACATTTTTCAACATTCATTTAACTTTATTCTGAGTATAAAGTGTTCATCCTATACAAATGCGACAAGATGTGCTCTAACAACAGTATTAGACTGCTGAGAAATTAAATTACAGTGCAGGGTTATCGGTGGAAAAAAAAGCAGTAAATCCTCATCCAGCTGAAATCATTGGGAGAGGTCTCATATAATTTCATTTGGGCTGGGATTTCACCCAGTGTCTCTTGTCACATCTTACATGGCTCAGAACCAAGATGCTGTTCCTCAGCTTCACCTTTACTGACAAATCTCACAAATATATATATATTAGTTATTCTGCATACTAAATATTATTTATTCTGCATTCAGAACGGCAATGAATCAGCATGGTAATGATTCAGAACTTTAATAGCTGTCACTGCCTGGTTTTGTTTATTGCTTGTTTTCTTAGTTTAAGTGACTGTATTACCTCCACTGAAAAATGGATCCCTGCCTCTGCTCATGTATGGCTATAGGTCCCTTCTTCCCTTTCCATAAATTCTTATGACTTCTGCATCCCTGGACTAGACTATGATGGATAAACTCTGCAGTCACTCCTATTAAAAACTCATGCACATTCCAACCTCTTTCTGACAGGTTTCTGAACACAACATAAATTGTTTGCTTTGGACTCTTTTCAGGGCAGTATTAATTCTGATCTAAATTGGCAATGTTAATTCTGTCATTATCCCAGTTTTGATATAAATTAATCCAACACATGGCACAGTCAAGCTTAACAAGATGAAATTATGTAACAGGGGAATCCATTACCATTAATATATACTCAAGTCTCAGTGTGTGAAAAATCTGGTGACCTGATTCACTAGATCTGGTCTTGCTAAAGAACTCTCCCTCTTGCCCTGCCACAACTCATCCATTCCCCAAGTAGAGCACCACGTTTCAGGGAACCACAGGCAGGGCTTCTCTGGTTGCAGAGAGCCCTTTGGTGCTGAGTGGTACTCAGCCAGGGCACCTGACAGGTCCTTAAACCTGCAGAAAAGATAGTCCTGTACTTTTGTTAAGTTAGGTCAACTCTGCAGTGCCAGTGCACTCATGAAGTACAAAAAAGACCAACCGCAAATTGCTGCACCTGGGTGCCATCCCTGGCATCAGGACAGACAGGGGGATGAAGGAATTGAGGGCAGACTNCTGCAGTGCCAGTGCACTCATGAAGTACGAAAAAGACCAACTGCAAATTGCTGCACAGACAGGAGGATGAAGGAACTAAGGCCAGACTTGCTGAGAAGGTCTTGGGGGTAGTGGTGGATGAAAAACTGGGCATAAAACCATAGAAAGGCTTGAATTAGAGAGACCCAATAAGTATTATTGGGTCATGAGTAATTACAGCCTAGGAAGCCAATCATACCCTGGGTTATGTCAAAAGCAGGGCAACTAGAGTCTGAGGAAGGTGATTCTACCCATCTGCTCCACCCTGTTGAGACCCAGCTTGGAGTGCTGCACACAGCTCTTGGGTCCTCAGCAAAGGCAAGGCATTGATCTGATGGAATGGGTCCAGAGGAGGGCCATGAAGATGATCGGGGGCTCGAGTGTCTCACTTAATCTGAGGAGTTGGAATTTCTCAGTCTGGATAAAAGAAGGTTCCACAGAAAGCTTTTTGCAGCCACTTAGTACTTGAAGGGAATTCTAAGTAAAACTAGTACAAACATTCTAGTAGGACCGGTTGTGATAGGATAAGTGGTAATGGTTCTAAATTAAAAAAGACTAGACTCAATATAAGGATGAAATTTTTTTAAAGGGTGAGGAGGATGTGATTCTTTCAGGGATCGGAGAAACCTGAAAGAGCAACATAGCCAGGATGGCTTGAGACCATAATCTTGATCTTTTCACTGCTTTGAGAAGCTATCTGGAATTCTTACTCATTTGGAAGTAGAATCCACTAGCTTGGGGACCGTGAGGAATCAAATTACTCCTGATATTTTCTCAGGATATCTCAATTAGCATAAATTTCATCCTAACCCAAATCAGTTTTGTCATACTAAGATACTGTAATTCAGACTTTCAAAGTGAGCAGAATTTTTTTCCCGTTTTCTTTGCTTAAATACTTATTAAAGTATTACCCTTAATAGAAAATGTGCCACAGAACACATTTCTATCCACATACACTCCTGCATTTGGAAAAGACTACTGGCTGTCTCTCCTATCAGTTTTTCCTATATTGCCTGGTGCTTGTAACAGATAAGAACATTCTCTAAGCCCCCCCTTCCATTACAACTTTCATTGAGATGCTGTGTCTCTACATTTGCAGTTGTAATCTGATTGATTTTTAAATTAACAGTATCAGAAAGAACATTAATTTGTCTTTGGATGAGGTGTTATTAGGAATAATGGTATAATATTATCAGATACTCCTCTTTAGTGCTCGTGTTTGTGAATGGAGCAATTATGAAAATATTTAAATAATGAATGTAATTACCTATTAAAATTATTATTACACATAAATATTTATGTTCCTAATCAATGATTCCTCAAAGGTATAGCCTTAAATATTAAGAAAACAGAATATATTGTACATACAAAATCCTGTATCTGGTTACTTGGATGGTTTAATTATCACTTTGTGAGTGCTCTCAGAGGGATACCATTCTGTACAAGCTAAGGAGCTGAATTTTCAGTCTGCACTAGATACTTCAGTGTTACATATCAGAGACCACAGTGATTTTCAGACAGCAGGTACCCAGTCCTCTCTGGCTATCAGGCACTTCTGTGGGTGGCATTTTACTCTCCTGCAAGTCAAGTAATTTTCCCCCTCTTGCTTCAGTAGGTCTGGATTCTCCATAAGGATTATGCTCACCACTTAATACTTGCAGTTACTTTCAGAAGGGTAACCATATTTTATTATTGCTTTGTTTCTCTACTGTGACCACTTTGGAGAAATGAAAAGTATCAAAAAGGTGTAAAACCACAAGGGGAGATAATTCTATATGCCTGGTTTCATAAGAGATGCAAAATTCACAAAGAAAACTCTACAGGAATAGTTTTTGTCTACCATCTTTGAGTTCCTCCAAATCCACCCTGATTTCACATTGTTCTTAATAAAAAATAAAAAAAAAGGTGACATTGTACAAAGAGAATAAAGTTTAAAAGTTAAATGTGGCATACTCTAGTTGGAATATCAGTGATGAGAAGGTGGCAAATTTCTTTTTAGCTTCTGAAATGCTGCAAACTGTTTTATTAATTCTCTGCTATACACTGTATTACCATATGTAAATAATTGCATTAACTCCTGTGCTCTCCCACCTTGTATCATATCGCAGGGAAGACCTGACTGACAGGAAAGTCACAGCAGGACATAACACAGTGGGGTGAAGAACAGTAGATGATTTCTAATTAAAAGTCAGGAGTCTTAGATGACACATTATTTCTGGAGCTGAACAAGGATAAAAGATGAATGTTTAATGTAATGGCACAATAGCTAACGAAGAGATACATCAGTAATGCCCTGTTAAGACACCCTTCCCATTCTAAGGGTTTCCATTAACTCCTGTGGGTCTGGAAGACATGGAATGTGTGTATGTGCAGACAGTTGTGTACATTTGAGGAATGGCTGACATGCATTTTGAGGTTAGCCCATATTAGCAGCATCTGAAGAGAAGCTCTACAAGAGACAATAAACCCCATAATCTGCTTTCAACCTCAGGGCCAGAATTTCATGATGGGTCTTGAAGGCTGGTTTGTTATTTATTGGATGGGTCACAATGTCAGAGCATTTCAGGTTACTATTTTCCATTTGCAAGTAGAACATGGAGAAAGAAAGCCCTTGCCTGATTTATCAAGCTAAACTTTACTACTAAAGAAGCACCTGTAAATGAGAACTGTGAAGTGAATTTTTGCAGATATTATATTATAAATGGTGATACTTTTTCAGAAGTTAACAGAAAGATCTGGCAGAACTTGATAAGAATCCAGAGCTATTCTTTATCTTGCAGCAGAGTATCTCCCAGGGTACAGCATTCAGACTCCAGCTGTAGCTTGTGACAAAGTCTATCTCCTACTGAAATCATGTTGTCATCTGTCGTTTGGCAAGACTAAAAACAGGACTGCTAAATCCATCATTCAAGAAACATCCAAAACATAAAGGTGCTAGAGAAGAGAAAAAATGGGTCTTTTTTCCCAGTAAATTCAAGGTAAAAACTCCCATTGAATTAAATGACAAACACAAACACAAGAGAGAACATGTAAGTCTTGTGTTGAACCAACTGTACTTACTCGCTCTGCTGCAGAATTTTATTGTAGTCTTCTATATACCATTTAGGGAGCAATTATATTTCATAACATACCTACAGTTGGAAGTTTAGTTTCAGGTTTTATCTTACTCAAGAAATGAGAAAAGCACGGGTTAATACTCCATTACCCAGAGGAAGGAGTTGGCTCTCTACTGTCTTTTCTAGTGCTCTACAGGTCATGTTTGAAACGGGGTAAAATAAGTAAACAGGTTTTCTTCAGGTCTTCAATAGGCCCCCACCTTCTTGACCCTGGCTACACCACCTCAAGATTTTAAATTCGTATGGTAGCCATTTGGCTCTTGTGTTGCACCTTCCAAAGATGAGTTGGACTGTCTGCCAGTAGCATTGTGTTTTTTGACCCAGCTGTTCCATACTATCTATTTATTGGTGTTTGAATTCCTCGCACAGAGATAAAAACCCTATCCTCTCCATATAGGATGCTTCATGAACCCAGAACAAATGTTGATTCTGACCTAAAGAAATTCTACTCAAATTTGAAGAATAAAAGCAAGGATAGGAAAGAAGAAATAGGAAAACAGCAATTGGAAACACAGGATACAGCATTGCAACACCTAATGGTACTTGTGAGCACTACATCCTTAGAGAACCATTTTATTTTTCTTATAATATATGATTATGTAAATATTTAGAAAAGGTGAGAATAAGTACCACAGTGACAAAATTCTTAGTCTTATTTTAGCGTCAAGATCTTTTAAAGAATTGACATGTCGGCAAGGAAAAAAAATCCAAAGATTAAACCATGAGCTGAGCTTTGGAGCTCCATGAAAATCTGTTCCCACAGACACAGCAATTGGTTTGTAGATTATCTTTTACAATTTACAATTTAACATGTAATTGAAAAAAACCAAACCAACCAACCTTTCCAGGTCATACGGCTTCACATATTTTTGGTGCTTTTCAATTTCAGAAAAGCTGACTGGGACTTTAATACTGACCTAAAAGGATAAAGAAAAACATACTTGGTATCCACTTTCAGATGTACTTGCTTTGTTAGTCAGAGATTTCATATCACAGGACAGTGAATAAAATTTGTTGTTTTCAAGAAAATAGACTGGTTTTTATCAGTTTCATATGGTATCAGCCTACAGTGTCTCATTTAGAAAGCAAGGGTAAATATTCCCACAAAAAAGTTCTATCTGTGTATCCCTTGCTGCTGTTATTGAGCTATCTGATTTGGATGTATATGTGGATCCCCAAACTCATTTTTATGTGACATTTGTTTCTGTTTCTAGTTAAAGCCACGCATCTTGGTGCAAGGTGCACTGTTATTATAACAGATGGCTTATTTCAATTCATAATGACTGGGAAAAATAATAATGAATCACGTAAGGAAGAACAAGCACTTCACTTTCTCTACAAGTTACTCACTGCCTGCCAATTTGAAAAAGAGCTGAGAGCTCCGCTCCTCATCAGAAATGCAAGGATATTACCAGAGTATACTACAACAGTACATCAAATATAGGAAGAGCAAAACTAGCAAGATGTAAAGCCTAAAAAGCTTTCCTTTTTGGGCAGTCAGATTTTCCTTGTTAGCGACAAAAGGAAATGAAAAATAACATAAATCACTGGTGTTGGCAGGCAAATAAAGTAACCCCTGGTGTTATTTCAGGATACAGTTGTACCCAGGCAGCTCAGTGCATCCATCTAACTGATATGAAAGAGACTTCTCCCAGAGAGGAGGACCAGAGTTACACCCCCACTGTCACCATTCAATTGTGAGTGGTTTGGCCTCTTTCCAAAGAGTCATAGATGTGCAGAACACACAATTCATTTAATATAAGGAATTAATTCATAGACCTGAATCCTAAATTTGATCAGATTGCCTACAGTTAATTTTTTTTAGTGGAAAATTAGCTGGTATCTCGACACATAAATAATATACAAAACTTTGCTTGCTAAATATGTCTTCCACCTATTCAAAGCCTCCAAATTTATCTCTATTTCATCTCAAGTCTTTGCATCCTTCTCCTTATTTATGCTGAATCCTGCAAGGAAGTGCATATTCCCCACAGGAGACACAGAATTGAACAAGATGACTGTTTCTAAAAACTCTATAAACATAATGTGATCCATATGAAGTCCTACTCCAGTACTAAGAAGACCTACGGTGATTTTGATATTTGATGGTTTGAAAAAACAGCTGACAAATGAAGAGAAATAGACCTTTAGAAGCAGACCCTATTTATCAACCCTCTTTGCACTGCTCAGTTGGCCAAATAACGGAATAAACAAAAGAATATCATAGGCCTCCTCAGACATAAGTGAACAAAACTGTGTCCCTTTCTTCCTATTTCTTACTTGTTTCTTTCTGGTTTTGATTCCTTCCTAAGGCACAAATGTTGCTGTGCGACCTTATTACCTACATCATTCACAAATTAATTAACACAGGCATTGCTCTGCCACTGGCTTTTCTCTTCCCAAAGTAGCTAAGAGTATTTTTGAGCCACTTGGTTTAGCAGAATCCCATGACACAGGGATTGGAACTAGACGGCCCTTTAGATCCCTTCCAACTCAAATCATTATATGATTCTATAAGATGGAAGTAACGGGGGGTGTAGGCAAAGATGACCAGAATAAGCAGTAAAGATTTTTTTTTTAAATGCTATTGGAAAAAATAAAGTTGAACCACCAGCCCCTCAGATAACATGTAAAGAACAATTATTTTTACTTTAATCAGACAAAAGAAAAAGGTTGCTAAAAAATAAACCTCTAATATCAGTTTTCATACATTTGTGTATATGGATTTATCAGCTGGGCCTGTCTGGAAGACTTGCGTATCTGACTCTAAAGACATTATCACAGCTATTTGGGCACCTGAACTACTTCCACAGGAACTGAGACTCTAAACCCTAAAAACAGAGGGTTCTTGTAGTAAATAATCAAGTTGTCCCCACATTGGCAGTCCAGCTCAAAAAAAGAGGTAAAAGGAATAGGGACAAAAAAAAAGGAATCATGTGCTAATTTCAAGGTAAAATATGTTTCATTTCACATTTCTAAATGAAACCACATTTCAGCTTTGAAAAGGCATTTTTCATTCAAAAATGACACAAACTGAAGGAAAGTGAAAAGAGAAAAGATTAAAACGGTACTAAACAGCTGAAAAGAAAGCAAGCAGATTGCTTTGGGGGAAAAAAAAGCATTTTGAGGTGATTCAAATGTTTATTGTATGGCTGTTCCTCTTCTTTAATAATACCCTGGAAATCTTCAGTTTTCAGTTCAACGTGCACAGAGTATGTTTTATCAGTAAATCCCTAAACTGAATAATGTGTTGCTTTTCAGCTCCACTGTCTTCCCTTTGTTGGTTTCTGCTAAACATCCTTTTTTCTTGTCAGTGTCTACTGCGAGAACATCCAAATGGGATGTACAGATGTGATGTACGAGTTTAAATTGGTTCTAAAGTTCACCCATGGCTCATTTTTCCCAGGAAAAAATTCAGGAATAATACCAGACCAGGTTCTCAGCAGCCATTCGCCATACACTTGGACACATGAAAGTGTGCAGGCAGTAGGAGTTCTTTCTCTTCAGTAAAATGTTAGCTGTGCTGTATAGTCCATTGCATATTTATGAAGTGTGTGGGTAATGGGAGACTATTGTAGGAGCAGTCTTGTTTATCTCATTTTCTATGACCTGGTTTTCTTGTTATCTTCCTGTTTTACTTCTTTTAGTGAACATTGCACTTTTTATTGCTTAACTAGACACATTTTAATGTATTTCTTTTCCAAGAGAATATACATACCAGGCAGCAGGCTGACTTTAAGAACATAGTTTATACATCTGTATACATATATAATTAAAGATGCTTTATAAATTGTGAGCCTCACAGACCCAAACTTATCATTGTAACAATCAGGAAGTTTACTTACACATTACATAATTTAAAAATGTCAGTGTATATATATATATACAAACATAATAGGAGAGAAGGTATTAAAAAGGATGTATTTACTTACCAAGGTACTCAACATACTTACAAGATGTTCTCCTCTGTTGAAGACTATAATACAATAGTTCTTTAAATTTGACCTGTAGGACAGATTTTCCAGGAATTCTCACTGGTTTTCCTAAAAACTTCCTTTGCACAATTCACAATTCTGATGATATCCTTCAGAGAGCAAGAAATACCTCAAGACTCAAGGTACATATATCTGCAGAGTGTTGCTCTGGATCCTGACTCAGGCTGCAAAATATCAGGTGCACGGCTGAAAGGCATGAGGTGCACAGCTGGAACACATTGAGGGCACAGGTGGAGTGTATTTTTGAATTTGGTGTGGGCCACAGAATCCAGTATATGTGCTAAGGCTCTTCTACAGCATGAATCAAAGTGGGGTTCACAGAGGTCTCTGGAAATTCAGGAACCTGGAGGTTTAAGAGTGTAGTCCAGATATGAACAAACCCACTAATACCAGTGAATCCTGGCCTGTACTGAATACAACACTTGCTGCTCGGTAAGGAATAGTTACAATTACTAAATATTAAATATGTTTAGAGATGTAGTTTATAAAACTAACATTTGTGAGGGAAAAACAAGGTGTATTGCAAACAGAGTGTAAGAAAGATCTTATTTTCTTCAGAATACCCATCCCTAAATTAATGCTGACTCAAGACTTCTTGTTAAAAATTTCTTGAATCCATATTTAGATCCTTTGATTGAGAGTTGTCTTGCAACTGATAGAAGATATAGATATATGTTAGCTAATACAAGTCATTCACTTAGAAATTTTAGTGACACCCGTGTATTTGCCATGCCTTGAACCAAAGGAGAACACGTTTGTTGATGATTTGCAAATTCACATTGAAAATGCTTTGTTTGAACTAGTGTGCCCAGCTAATAAAATATCCCTGTGCTCTTTCTATATTCAATGAACCCAGGACATCTCCTGGAGGCACTAATCAAAGAAAGTGGCTTTGTCAGCTAAGTGACAAAATGGACAGGTCAAGCCTCAAGTTTTCCTGAGCTATTTTATACCCTGCAGTAAATAAAATCCTGAAACAGGAGGAATACACTGTTGATGTTATGCAAAACAAAGTGTCACTGGGGTTTCTACTGATCTGTCCAAGTTAAAAAGTAAGTTATTCAAACACTTGTGAAGAGAGAACTATGAGATGATAAAAAAATATGTGTTTTACCCCCAAAATGTTTAGATAATAGGAACAGGTGTAGTGTGTATGGAAGTCCTTTTTTTTCTTCTGGTTGGCTCATAAAATTTCAAGCTGCCACTGCCAAACTGGTGTCTGGTGAGCAGCAGAATCCAGGCTGTTTGAGGTCATATCATTTAAGTTTGTATGCAGTGTGGAACATTGGAACACAGAAAATAAATGTTTTCCTGCCACAGTCATCAGTGGGAGGCTAAAGGTGTATGCAAGAGGTTTTCTCCTCACTGAAGAGACTCCTTGGAGCTGAAATTCCTGTTCCAAGGGGCGATGACAGGCTGTGGAACTCTCACTGGTACTGTGCGGAATTCATTGAACTGTACAAAAGGAAATTTAGAGGCAGACTTTCATAAAGAGAGTCCTCTGTTTGAGGTAGGGTTGTAACTGGTTCTGGTTTGGAGTCCTGAGTAAAACCATGGTAACTCAGGAAAATGTGGAAAAAGAAACCACATGGATCACCTATTTTTAATTGGAGCAGATGAAGTCTCCCTCTTGTTCTTTTCCCAAGGTGAATAAAGAGTAACTGCTGCAGGAAACTGTCATCAATTTGGCCCTTTTTTTCCTTTATTTTTTTTTCCCAGATGATTTTTGAGTTTGAGCCTATAAAGGGTAGAATCTTGAATTTGTTTCACCACACTGGTGTTTCAAATGTTGTCTACATCACTGCAGATCTTGAAGTCCAGTAAGCAATAGCCTGACCACAAGAAATAATGTAAGAGATTGTCTAAGACTATCAGAAGAGTGATGAAGTGCATCTGGCTGTAAAAACAGAACTCTGTCCTTAGTATTTTCGTAATAAAATAATTATATACATGGAGAAAGACATCTACACAGCTGCTTACTTTGCACAATGCCAAACAACCTTAAGAAAAACGATTACCAGGAAAATTACCAAATGTCAGTATTTCCTATTCTGAGAGTTAAGTCCTGAATGCTTTAGGATAAGTGTAAATTTAATACAGTAATATCTGTATGCAGAAGTTCCTTTCCTGAATTTTCTATTACAGTTAATACCTGGTATTCTCTGTCCCATGGATAACATCGTAGAAACTCCTTATGAGAAGCTATACCTCAAAACTTCAATGTGTATACATGGAAATCATTACACAGTAAATTTCCTTATGTTTTTTTCATTGGACTTTGAGTCAAATTTGTTGAAGATCTAAAATCCATTTTCACACTGATAAAAGGAAAAGACCTGTCATATTCTGTAGAATTTTGTAGGGTTATTAAAAACTTACACACTTCTGAAAAAAATCCTTCCTTAACATTTTTCTAAGCAAGGAAAAGTATTGACTCAGAAGAAAAAAAAAAGCAATTAAGCAAAAATATTAAGTCCCTTCCATCTTTATTTTCTTAAACCTAATGACAGTTATGAACACTTTCCAAGTCTTTTATACTCAACTTTTTTTTTAGGTGAAACTACCATGTAAAGCATTAAAATAGTAGAACAGAAAAGGAAAGGAATAGCACAACTGTCACAGAGAAACATCCCAATTCTTCCAGTTTTAGGAACTATTTAATAAATTCTTGTGCCAGGAAAATGAGTAGAAAATGTAAAGACTATTTCTGGATTAATCTTCCTTCAAGAATTACCCAGACTAATCTCTCAGTGAAGTATTCCACTTTCCCCTTGAGCTTCCAGCAATATTAATGTGTGAGTATAGTACAGTAGCTTATTTAGATTTATAATTAGGTCATTTCGTGGCAAATTATTAATATTTATAAAGAAAGTGTGGTAACAGAAGGCTCTGTGCTGGATTAGCTATCTAGGAACATGTTTCTAATTTTGGAACTAGTGGAACACTTCAATGAATATACAATTTTTGAGTGTTCTAACAGCCAAGACTAGAAACCAATGGTAATGCCTTCATAATTTCTGCCCTTTGTACACCTACATCTTTGTAAGATCTAAATAAGCTACTATGCTATACTCAGCAGCTTGAACCTTTGCTCTGCAAAGCTTCAGTGGGTATTCTGTGCTCCTGCACCATCTGCCGTGAGGCTTTACCCGGGGGCACAGTGGGGTCCTGTATCTCCGACCCTGCAGCAGCACAGCAGGAGCAGACAAATTACTGTCCCATACCACGCAGGGGAACTGACTGCAGGTAACAGAGCTCTTTGCTTCTTGGCTTCTGACTAAAGCCTTTGGGTCATATTAAGTGCATAGACCAATTTGCCACCAGAAGGATGAAAACAGGTCACAGCCTTACCTTTTCCTCCTCTTGGCTTCAGTGGGACTCAGTGGATGAACTAACTTTTGAGTATTTAAGTCAGATCCTGCGGTACAGGGAAAAGCGCTGCAGGCAAGGACCTAATTCTGCAGTCACTCAGTCTGACTAATTGCATGAAGGGTCATGGCCAGATTACTTTTCCAAGCTAAATTCTTTTATTTCTTGAAAGCAATAAATCTGAAGCAGAATCTCCTGATATAGATTTATTTTCTGCTTTGCAGTTCTTAGGAATAACTCCTGAAATGGTGAACTTTTCTAAATGTCACTTTAAAAGTTCACTGGTTTCTTTGCTCATTTCCTGAAACTAATGTATGTGAGTGCTCCCTTGGCCTGTTGCTATAGCTAACCTTGCCTCACTACTCCGTAGCCACCTCCTTTCTCCACATTTCTGTCCACTACTGCCCCGTACTTACTTGTCTGTCCTTTCCCTGCTGCCTTTCAAAGACAGATCCATTTCTTAACCAGAAAAAAACCAAAACAAATTAATTTCACCGAGCAATTAACTGTTGATACAAACTTTTTGCAAATTTGAAAAGAAGCATATGTTCTCTTTCTCTTTTGTTTATTGAGTGTACAGAGTTTTGAAAAATTCCTTACTTTTGAGATTTCCATTTCAGTTTGTCATTTCCTCTTTTTCATCTCCTTTTACTTGTTCTAATAAACCTCCTGTTTGCCTTCAGTGCTCTGAGTCTCCTGTTTTTTCAATGACATTTGCATATGAGTCTTTTTGAGAACAGCTTAAAGTGTAGCAGATGAAAGACTCCACATGCAGGGTCTCAATGATACAAAGAGACACTATAAATTAACAACACATCTTCCATCCGTTCTCGTTTCCCTTCCTTGATAAGCTGGACATTGTGAGAGCAGAATTGTTTTCTGAGGGCATTAGTTCTGTTTCAGTGGCGAGAAGGGAACACAGCCTGGAAATTCTTTGTTTCTACCATCTCCTGAAACAAGCAGATGGAGGCTGTATAGAGTCTCCAGTGTAAAATGAAAACTCCTGAAATGAAAACTCCTTTATTATCCATTTTATCTTTATGCTTCAATGAGACTACTTTTCTGTTTATATCAGGGAATGTTCATACACACTTCTTTGGCACTCTGAGTGAATTTGATTCCTGTTTCTCCCTGTCTTGGACAGAAGAGGTAGAATCAAAGTTGAGAAATTAAGTTAAGGATGAGAGTCTTAATGGAAATGATGCTGTTCCCCTCAACTGTGACTTTTAAAACAAAACTAGAAAAATTACAGGCCAAAGCTACATTTCAAGGAATGAATTGCAGAATGGAGTTTAGACAAACTCTCAGGACTTCCCCAGCAATGACTGGAAACATCAAAAGATCTTACAAATTACATCTCTGCTTTGTATAGGTTTAGTCTAACCCTGATGGTAACTTGTCTCCTGAAGTTGCTGAGTACTCATTTGTGCGAATAATTTTCTGTGGACTCTGCAAGAGCTACTGTAAACCTCTATTCAGTATTACCAAATGTTGCACCTACTACACTAGTCTCTGGAGGATGAGATCCTGCTAAACTATCATTTAGAGAGCACAGATTTAATTTCTATGTCTATGATTGAGAAATCCCAGGGAGGCACTTGCCCTGTGATCAATATGAAAGTATGAACAAACACAAGTTCTGTAGTCCAGCTCTGAGCTTTCTATTTGTTTGGTTTTGGTAGTCTGAAACTTAATTGTGGCCTTGCTGCTGATATCTTAAAATTTTATTTCTTTCCCACTTCCTCTTTTTATTGTTCAGTTTCAGCCAAATTTCCCTTTACTCATTTTGCATTCCTTCAAAGTACTCTTCTCTCCAAGCCTGATATATTGGCATTGCTGCCTTCTCTGCAGGCTTTCATCAGCATGTAAAACTTGATGATAGAAGAGAAGAACAAAGAATCAATGTGCTGAAAGAAGGCTTTTAGTGATGTATGTTTGAAGGGGAACTTTGAAATCAAAATGAGCTAAAATTGCATGCGTGAAACAGTCTGCCTTCCTGAGGTCATCAGCAAGGTGAACTATTCTCATCACAACACAATAAAAACGCCATTGTTTTATGTATAGCAATTCTGGATACACTCTACTTCGCAGTGAGCAATTTGTCCAAGAATAAAAGGTAAGTGTTCACACTATACTTTTTATATGATCGTTCCTGTTTGAGGAATCTTACCGGGCAAACTGAGGTAAAACAGGTGAATTTGAAGAGAAAAAAAAAATAACATAAAAAGAAGCAAAATCAGCACAATATAGGGGGGGGTGGGGGGAGGGAATAAAGATAATAGAAAACACAGGATTGTGTTTTGCATAACATTATCAAGAGGAACTAAAATAGCTAAAATCTGTCATTAGTGAGTTCTACATGGCATAAATAGATTTTCAGGTGCTTTAATGGCACCATGCTCTACCAGCAGTGTTCAGCCTGTGAGAAAAATGCTTTTAGCTCACTTTCGTGTCCTAAATAGCAGCTAGAGGTGGAGCAGGAGGGAAGAGGATCAGACCTATGGCACCACACAACTGTCTCCCCCAGACACTCTCTGTGTTCCAGATGTTTGTTACTCANCTCCACATTTCTGTCCACTACTGCCCCGTACTTACTTGTCTGTCCTTTCCCTGCTGCCTTTCAAAGACAGATCCATTTCTTAACCAGAAAAAAACCAAAACAAATTAATTTCACCGAGCAATTAACTGTTGATACAAACTTTTTGCAAATTTGAAAAGAAGCATATGTTCTCTTTCTCTTTTGTTTATTGAGTGTACAGAGTTTTGAAAAATTCCTTACTTTTGAGATTTCCATTTCAGTTTGTCATTTCCTCTTTTTCATCTCCTTTTACTTGTTCTAATAAACCTCCTGTTTGCCTTCAGTGCTCTGAGTCTCCTGTTTTTTCAATGACATTTGCATATGAGTCTTTTTGAGAACAGCTTAAAGTGTAGCAGATGAAAGACTCCACATGCAGGGTCTCAATGATACAAAGAGACACTATAAATTAACAACACATCTTCCATCCGTTCTCGTTTCCCTTCCTTGATAAGCTGGACATTGTGAGAGCAGAATTGTTTTCTGAGGGCATTAGTTCTGTTTCAGTGGCGAGAAGGGAACACAGCCTGGAAATTCTTTGTTTCTACCATCTCCTGAAACAAGCAGATGGAGGCTGTATAGAGTCTCCAGTGTAAAATGAAAACTCCTGAAATGAAAACTCCTTTATTATCCATTTTATCTTTATGCTTCAATGAGACTACTTTTCTGTTTATATCAGGGAATGTTCATACACACTTCTTTGGCACTCTGAGTGAATTTGATTCCTGTTTCTCCCTGTCTTGGACAGAAGAGGTAGAATCAAAGTTGAGAAATTAAGTTAAGGATGAGAGTCTTAATGGAAATGATGCTGTTCCCCTCAACTGTGACTTTTAAAACAAAACTAGAAAAATTACAGGCCAAAGCTACATTTCAAGGAATGAATTGCAGAATGGAGTTTAGACAAACTCTCAGGAGTTCCCCAGCTGTGACTGGAAACATCAAAAGATCTTATTACATCTCTGCTTTGTATAGGTTTAGTCTAACCCTGATGGTAACTTGTCTCCTGAAGTTGCTGAGTACTCATTTGTGCGAATAATTTTCTGTGGACTCTGCAAGAGCTACTGTAAACCTCTATTCAGTATTACCAAATGTTGCACCTACTACACTAGTCTCTGGAGGATGAGATCCTGCTAAACTATCATTTAGAGAGCACAGATTTAATTTCTATGTCTATGATTGAGAAATCCCAGGGAGGCACTTGCCCTGTGATCAATATGAAAGTATGAACAAACACAAGTTCTGTAGTCCAGCTCTGAGCTTTCTATTTGTTTGGTTTTGGTAGTCTGAAACTTAATTGTGGCCTTGCTGCTGATATCTTAAAATTTTATTTCTTTCCCACTTCCTCTTTTTATTGTTCAGTTTCAGCCAAATTTCCCTTTACTCATTTTGCATTCCTTCAAAGTACTCTTCTCTCCAAGCCTGATATATTGGCATTGCTGCCTTCTCTGCAGGCTTTCATCAGCATGTAAAACTTGATGATAGAAGAGAAGAACAAAGAATCAATGTGCTGAAAGAAGGCTTTTAGTGATATATGTTTGAAGGGGAACTTTGAAATCAAAATGAGCTAAAATTGCATGCGTGAAACAGTCTGCCTTCCTGAGGTCATCAGCAAGGTGAACTATTCTCATCACAACACAATAAAAACGCCATTGTTTTATGTATAGCAATTCTGGATACACTCTACTTCGCAGTGAGCAATTTGTCCAAGAATAAAAGGTAAGTGTTCACACTATACTTTTTATATNACAGTCAGCCAGGAATCATTTTCTCCTCCATGTCTCAACACTTTTTTAAACATATATAAACATTGTTTTGCACACACAACCCTATGTGGCAACAATTCCCCTGACTTAGCTCTATAGTTCATTAAGAGAAATCACAATAAAATGGAGGAGCTCCATTTTTTCAGGGTGTTTGTCTCATGAAATCATCTCTGATGTCAAACCTTGTTTCAAATATACCCAAATTCTAGAGTATTCTGTTCCACATCTATTTTAACAATACAAAAATGTCTGATCATGCCTCTTGCACTGTTTGTAAAACTAAGCCTAGACAACTTCCAGATGGGGCATGTTTTTCAGATGTTCACAAACATCATCAGAAAGAATAAATCTCAGTCCCTGAAACACAGTAGGAGTCTGTGCAGTCTTTGGGCTTATAGAGTCAAATTCTGTAAATTCTGTCTTTTCATGAAACATGTTATTGCTCTCTTTTTTTGGGACCCAGATGAACACTGTGATAAGACAATTAGAGACACTCATAGTGAGTGACTCAATTACTCTAGATGCCATTTTATGAGCAGATTAAAGTATTTGACCACTTAATGATGACTGAGTATTTCATGCCACTTCCCATTAGTGAAAATGGACCCCCTGAACAAACGGACTTAATCTCATTGGGCACTGGCCCTCCCAGGGTGGCACATTGCACACTCCTGAAGCTGATCCAATGCAGCCCTTACATCACAGCAGACACTTCTGAAGATTCATGAATGGCAAAAGGGCAACTTACAGTGTCTGATATAAAGTTCTACTTGAGGAAAGCTCTCTGTGCAGACAAGGTCTCCCTGTGTTTATTTCTTAACTGAAGCAGCTGGGGCCTGATTGCAGCCTGGGAATTGTGTTAAAGAAAAAAAAGAGAGAGAAAGAGAGACAAATGGCTGTGTTGACTTCTGATTTCAATGTCTTCTTGTGTCTACTGCAGGGTTTGGTCCTTTGAGACTTTCCCAACATCTTCCTTGCTATCTTCCTGCAGTTAGAGGTGATGTGTAGGGCAGGCCTTTCTCAGTATACAAGAGGGTCAGCCAGTGAGACCAAGAATCTATTGCCACCTCTTAAGGTGTCATCTGTGAGTATCACTTAAGGCCTGAGCTATTTGTACAAGGAAAATTACAGTTCTCAGGAGTAGGCAAACAAAAGGACCATGGGTACGATTTCACAGAGATGTTTCAAAACCTTTCTTGGTATCCATTCAGAAAAATATTCATGGTTGACACTGACTTATTTGGATTTTTTTACCACCACTTAAACTTACAGGTCACCTTCTTTTTTCACTGAGTGAGACTGTCACCTCGGTTCACTCTCAAAGAATAGGTGCTGCAGTAATTCAGTACGGCAGGACTAAGAAATATCAGGCCAAGGTTCCCATCTCCCTGATGAAAGTCTGCTGATCAGCTCTTGCAGAACAGATCCCTTTGATTGATAGCCAAGAGCATTTTGAGTACACAAAACAAACTGTGTTTAAAGAAATTATTTCCTGAATGATGTCATTCACAACTCAATTTAACATTTTATGAGCTATAACTTGTGATAATGTAGGCAGAATAGGGCAGAGTCAGATAGACAGGAGAGGTGCAGGCCTTTAAACAAATACAACTCTAGGGCAAAATTACTGAAAAGAGTTCCTTCTCAGATACAAAGGCAGCTTTTCAGTGTTCCCTTTTTGCTGCCACAAAGCATCTTTTAGCACCGAACCATCCTTTTTAGGTCAAGGCTTACAGACAAGAAAAGGAAGGACGTATATTTCTTGTTGTTTATGGTAGATTTCCGTCTCTCTTTGCAACTAAACAACTTTCCTCTTTATAGTCAGAATAATTGTCCTCCCACCTTTTACGGTATTCTGTGCCCCAGGACATAAACTATTATATTTTTGCTCATAAAAAGCAGAGCTCACTGTTTGATCACCAACAGACCAGCCGTCAATAAGAAAGGCAAAACACAGGTTCAACTGAAGGCTCTGCAGCTTGTCATCTGGGAAGAGTGTCAGTCTAACGTGCCTTCTAATGAATCAACAAATTCTAGAAGAATAAAATATACTAAGAGGAGGAGCAAATATTTTTCAAAACAGTGACCCTCATGACCTCCTCATCTTCTGCAGGCCACATGTTATGATTGCCAAGCCAAGTTTCTCATGCAAGTTATATTTTCCAGTTCTGCAGTGCAACAGTGATGAAAAACAGGATTGATGAGTGGGGTTTTTAATTATTATTTTTCTTAAATATATTCTGATACAAAAGTAATTTAAGAGAGATATGTACCTATATGGGTAACATCACCTAAACTGTTTCATACCATCCATACTTGAAGCCAATCCCAACATCAAAATACACAGCCTGTTCCCCAGCTGTGACACAAAGCAACAAAAAGCAATCATTACAGATTTTCTCATATAGATTTTCTTCTCAGAAGAGAAAATTATATCATAACCAGGTCTATCTGTTATTTTCTTGTGAACATCCAGATGCAACAATCACACATGAAAACACACTCAGTGGCACCAGGCTGAAGTGCTATGGGACTTTGCTGAAGTATGAGATACAACAGTGATTTAAGCCATTAAAGGGAATTTTGTCTCCCTTTACAGAACTGCTTCAACATACATATATCAAGAAAAAAAAAATCAGTTCTGTCTACATAAAGGTCATGGACATTTTAAACTTTTATTTCTTCCCATAGATCCAACCTAGAAATGCACTGGCCTGGTCACAGAGTTTTTATAGCTATTTAATACTTCTCTTGACATGTCATACACATAAAAAAACAAGCTACAGTTGAAAACCCTATAAAATGTCCTAATATTGAATAGAGGTTAATGACATTTGCTCAGTGACTTTCAGTAACTCATTATTCAGGTTTACACTATTAAATAGTTCACTAGAGCTAACCTGAATTGTCTAAGTGCCACAAAACTCAGCAGAACTTTGAGATGAATCAGGCTTATTTGTTCATTTATCTTTTATTTTTTTTAGAATATTTTTTTAAGTCTACCATTTTAGCCAAATTTACTAAGGAAAACAAAGCCATTTTCAAGCTTCATTCAAAAAGTGACAGAAGGAAAAAGATCTCCAATAGGTTCCTACAGGCTTTGCAAATGCAAGTGAATAGCTAGAGGGAAAAGTTCCTATAAAACTACCCTAGCAGAGAAAAGAACACATCAAAAGATGATATAATACTAGATGCTGGAGAATCAACATAGCAGGAAAAGTCCAGAATACCTGGACAGCATAAAACCAAAACTAAGTTAAAAACTGCAATCAACAAGGCATGTTGTGGTCCCTTGTAAACACCTCAGAACAAAACACCTTTCTTCTGTCTTCTGGTTCCAGGACTATTTTATATGTAACACCTCNTAGATTAGGTAATAGGTGATAGGTTGGACTTGATGATCTCTATGGTCTTTTCCACCCTTACTGATTCTGTGATTCTGTGATTCTGTAAAGACTTTTTTGCCTGTAAGTTTCATGTTAAGACCATACAGCTGGTCTGCTAAGAAAATCCAGTCATTCTAGGTTTTGCTTTGACTCCATCAAGCGTATCTGGTATTTTCCACAAACCTAATGGAACATCCCATAAATCCTACCATTCTCTGGTGACTGCAAACCACTATTTCTCAGCTATGGACACAGCACTGGCTGGAAGTCCTGAAGTGTAGAACTCAAAAAATTAATCCAGTAGCTTTCAAACTACATATCAGTGTAAACAATTAGTAGCCTTATCAGAAAGTGTTGCCTTACTCCCTTGCACTTGACATCTAATAGGTGAATCAAATTTCCACTACAAACAGAATACCACCTCTGATTTCTTTCACCCCTGGCTGTCATGCTATAGTAACCACTAAAGTCTCATTTTCTCTTACTTTTATCCCACAGGTTATAAATATAAACAGAGATGAGGAAACTGCAATGTGTGACAAAATGGTGACTCTTTGGCTGCATGTTTTGCAATATAAAATGTTATGCTCATTCTCTGCTTGTCTTTTTTTCTCTGCTTTTTCCCATCATGAAGTCAATTCCCATAGTAATGCTTTGGGCAAAGTGTATCATTGCAGGACCCAGATGGTTAACTATGGAAAACTATCCTCCATCTGGTTCCTTAGCAATATCCTTAAGCGGATAAGCCTGCAGCTCTGAAACTATGTTAAGTTTTCCTTGAAGCTCCTGTCTGTAGAGACACACGCCCTGTGTCCAGATTCAGTTTTAATTAAGGGGGAGGAGCAAGGTTAGGGTGAAGCAAAGTCCCACATTAATCCCAAAATTACTTGGGAATAGGGAAAAGAAGTGTTCCTAGAAAAATACTTCTCACAAGTGGGTTGAGCTGAATTTTTACACCATTCTGTACTTGTTGTTTTCAAAACCATGGCAGATATTTGTTTCCTTTAGCTGTGTGCTTTCAACATCAGGACACTACAGCCTAGCAAAAAAAGTCATGCAAAAAATCTTTGTTTGTATTTTAAAGAGGTGGTGTCAAGGATAGGATAAAAGCAGGGGCAAAACTACCTTCCAACTCTCAATTGGAAAGTCTCTCAGTTCAGCTGGAGGGAAAAGAGACAACCTGGGTGTTAATATATGTACAGATGGGACTGCAAAACAGGCAAAATCCAACAGAAATTAG
The DNA here is from genome assembly GCA_013390025.1 of Pitta sordida. Lineage (NCBI taxonomy): Eukaryota > Metazoa > Chordata > Aves > Passeriformes > Pittidae > Pitta > Pitta sordida. Next base: position 42,552 of record WEKX01025467.1, on the reverse strand, counting down.
AATATTTTTAAGAATTCCTAAAATAAATCCAGAAAGAGCTTTTCTGCATTCATGCTGCCAAACTCTACAAGAAGTTATTCCAGCTCCACTGAGACTGGATCTTTCCTCAGGCTGCAACAAGGTTTGAATCAGGCCACCCTTGTACTTAAAGAAAACAAATGATAAATGTGTTAGGAATTATTTTAGAAGGGTGTGAGAGAGGATTTTATTCTTTGCAGAAAGAAACTCTTTTTATCTACCAGAGTTATTAGTGTTAATAGGAATTAGAACTGCTTTGTTCTACTACCAGAAATGATTGCAATAAACCATCTGTTTGAATATTCTTTGTAAAATTTTAAAGCCCAAGAAGTTGTCCTCATAATTCCTGTTTATGAATGTAATGGAATGCAAATATTTCCAATTTATTTATTAGGATAAGGCATTTCAAAAGGGCTGCTGTGACTTCTAGTAACTTTACATTTTTTGGGGGACAAATGAGGACAAATGTGTTCCTCCTTTACGGTTTCTGAGAGGAGGAGGGTTAGTTCTTATCCTCTGCTGAGACCCCAAGAGGCTGAGTGTGCTCTTCTTTCACCTTTCCCACAGTCATGCCTCACAGGCTGATGGAGAAATGGAAGGTGTTTCTTGTCACTACAAGTTCTGAACTGCTTCATCCCACCAGGGTGAAGATGAGCAGCCTGACTGCAGTGCTGAGATCAGCTGCAGGCAATGGCTGCCATGCCTCCATTCTGGGTGTTATTATTATCTGCAAACAATTTAGCCCTCGTCCCTACTGGAACAGAGCAGGAGGATTTGCAATCCAGAGCTGGTTTTGGCTCAAACAGGGCAACTGTGGAGAAGTGCCACTTCCCGGCCAGCCTGCTGCCTGCTGATCCCAGCTGCCTTTGGATAGAATAGTGCTGAGCAGGTTGTTTTTTCTAGGCTAGAACCTGAGCTTCAAGCCAGAGTCAAATATTGAAGTAGGCAAAACAACGAGCAGCCAGCAGCAGGACACAGTCTGGTCCCAACCTGTGCCCAACACTTTGAGGGTGGTGTGGAGCATTCACAATTAAGTGGCCTTTGTGTAAGCTTCTGAGAAAGTCATTAAAAAGATGATAAAGTAAATTCACTAGAGCCACAAAAAATTAGAATTCTCCAGGTTTTGTATGTTCTTTGAAGATTAATTTGCATAGCACAAGAGTTTTTTGCCACATTTTAATGGATCTGTCATCGCAAAATAAAATAGGAGAGATTAAGATTTGTAAATATTTCTTACAAAGGCTAAGGGGATCTGAGTGACAGCAGATATGCAGAGTGCTACTGTTAAGGAGAACTAAGCTGAGCTACATCTAATAGAGTACTGTAATGAATGTAAAATATGCCTACTGCCTTGAGAAGAAAATTTCCATGTGACAGCATGTATCTTTATTTACCGTATTCACCATGATGACAGACTTGGAAACTCTGGAGTCTACATGGAGACTTACAAGGTATAGAAGATATATTAAAGCCTTGTAGTTGGGCTGTTCCTCCTCCAAGGTTCCAAAGGCTGACTCTGGACTAATATGGATGCTGTGGCATATCTGGCTATCCAGCTAAGCTGTTTCATTAGAAGAAATTCACCTATAAAACATGACCTGGGATTTTCAATTAGACAAACATTTCACTTCCAAGCGAGCAGCCACTGGAAAGACTGTAAAAGAGAACAAAAATGGGCCAAAATGGGAAAGCTCAACAACCTTCTGTCTCCTCCTCTGGGTATTATAGCAACAGCAGTCACTTGTGTTCTGAATTTTATCTGTTCACGATTTGAAACACTCCTTTGAAGTTAAATACAACAGGATATTTTTTAAAGACCAAAGTACTATCAGTTGTGCATAGTTTCTTTCAAGGTTTCCAGTTTGTCTGAATTTCAAGGAAAGTAAAAAAATAATGTGAAATCCTGAAGGACAGTGCAGGTTTCTCTTTCACATTTCATAAATCTAATGATGCATGCCATCCTGAGCTATGAGAGATGTGTTGGACTGTCATCTCAACTGTCAAAAACGTGGCAGTTTCATTTAGTCTGGAGCAACTTTGACCACATTAGCCAAGTTTCATTAGGACAAATTTGCAGACGATGCAGCCGTCATGCATTTCAGTACACAGCATTTCTTGTTGGAAGGACAGATGCTTGTGAAACTATACAAGTAGGACAAAGAGCAGGATGACCACACAATGTGAAAACTTATTACCAGATGACCATGAGAAAGTCTTGGGAAGCAGAAGTATCAAATATGCACCAAAAAAAATTTAAGAAAAATCAAAACCATTTCAGGTTTAAATGAAACAACAATCTTAAAAGTTACAAGAAATTTCAGTATGCAACCTAGGAGCTGTTGCCAGTGCTTAGAGACTCCTAGTAATAGATATTTGTTCCTAAGAGCTCTAAATCCAGAATATTTTCAGTCATTTTCTGTATGTGTTTTTATAATCCTTTATATTGTGTGGGATTCCCTGTCATGGTTCATAATTGGACATATACAAAAATTTCAGGCTGAAAATACTGTAGAGTTCAAAACATATGATGTTTTATTAGATACCCAAAACACTACAAGGAAACCAGCCAGACTTGATAGTCTACTTAGAGGTTATTTTGTGTAATATACTTAGTCTCTTTCTATTTTAAAGCCCACACTTCTGCTCCTTGCAGCTGCAAGTTGTGTCTTAAATGGTAGAATAAATAAATTCTAAAGAACAGAGCACGTAACAGTGCATTAGCATAGCTTCCTTTGTGCATCTTACTCCAGATGCACTAAAGAATGGAAAACCCTTTCAAGTGCTTTGCAGTGGCTCCATCAGTGAAACTTCTTATTATCATCACAGAAGCTAAGGCTGCATCTACGTTGAGGGGAAAATGTTTTCCAAGTTAGGATATGAATTTGTATCATACCAGCTCTTTACCTCCCTGCGCGGGAATCCAAGTGCATGCCATAGGCAGATCTGACATCCATTTGCTTTGGCAGCCCGGGCCCTTCTCCTCTCCCTCTCCTGACCACCCAGCTTCTTCCATCTCCCTTTAGGCATCCTGGTACAATTGCTTGTGACACCGTGGGGAGAACTGACCCAGAATAACAATAGCCATTTTCACTAGGTTATTTTAAACCTGTACCAGGCCCTTGAGGTAGTTCAAGGCATGGATGTAAAAATGCCTGTGGCTGGCACAGCTGAGGAGGAGAGGAAGGAACAGAAAAAGAAAGCATTTATAATCAACCTCTCACCCTGCTAAATACGTTTAGCAATTTACATCAAACTTAGAAAAAAAACCAAAACCCAACGTCCAAAAATCCTGCAGAATAATTTGTTTTCTGATTATGTAGAGATTGAAATTGGCTCACCAGGAGAAACAAGCCCCAGTCCCCGTGCAAGGGAAAAGGTGAGAGAATGTAAATAGGTACGGAGAGCAGAAGGGACATGGAGGGAGTGACATCTCTGTTGGTGTCTGCTTGCAACTTGATTGTTTTCAGCCATGGCTGAAAAATGGTCTATTTTTCATTCCTGTCAATGGATGTCATCAATTTGTTAAACAAGTGCTGGTCCAGGAAAGCGGGTGTTTCTGTGATTCCCCACTTAAACTCCCAATTTAAGACTACTGACACATTCTGTTTTTCAGAAATCTGATAGGAAGTTGATGTGAGTTCCACCTGGGCAGTCAGTTCCTCTCTTGCGGGGCTGGAGACTGACAGAAATTAAATTATTTCTGCAAGCAGGTTATTCTACTCTGCATATTTCCTGATAATAATCCATAGAATCGAGTACAATTCTTACCTACTATTTTTGACCAAATGACACTTGTTGTGAACAATCCACAGCATGTATCACCACTGCACTGAAGCAGAGGAGTACATAGAAGCAGCAGAGTCAGAGATGTGTGAATATTTGCATTTAAATATTTCACATAAGAAAGCACTGAAGAAAAACCTTTTCATACTAAAGAAAAACATTTTCCCCACATAGTTTGTGGGGGGAAAAAGCATTGTTCTTGTATCAATATGAAATCTTTATATTTTCAATTAAAATTACTTTTCCAAATAGTACTGTTCCCTTGAACAAGAAAAAAATTACAAAAAACCTCAATGTAAGAAAAAAAAATACATACCTGGATTGTTCACACTTTTCTGGACCAAAAGACCAAGATTTAAAATTGAAAATTTGCTAGTTAAGTCTTTCCCAGCTTTACTGACATGGCAGGGAATGACTCTGGCACTGTGCAGTGTGATTTGAAAGGGAGAATTCCGCTGGCAGGAGTGCAAGAGATATGCGCTGTTGTCAGTCATCAGGAAGCAGATGGCACGTCTTGGTTGAGTGGGTTCTCAGGCATCTTATTTCAGCAACCATTTCAGTGTACCTGACAGCGTGAAACACGTTTCAGATGTGAAACACGCTACCTAAACACAGGCTGTGACAACTCAGCACCATGAATTCCCAATCACCACAAGATTAGTGGAAAACGGGAGCATGGGAGTTTTGTCTGCCCTATACAGAGAATAACTTTCCTGTCGTCTCCTGACAGATAGTTATTCACAAACTATTTAGAGTAATACTGTGATTATTTAGCATAAAAACTAAGGGTGCAATTTTTATTATTCTTGCTCTTAGCAGGATCCCAAAATTAGAGCAGGAAAATAATGAACATAGTCTTAACCTGACGTGGCAATTTAAGTCAACAAATATACTTTTAATAACTCCTGCCTTATGAGGGAAACCCAGACGTTGTATAGGAAAACCGTGTTGGATGCCCTCTGTTACATCCATTGTGACCCCATTACCTGGGTGTCTTTAGGAATGCAATTTTCTGTGATGGAGGACAACTTTGCAAGTCATTCAAAACTTGAGATGGAAATTGCCACCATTCTCTCAAAGTGGTAATTCAGACACAGGGGTGTGATATTAGCCACATCTATCCAGAGTCCTGTGTGAAAAGGAAATTTTACTATGGTAGATCCTAGGATCCATGTACACTTATGACCTCCCTGTTTACCTTTCTGCTTGGTTTTCAAGTGCTAAATCTGAAGCTGTGAAGATGTCTGGGATGCCCTTGCACTGGGCATAGCATCAGCATGCAGGGAGAAGTGCAGCAAGGGTAACTTCTGGCAGGCTTGCTGGACTCAGAGCTGTGCTTTCCATGGAGATGCTGAAAAGCCCCATGGAAGACAAACGCCTGTTGCTTTTGCAAATGTCAGTAGATACTCACTTGCTACTTTAGGCATTGGGAAAAAACTGGCCCCAGAAGACTCGCCTATCATCATACACTGTGTGACACAGCCAGGAACCGAACACTAAATTTTTCAACGCCAGGCCAGTGCCTGCAGCACAAAGCATCCATCCTCATTCTGTTAGTCTGACACATGAAGTTATTCTGGATGTCTTCTTACTCAGTAGGGGTCTGGTTAACACAGACATCATTAAGTGATGCAAACAGTCCTTAGAAAAGCAAGTTCCCTATGTAGGCATTATGTATTGTGTTAAAGTTTGAGAGTAACTGTCCAAAATACTGTAGTCAGGGGTAGAAAGACCGACAGAACTCACTCTATAACTCCAGAAACAGGTTATATAATTTTTAAATGGATCAATTCTCCTTGTCCATGAGGACACATTAGTTCTCTTAAGTCTTGCACAAACCATACACGCAAACTAGGAGGCAGAGACTCATATACAAACAAAAGGACACTTGTGTGGTTTTTTTGAAGTAAATAAGGCATGAACTGATATTCAGGTACAGAGTCCAGGCATCTGAATATTTAATAAAGGCTCGGCATGCCAGTCATTTGTGCAGAGGTGTCACTTCTTTGTATTTGCTATGCAGAAACTGAAAGGGTTATACAGAACAGGGTGAGACCATGAACTTACATTCAGTATCTACACTGAAGAACAAGCTGTAAGTACACAAAACACGTGTAGATCAATTAAAACCCTTAGTAGATAGACAGTAAATCACTTTACTGACAGTATTTATCACTACATTGGATCTAAACCCCTTAATTCTCTTTTCTTTCTATTGCCATAATGAAACTGCGGATATAAAATGGAAATTTTTGCAAATGTGTGATGAGAAAGTGAAATTACTGTTACAATACCATCCAAAAATTCATAAGCACAGCATAGTTATGCTCTGCCTGTGTACATTGGAACTGTTTATTTTAGGGATATTAATGCATACCCTTACTGAAAGAAAAGAGAAAGAAAGAAATTTGAGTGTGAGGAAGAAACTCATGCTGCATTTCTTCAGTCTGCCACCTACACCAACATTTGTCTGTAATAAGAAAAAGACAGATATGTTCACAGTTAAGCCTTCTTACCAGGCTGATCTGAGGGATATTGAGAGAGACAGACAAGGATACAGAGTTCATAGGCTAATTTTACAGGCTGCAGCCACGGCAATGGTCTTATTAGGCAAGGTTGCACAGAAAAGAGAAAGGCAATAAATCTATATGACTTTTCTTGCCCAAAAGAAAGTCGTGCCATGAAACAGAAGTGAGAGAAAATGGTTGGAGGTATAAAATTATACTGATTGATACATCTCTAGCTATGCACTGAATTAAAATGAAATTTATATAAACAACACGTCACATGTGGCCAGTCATCTGCTCACCTCTACTGCAAACAACTGCTAAGTCTATGAACCCAGAAAGTGGGAAAAAGTACACAAGACCAAAATTAGATGCCTTGAGCCTCTTTTCTTTCTTGCAGAACTGCTACAGATGATTGATTAGCGAATGGATACCTGCCATCCATTTTTAAAAAGTCCCTTGGAGGCTCTGCAGTTGCCATCCCTCCCCACTTCACTACTCCCACATTACATTACCAGCATGCACCCGTCACAAAACTACAGCTGGAAAAGAAATCGTGCTTTATCACTCAAAAATTCTATTTTCCTCCCAAGTGCTGAAAGTCTCAAAGTGTGTAATTTGAACCATCCTCAAAATCCCCAGCATATTTAAGCACCGTGCTAATAGGATAGTATTAAAGTATTAAAGGAGACAGGTTAATCCCAGTGCTCTTATGCCTTGGTCTCTTGGTGGCTGCTGGGGCTTGGAGTAAGAAAGAAGGGATAAACTCAAACTCTAATCATGAGTCCTGAGGAACGATGAACATCTTCTCCAGAGAGAGTCACAACTGAGATTTCAGAGCAATACTCTCCATTTCACCACTTCAGTTTCACTTTAGTTTATGTCTTCAGCTTCTACAGGGTAAATTTAAGTAGGCATAGGATCTGGCCTCTTGTGTCAGCCTGGATAAACAGGGGAGACAGACTGCTTCTGTCTGTGTCATATCCCAAGGCTAAGTTCACTCTTCCGTGAAGCCACTGACATGAATGAAGGTTAATAATGATGCCTAGGAGAAATAGAAGAAAACTGAATCTGAGGAGGAGAAAATGGATGGGCAGATTGACACAACTAAATCCTCGTCAAGTTCAGCATCTTGATTTGGGCCTCTAAACTCTCACACAAAGTATCTGCCTTTCTGGTTTCCCTGTTGGCATCCTTGGGCAGAGAAAATGTGTTGTACATTTATGTTAGGAAATAGCATACACCTAAAGGGTTGCTAAGACTCTTCAGGCCTGGCTCATACTGTGAGTCAGCCATGTCTGTGAAGTAATACACAAACATATTTTTAATAGGTGGAATTAAAAATGGATTTTAAGATAGCTTCAGAAAGACTTTCTCTGAGTCATGGGAATATCAATGTCCTTTCCCAGAATTCCAGAAACACAGGCATTGAGGGATTTTGTGTGGTTCAGAGATGGAATTTGCAGCATGCCAAACTGAGGGCATATTTCTCCTCTTCCTTTGGATGCTGACTCCAGCTCTCTGTTGCAGTTACCTGATGGGATTTGCCCTAGAGCACTGCAGGCAGGCAGCTATTACTCTGCAAAACTGATCAGCTCCTCTCCTTGAAATAACTTTGCAACTGGCCCAGGGGGTCAGAATCATAAAATTTGCATAAGATGGGTATTTCCCACAAGGCAGAAGTAGATCAACCAGATTGCTTATCTAAGGGGCTGCTAATTGAGAGGACAAACCTTTGGTTGGGATTAATTAGTAACCTCAGCCTGCAATGACACAGGTCCCATCAGCAGGGAACATGAACAAGTACATTCCTCATAATTTTATTCAGGCAGCTTCATTCCTTACAGTACTTGTCAAGTCTTAAATAATTAGGGCAAACTACTTCTACCTGATAGAACTTGTTAAATCTTAAATAATAAGGAAGAAAAAAGATAGAACAAATTTTTTTGGTAGCTGTTCATTCCAGTTGTATCCTACAGGTAGATTTTTGCCAGTAAATCATATGGGACCAAGGAAAAGCCCATGGAGACAGATCTGTTTCTACCTCTTCAGAACAGAAGCTGACCACAGACATAGGCCTTCAGAGCTTGACATATTTAAATACAAACTATGCCACCCAACTTTTAATGGAAACATATGCCATCATTCTAGTTTAAGATAAAAGATTAGAAAAAGCTCAACTGAAAAATGCTTGCTTGAAGAACGTCTCTAGCTTGGTCAGAACAAAGTCCAGCCTATTCTTCCTCCAGGTTTTTTGAAACCCATGAAACATTGTGAATCTATCTGTTTCCCCAAAGGAAATGCATCAATGTTTGATTTTCTACACAAACAGCAGTGGAGCTACTTTGTATGGGGACCTTAGCATGATAAACTAGTTCACGTAAAGAGTGGAAGAAAAGAAATTGCATTAAAAACAAATGTGCATACACTTTTTCTTGGATTGTTTGCAAATAATCACTTACAAATGTGTTTTCAGGTTAATAAAATAACAAAAATCCTTTTCCTACTCTCTTTGTCTTTCAATAACGAATTTTAAAAATCAAGAGATTAGATATATGATTGGTAGCACAGGCACAATACTGAAAACCAACCAAACAGGGTTTCTCTTCACTTCTAAAATGATGGCAAAATGAGTAGCCTTGATTTTCAAAGAGGATGAGTTCTACTATTTCCATGTCAGCAAACTGCAAAAGATTTGAGCAAGTTAAAAGCAAATTAAGTGAATGGAAGAGACCAGACACAATTAAGTGTGAGCAGCAGGATGGAAGGGAGACTTCATTTAAATTGATGTTTGCTTATTAAATGGATGTTCCAGTTAAAATCCTTCTCAAGGCACACACTCCAGTACCGGCTCTGTGTCCCATGGGAACTGCAAAGTTCGGGTGCCTGGGAGGTTTTTTTACCTCCTAGGGACAGGTAATACATTTGCTCCATGGATGTTGCATGAAGTTAGCTGCAGAATTGCAGCAACTTCCACAGATCCCGAAACCGCCCTCTCAACGTTTCCTCTGTTTTAGGATTTTTAGGATCTAAACACTAACACAATGAGTATTAAATACGGAAGCCCAGTTGTGACTGTGTAGCTAATGGGAGAATAAAGGAGCCGAAAGCTCCAGGAGACGTAAAGGAGCCTGAACCTCTGTCTCCTATTTGGAGGGCCAGAGCGAAGGTGGAGCTTTGCTGTGAAGCAGGAGCTTAGCTGGTTTTCCCCGGGAAATAACCAGGTAACTGAGAAGTGGCTATAATTTGATCTCTGTTCTGCTCCTGGGGAAAACCAAATATGTGCTGCCCTTTATTCACAGCTGAATGCAGACTGCCTGTCAATGCAGAGTTCTGGGAGAACATTCTGGATAAAGACTAATGAGTAGCAAATGTGAAGTCTAAGGGCTTCAGGAGATTATCAACATAAATACCTACAGAAGGAACACCTTATCCAAAGGTAATTAACAGATAGGGAACACTACAAGAAAATGTATTATTTCTCTGCCTGATTTAATCAAACATAAAGGATGCTTGTGGTCATGCAGACACGTGTGTGAGTGGGAGGATGAAGGAGAGGATAGGTGTGCATGTACCAAGATTCACACAGATCCAAAATACAGGATTGCTTCAATCTCCTATTTCTAGCTTTACAGTAGAACGACCACAAGATTGATTGCAAGATCGATGCAATCAGCTAGGCAGTGAGAGCTGATTATGTGGGAATTCTGAGTAAAGATTACCGACAACAGAATAAAGTGCTGATGCCCAGCCAAGTAAAAATCACAGTATAAGTAAAAGGTGCCCAGAGAAGCATTACAGGACATCAACATGTAAAGATGAATGAGACAAAAATAGTTGCGCACTTTTGAAAGAAGTTTAAAAAAGGCTTAAAGGTTTAAAATTTCCATCAGTAACACAACTGGAAGACTCATGCAAGCTTGGTGTTGCCATTAATACTTTTTCACTTGCAAAATCCATTACTGGTAATATTCATCTCATTCTTTCTGCCATCTACAAGTTCTATCCTTGCCATCACTGTTTAACAACAAGATTTTCATACCATTTAATTTCAAGACATGGGTCAATTTCCTTTACAGATATTTTGAATCTAGTGGTTTTGAAAATTATGAGCTGAAAAATTTATATGCTGAAGTGCCATTTCCCCTGTAGAGGTCATGAGCAAGATCAATTATCTTAGAACTGCTTTTTACAAAAGCCCAATTCACAAATGTGTGAATCTGCTTCAGTCTGATGAAGCAACCAAGAGCCAAATTATTTCCAGTCCTACATCTTTTCACTAAGTGTACACAACCACCAAACTTTAAGAAGATAAATACTCAGTGATAACCTTGGGGCTAGACCTTTTAACCTTTTTTTCTAGTCCAAGTGAACACAAGGAGACCCAAAACTGGAAGGCATATATTAGATAGTTAATCAAAATTTTCCAAAGTAATTTTGGAAATTTGCTTTAATTAAGTTCTTGAAGCATTTCCAGTAAGTGCTGAATTTATTCTGCAGCCTGTAAGGCTTATTTCTACCACAAGCCACCTGTGCTGAAATGAGGTACACCCTTCAGCCTTGCTCTCACAGGTGGAAGTACTTAAAGGTAGTACCCATCTTCCCTTCTCATAACAAATTCAAACTGAAACTAGAATACCAAGTCAAAGAAAAAGATTCCCAAGGCTGTGAATCATTATTGAGGAGAGGGGTGGGAAATACCAGAAAATTCAAGGGAGCAAAGAATTTCCCCAAAAAGCAGTAGCAATATGGAACATTCTTAACATGCCGCCTTGACCTCTACTTTGCAGTATGAAAACAAAGAATACATCAAAATGTCAGCTTTTAAATAAAAAGTAGATTTCAAATCAGACCACTCAGGCAATATCCCATGGGAAATGTGCAATGGCAAAACATTAAGGAGCTTCAAAGAGATAATTGACTGAACGTGATATGAAGACCTGCAAGAGGCATAAAGCCACTGGCATGCAATTCAGCAGACTGTCCTACCTCTTCCTCCTGGTGCCCCTGGGGCACTCCTTCAGCTATGAAACAGGCATGAAATACTGTTTTCTTCTGCCATGTGGTGAACAAAAGTTAATCTGGTGAGGATAGGACTGATAACTCTGGTNTATCTCTAACTTTGAAGGCCATGGCAGCACGGACAGCTCAGGCAAGAGCTGAGCTGTTAACCCCCTCGCTACCAGAGCAGCAGAAAAAACCCCTAAACCATAACAACTGAACGTGATATGAAGACCTGCAAGAGGCAAAAACCCACTGGCATGCAATTCAGCAGACTGTCCTACCTCTTCGTCCTGGTGCCCCTGGGGCACTCCTTCAGCTATGAAACAGGCATGAAATACTGTTTTCTTCTGCCATGTGGTGAACAAAAGTTAATCTGGTGAGGATAGGACTGATAACTCTGGTTAAATTTCAAAATGGGATAATATAAGGGCAGAGGTGACTTTTATTTACAGAAACTTTTCGTTAAAAATCTGTCAGTTACAAAGAGGTAAATGTCACTGTTACAAGTTAATTAACTTTGATTCTTCCTTGTCATTACTGACATAGATCACTATACAGATGATATTTTTCACCTTATAAACATCCACTGACATGTGTCAAGAGATGAGGTCGACAAGAGGATAGGAGAATCATAATTAGTAGGTAATTAACCCTAGAGAGCATCTACTTATAGGTGATTATTTCCTTGACATGATAGAAGGCAATTTAGATTATCTGAGGCATTTTTCCCCAAATACAGCTTGAGCTCAGGGCCACTGCAGCGCTGAGCTTCAACACTTCAAAGTTTCTCAACCTTGCTAAGAAAGCCAAGGGGTCAGACATACATGGTGTATAAGAACAATAAACAACTGTCAACAAACACAGTCCATAAAAAAACCCCATTATATCTCATGTGGTGATGGATTACTGAGTCATGTGGGAAGAACACAGAAATGTAATAACAAATACCACAAGGAAGATGTAAGTCCCTGCAGATCAAGGGACCTGTAATAGAAGTGATTTTCAGTTCCACATACCCAGTCCTTCTTGAAATCATAGATTAAGGTCAGAGAGTCTCAGTCACTTATGGATACACATTGAAAGTAAGCAAGGTTGAAGGGAAAAGATGGTTTTCTACTTGACAAAGGAAGTCAAGAAGTCTCTGCAAGTCACTGAATGTCACTGTGACATTTTGACTCTATTCTATATGTATATTAGATGTTTTTCACTACAGAGACCGTCTCTATCCTTATACACAAAATAGTGGTCCTTACCTTCGTTTAAGAACACAGCACTACTGACAAATAGATAAAAAGATATTTTTAATTTTAAATAGTATTTCAAATAATATATAGTTTTATAGTCTTTTTTACACATTTCCTATTAATTTCAAAAATGAAAACGAAACCTTAGTGAGACCACTCAAAATAATCACACTGTATGTTCTTATGACAATCATCCAGTGTTGCCACTTTTGACACACCTCTTGTTGGGATGAGTTTGACCCTGCTATGGTTCCACTCCTGTTTTCTTTCAACTGAAATCCAACTGCTGCTCCCTGCTCCCAGCTTTCAAGTCCCTACCTCAATGCCATCCCTTCAAATCATTGCTTTCAGGTATTAGGCAAAAGGCTCTGTGAACAAAATCCTTCAGTCTTCCATTTTTTGTCCTGTAGAGCAGGAAACCATCAGCTTCAACCTGTTTTTGACTCTACAAATCTGTCGGCTTTTTTCCCTAGCCCAGTCAATTTGCATAGTTGAGTAACATTCAGAAGCTTAAAGCAGTTCATACGTTCTTGCTAAATTTCAGATTTGAGGATGGAATTTTTTAATTTTTCTCAGAGCAGTTAAGAACTAAGTGAATGAAAAATGCTATAAAAACAAGATATTTGTCCAAGTAACCTCTAAAAGTGTTTACAGTTGAGTTTGAATTATGTGAAGCTTTCACTCAACATTCAAATGTTTGAGGTAGCTCATGTAGTCCCCTTTTCACACAGATTCTATATTTGAGCTTAAATACTTCTCCCAGTGGAAGTTTCATCAAGACCAATACGTTCATGTGAGATGTTTCAGCCCCAATGAACTGGCATTTTCTGATGAAAATCTTGCCCCAAACCTCTGAACTATCTCAATGCAGAGCATCATGGTAGTTAGATAACTACAGCCTCAGGCTCTTTACTTTAATTGTATACATTTTCATCAAACCCCTATGCCCCTTGTGGGTTTTTGCAACTTCTGCAATGTAGCTAAAACATTTACTACATATTTCTGTTAGTTGACTTCATATGAAATTATTTCACCACTTTATGTCTCCTTTTTCTTATTCCTGATGTATTCTGACATTCAGGGAATTACAGTATAACCAACACCCTTCAAACTGGAGAATTTTAGCAGAAAAGGAACTAAAGTAAAAATATTTTACTTGGAGGCTAATAGGCAGAATTAGGGAAGAAGCTATTCAGTCATTCAGGTTAAATATGGGGCTCATTACTTGCCTCTGTGACAAGTACCCAAATGCCACTATATTCTTACCCATTATTTGAAGGTTCAAGGACTACATTGTTCATCTATTATTTAAGCTTTTGTTTTAAAGTGGCACTTTAAAGTCAGTGGCAGAGCTAGAATTTCAAATCCAGTCTCCTGGACTCTGTTCCAATGATTTCATAGCAAATCTTCCTCAAGAGGAAAAACAGATAAAGAAAACACTGAAGAACACAGATTGGCCTGGCATCTTTGTCTACTGAAGTAGTCAAAGCGTTTCACTTGATAATGCAGAGCAGGAGTGGGCAGAATGCCTGGATTCTCAACAACTTTGAAAGTAGGAGTCTTTATTTATTCTGTGTAAGGGAAATGTATGAATCTGCAATCAGGACAGCTTGTGGTACCATGCTGAAATATAATCAGTTTTCAATGTACAGAGAGGCCCAGAATAACTTTCTAACAGAAATATTAGGAAAAGACATTCCTTTTTCCCTCTGCTGTTTGTACCTCTAACATGTAATTTTACCATTAGTGAAGTGTAATGAAAATTAAGTCATTTGTACAGCCCAATATGCTCAGTCAGTCAACCATTATTTTTTTTTATTTGTTACTTACTCAAGGCTCAACTCAGCAATAAATTGGCAAGCTGCTAAAAGCTTTTCAAGAGTCTTTAGCACTTCAACCGCATTGCCTTCGCCAAAGCTCTAATCCGTAAATCTGAGGAGAGAGGAAGGTCATTCTAAGATTTCAGACCCATAACCCAAATCCTTGCCTCCAAAACATGTCTTCTACCACCATGTGAATATTTGACATTGCAGGCAGGCAGTTTTCTAGCTGACAGTGCACAACCACTTAAAGAAGCATATAGGAGAGGACCTACCAGCCTCTCATTTTTCTTATATCCATTAATATTTTCAGCTTCTCTGCTGTGGTAGCATAGTTGGCTGACGGTGTTCAGAGTTAGGCTAACAATAAAGATGAATGTATGAGGACAGTCCAGTGGCTGTCCTGATCCAGTATACTCCAACAGGAGCTGAAATCAGAGAGCTAAGGAGAATGAACAAAGCCAACAGCAATGCTTTCCTAATTCAGTCCATCAGACATGATGTAGTCATCAGTTACAGGATACTGTCCAAAAACCCGCTCCTTTTTTCAACCAGTGTGAAATGAGAGGATTAACTGTCTGAGCTTTTTCAAATGGACATCTCAAGTACAAGCAAGCTGGTGCATAGTTCTTTGAGCTCTAAGCAGTTCTTCAAGTCTGCTATTTATGTCTACTGTAAGAAAACTGAATATATTGTATCCAGCTGGTGAGGAAAATGTCTCAGATTACTTCTGAATTTCATTTGAAAAGTGTGGAGTGAAGAATACATCTTGTGGTGCATGTGAAGTGACTTGCAGAGAGCTGGGTTTCTTTCACTAGATCAGCTATCTGTATTTCACCAGCAAACAACCTTAGTGTTCTGAGTCTCTAAAACAGAACCAGGGTATCAGGCCAGGGGGACAAGAAAGCAAAGGGGACGCAGGTGCTTCCTTATATGCTTATCTGGGAAACCAAGATCCTTTGTGAAAATCTAGAACCAGAATGTAACTACTATGCTCACTTCTCATTTTTCTACAGGCCCAAAGTACCAGTGCCCCAGTAAGTGTTACCTACTGGTGTTTCAGGAAGATCCAAGTGCATGATACAGAGAGCAATTCTGCTCACTGCGTTACTAATGGAATAGGAAGTCAAATGGCTGTGGGGTTTGTACTATAAAGTTTATACTATATATACCATAAAATATATTGAAATATTTTCCTATACTGAGATCTTGAAAGCTGAAGTCAGATTCTCAGATATGAACTGGTGTACCTTTCAGTACGTGGTGCCATCTCTTCAATCCAAAGAGTTCCATGTCTACTCCCAGCAGAAGAATTCTTGCTCTGAGCACCTCTTGACAACCCTGCACAAAATATGCCTTTCTGACACAAGAGCAACCCGCTTTCCCCCACTCCTGACAGATACAGCACTTCACAGCTGCCTGGAATGTTCTTTCTGATGTTATTCTGCAGTCCAGCCTGTCTGCAAGTGTCAGGGCCTGTCTCATAGCAAAACTGTGCCATCCTTATCGCTGCTGCCTGATGTTGCTCTGAATGATCCATTCTCCTCCATGTTACTCCCTCCACCACAGGAGGGGAAGGAAGGACTGAGGGAAATACTTTTAAATGGGCAGAAGGGGACGGCAGCATCAGGGGATGGCAAATCCATGGGGACACTGCCCAGATGTAGCATGAGCTGCCGTGGCAGGCTCATTTTGTATCCTCAAGATATCATATCATACTCGTCTTTATGCCCAGTTTGCCTTTCTTCTCTTTGCACCACAACCACTTCTGTTCAAGTCACAGTGTTTTTTGGAAAACGCAACCATTAGGAAAAAATCCAAAATCTAATTAAATCAAAATCAAGAGTAAGCCAAAATACAATTAAAACAAAAAGACTTCTCCTATTGAAGATTTTTCTGCAACAATTTGTTGCCATAGGGTTCGTAGCTCATAGGGAAAAAATGGTAATTGATTAGTGCTTCAGATTTGATATAATACATGATAAAGACTATTCAGTTGTGAGAATAATAATAATAAAAAAATTATGTAAGTATAATTCCCACCTATGTTTCCTGACTCTAAATGCAGTGGGATCTCTTGACTGCAAATTGCTCATAAATCTTTCACAAAATTAATCACCTTATAGAAAATGTGTTTTCTACCAAAAAATGGAAAGTTTTAGTGGCATTTGTTTGTTTGAGCATACCTCCTTTTTAAATAAAAAATTCAAAAGTCATTGGAATGTTTGAGATATTTCACTGAAATAGTGAAATAAAAATCACCTTCTCTCCATTTGTGCAGAAATTTTCCCCTGCCTTCTTAGGTAAAATTCAATTTTGTTAAAAAACATACAAAATTTTTACAGTTCATTTTGAACTGCACAAAATATATTCATTTTGCTTAAAATGTTTCACCATTTCCAGTCATTTCCATCATCACACTGTCTGCATGGCCAATCAGGAAGTGAATCAGAACAAACTACAGTGGAAATTTTCTACACAATGGTCATATTCACTTCTGCTCCAGTTATAAATATGGAACATTTGAATAAGAATTTCCACAGAGGAGCCTGGTGAAGTTTGACTAATTGACTTCTGGAGTGCATTCAGTTCAAGTTTGCTGAGTTCACTCACATGGACAAGCTCTATTTCTGTACACTTCACGTTCTAGTTCAACTTGCTCGTAATCAACATTATTAAATAGCTGGTGTAAAGCTGCCTTAAAATCACAGTTAATAACTCTAGTGGCAGAGATGTCAAGTAAATATAACGATTACTGTGAAGTTTCTAACTCGTGGGGGAATTGTGATACTTAATTAGTTAATGTTTCTAAATTTCAGATGAAAGAGGTTAGTAAGTTCAAAGTGTTATTATTCCTGTCTTTTCTGAAATATATTAACCCTGGTACTTTCAAAGAGAAATTAATATAGTTATAGTGCTCACATTTGAGATAAATTTCTTTCCAGTAAACAACGAAGCCGCAGGTACTGCAAGCAGAGCTATCAGCCAAGCAGTTGTACACCAGCAAACCCAGACACACATAAAGAAGAAAGAAGTGAATAAAAGTTTGTATTTTTCAGGGACATTATAAACAGAGCAAACGGTATGGAAAAACATATATTTGCCTTTCTCTTTGCAGTACAGAGTTAAAATGGATTTCCACACTTCACCCCTTGTCCAGCTGAGCCATACTTAGAACTTTTCTTCTATCTCTATAAGAGCCTCTCCAGCCTGAAAATACTGATTACTGGGGAATGGAGCATCACTAAGCAATTCCCCTTCCTTTACTCAGTTGCTGTACGGTTTTGGGTTTTGTATTTTGCTTTTTCATCCCCCTGAGAAAGACATCATGTCCAAACCTACAACCGTGGTGGCAGAGCCTGAGGTTCTAGAGACCTATACTGGGATTAAGAACAAATATAGGCTAAATTTAGATCACAGCTTTTGCTGGACTGTATTAAAATTTTGCTGGAGTCAATTGCAATTTCTAACTTGTTACAAGGAAATCAGAATCAGGCATTTCTCGTGGAATGAGATTCCTAATATATAGATATTGAAAGGGATTTCTGAAACAATAATGCAACTGTATTTGATTTCATTGTGAAGAGATTAATGTGAAATTAGTCTAAAGAAGTTCAACATGAAAAAAATATTGCAAGAGAAACAGTTTTCTTGAGCCTGACTGCAAATGCATATAAATATTTTTTGCTGTTTGAGAGGTTGTATTATATCATTTTATTATATACATATATATTAAAATATATCTCAATATTATAAGCTTCTTATTATTACTAAAACTCACATTATAAAAATGAGACAGCATTTGAAAGTAAATCTAATATTCTGATGTCATTGTTACATTTTAAATCAGTTTGTTAACATAACTGATGTTAGCAAGGATGGCATCCAATTATTGAAACACTTTGATGCCTTAATAGTATTACGAGAGCTACAAAATACAGAGATTGGTAAATATAGCCGTAAACTGAAATTGCTTTCAGTTTGGAAGTGAGTAGATGAGGCAATTTTTCTGTCAAAACAGAAAATTCAGATTTAAGTAAAACAAAGCTTTTGATAAATATGTCTTATTTTGACTGAATGATTTTGATTGATTTATAAAATAACTTTTATTTCATTTAAAAGGCACATTCTTTTTCTTGAGATTATATTGCACTTTAAAATCTGTTTTGAAAAGTGTTTTCAAGATGCTAGATAAGAAACATGCCTTGTGCTAAAGTGAACATACTATTAACCTCCAAATTATATTTAATCACATTTTTCAAATTATTAGCAGACTAAAAATCAATTTATATTCTCACAACTGTAAATGAGTTGAGCACATCCCTTATTCTACCTAAATGATAGTATTCAAATTTGCCAAATTATTCAAGGAGCCCAAGAGAGCTCTACAACTGCAGTATCAATTCAGTAAAACAGATGAAAAAAACCCCATAAAACCCTGAAAAATTCAACCTAATGTGATGAGTTAGTGTCAGAGCAAAACCCAGAGACCACTAATAAGTAGATGTTAGAATTTGAAGCCACCTTCCTGCCATGCCAGTGCAGTACACTGCACTCCAGTACAGCCAGCTCACTGCTTTGGAGTTTGTGGTGCACAGGGAGATTTCACCCTTTACCTTCTAAAGTTTCTGTTTTCGTGTTTGTCAAATAATTTTTAGATGTTCTTCAGACAGCCAGGATAATATCACCCCTCTGTGTACTGAAATAAAGGCCGAGCAAGAGCAACTGTCTGACTACTCAGACTTAAGACCAGATGTCAGAGTTACGTTGCTAAATTCAGAGTAACGACACTCACTTCAGTGCATCACTCCAGTTTCCTCCTGGTTTTCAACGATGTTATCTCATTTTCATTCTGTGCTAAGCTGTAATCCAAGCCTGAATTTTCAAAAGTGCAAGTAAGTTTGCACTATTCTTTTATTCTGTTATTTACCAGATGAAAAACAAACAAACAAACAAATAAATAAATAAATCAGAGGGGGGAAAATTAAATGTTAAGAGACACTATAAAGATCCAGATTATATGGTTATGTCCTTCTGGCTGCATGAATTTACCGGAGGAAACAAATACATCTAAAGATGCCACTTCAAATTTCTATGCAGAAGGATATTTTATTGTTTGGGTGAGTCACTATGTCACATCACATTATCCAGAAGCACAACCTCATGTTCCTGATACACGAAAGTCTGTCTCCTTGTTCAAAACCAAAAGTGGCATCAACTCATTTATAATTTAAGTAAGTTGCTGGCAGTTCCTAAAATGGCTTTCCTGGAGAATAATGAGCTAGACTGGTGGGGTAAGAAACATGATAAGTGACTGCACAGAATAAGGTGTAATGAATAGTTGCTCTGTCCCTGGCAGGTGATTGTGGTACCAAGGATTCCTGTCATGCAATGTCTTTTATGGCAAGTCATAAATTAAAAGAGATTTTTATTCTGAAAGTTTCTGTCACTGCAAGGAGGAAGAACAATATAAAGCCACATTTCTTTCCAGGATTGCAAATCAAGGCAAAAATTTCTTCTAAGGTAAATTACGTCAATCCATTCATTTCAGCTGTGTCTTACCCACGTTTATCATCCAAAAAAGTAATAAACTGCTTCTTCTTTAATTTAATTGAAGTATTGATTCTCCTAAATTGTTACATTAAATAGAGTTTTAGTTACCAGTGTCTCCCTGTAAAAGACAATCTGGCATAAAAGGCTGATTCTCTGTATAAATCGATGGGAGTAGACAGGAGGATAGGCATTAGGGATATGAAAAAAATGCTATTTGAATTTATAAGGCCAGAGAAGTATCTATCTTCTAGTGCAATCACCTGAGACGATCAGTAAAAATTACAACAATCAATTACAGCCAGCACAAAGCGAAATCCAGCAACAGCTCCAAAATAAAGTGTTACTTTTCTTTTACTAATCTTTCTCTTTTCTCGCTCATAACTTCAGGAGAATCAAAGAATTAAGTTAGGTTTAACTTTTAGTGCTAATAGCAGCAAGTTTCTAATGCATCTTCTTCAGAACTCTAGGTATGTCCACCAGGACAGCCAAAGTGTTAGTCACTTTTACAGAGATGTGACAAAGTGCAATGAATGACAATGTTTGAGTGCTGCCCATGTGGTCCAGTGTAGACCAGAAATATGTTCAGAGTGTAGTTGATGTGGTCTTTCTGTACCTTTTTTCTGATTCTCTTTTTTTTTCCCCTGTCAGAGTGCTTTCTTTCAGAAGCATATGCATACATATATGTATTTACGTGCACAAAGATGTCTGTATAAATATTGTATAATGAAAAGGGGAGGAGAACTGACCCAAGATTCAGGTTTGAATTCACTTGCATAGCTTGCTCTTATTGCTTTGCTTCATTTGCCCCATACCAGGCACCATTAATACCTGTCAAGTTTATTTCTTTCCGCTCAAATTTTGCTCCAGACTGGATCTGTGTTTAGTCCCTTACAGTTCCCCACTTCCCTGTCCAGCCACATCAACAGCAGAGCCCTGACAACACTGACACTCACTGTTCTTTAACTGTGGGCCATGTCAGTGGCTCACCCATGTTTAATAAAAACTCTTGGAAAAACAGGCCCTGGAGGACGTTGTGAATATAATGAGCAACTTGAAAAGTTGTATTTATTAGCGTGGAGGAATTCAAACAAATGTAGGCAATAGAGTACTGTTCATGATGTCACGAGGTTCATGTGCATGGGAGCATTTAAATAGATGTGTGTTCGTGTTGCATTGAACTGACTGGGCAAGGGTCAGTGCTACTCTGGAAACTGTGCAAGAATCTTACCAAGATTATGAAAACTGAAGTGCTGAATTGCTCAAGACCTGTGTGGACTGGAGCTGGCTTGTACTTAGCTAATTCAGACCATGGCATGCACATCCCTTCCACACACATCTAAGTAGACATGTCCACATATGCTGTCTGCAAGGGCTAAGAAATCAATTGTCAGGTGGGCCACAAGCTGAGAGCATATTGATATTGAAATAAAGTAGATCAATCCTTGTGACCGGTACTTCAATTTAGAAGTACTTCTTTCAAGTCACAAGCACACTTCTGATAGAACAATTTTCTGTCATGTGGAAACAACTCAGGTAGCATTTCCTCAAGGACAAATAATAGCACTTATCTAGACAAAGGAAATTGAGATTATTAATTCATTCCCCTTTCCTCCCACTAAAATTCGGTTGTGCACTCTGTACTTTCTGCCTTCAATAGGAGGTACTCACACCCATACACTTTCTGTGAGCCAGATTATGATTTCCAGTTTCATATCACTAATCAGATATTTCCCTCCTGTATTCATTTAATTATACCATATTAATAAACCTTGACTTTTAGACAGAAGCTCTATGAGGTGTATTCTCAATATGACACACATGTAACTCCCTGTGGCATCACCAGCAGTTAGGCATATGTGGAGAACTCATTATAGCCTCAGGTTTTTAGCCATCGCTACCTTGATTTTAGATTTTTCCTCTGGTGATTTCTTGAGTGCCAACACACATACTGCAGTTCCTATCTTTGCTCAAAACCTGGATACAAACAGTATTAAACGGTTCGATTTATGCAAAATAGAATTTTAATCTAGAAAATTCAGATTTGGGACCCTGCATGATGAAAGAAATCACCTCAAAATACAGCCAAAGAGGTTACAAAAGCAGATCGCAGAGATCTGATTTCCTAGGGAGTTCCTGCATGTTACAAAAATGTAGCAGCTACTGACAGCTCCAAACGGCACACATTAAGATGAAAAACAAAGGGACACGAGAGGCTCTACAAAGGATTTCGAGAGGCCTCTACAAATCTGACATTTTCTGTCCCAATAGAACATTTCCAGCCTTATGGCAAGACAGAGGTAAGAAGAAGAATGGTTTCTGTGCAACTGTTCCATACTGAACGAACACTCCTTTGGACAAATATTCATTTATTCTGAGGTCACTTGCGAATCTCTAGATAACCTAAAAATATTTTATTTTTACTTATTGTCTTTTCACCTTTTTTTTTTTTTTCAAAAGAATTGGATACTATGACCCTGTATGATTACATTGCTGATATATCTGAGGCTCTGTTGCAGAATTCAAGGTTAGATCAGAAATACTCAGCTAACAAACCAACATGTTCTCCCCTATATCTACGTTGCACTCAATGATCCTTGTGGGTCCCTTCCAACTCAGAATATTCTGTGATTCAAGTTATAGGCTTGATTTTCATACAGCGTTGATAAGACACTTGAATGAAAACAGGATTCTTAGAGTAATCATCCAGAAACTGAAATATTTGGAAATCATGGGGAGAAATTTTGAAGAATCTCAGATAAATGAAAAGGTGGGTTGTTCTTACATCTATGTAAGAGTGTTTATATGCAGCAATACCACAACTGGACTTTTTTCAGAGCAGGGTAGTAGATCTGTGCCATATTGCATGTCATTTGTCATTTGATTATAACTGGAAGGCAAGGAAAACATCAATGTTTGCAGAGACAGATCTAATTCAATAATTCATATTGGTGTCATTTTACATCATGGTTGGCTGCTGCTTTATAAGATCTTAGAGGACTTTGCTGGAAAGCCTGTAATAAAGCAATCATTGCTTTAAACAATATTCAACCTGGTCTCTTGGAAATAAAAAATCTTCCTTTGCAAAGAAAACATGTAGAGTTTGCTTATCTTTTGTCAGGTATTCCATGTATTTGAGTTTATCTGCTTGTTTTCTACTTAAACTGTCCTTTTCTAATCAAGCAAATGTTCAGTGATTTTTGGTCCCTTTTGTTTCTCCTGCAATGTTCATTATTGCCTGTGACAGATCTTTTCCTAAGACTGCTAAGCAATGCAGAAGGCTAATCCAGAGCAACATTGCTCTCCCTGGGTAATCTAGACACGATCAGTATTCATTAATATTGGTAATTCACTACACAGGGGAAGAGTGCTTTAAAAAAACCACACAGAGAAGATGCACCACATCCATTTTCTACGTTCTCTTTGGACAACTCATGTTGGTGTTTAATTGCTCACCTATTTTCCTTCTGTCCAGCTGGAATGCCTTCTGTGGGGATCTGTAAGCCTTGCCTCTTCCCACTTTGCTGCAAGCATCCCTGAGCCTCTCTGCTGAATTCTTTGTTCCTTCCAGAAGCCACAACTTCTGTCTGGCTCAGTTCCACCTGGGCTCACTCCCAACATCGCTTCTTCTTCTCCTGCTGCCAGATTCAGGTTCTCATGGAAATTACATGGCTGCAATGATTTCTTTCATCTCTGCCTTCAACCATATTGCATAATAGAGTCTGTCTTTGGAACATCTCTGAGCTGTGACTTTCCGTATCCCTGTAAGTAGGTAAAACATCTTGTGAGGCTGTGATTGTGCTGCATCTCTATGCTGCAACAATACAATATAACCCTGTGAAGAACTTCTTTAACTTTTCTTCGTCTTGAGCAACGTGAGCTTGTTGGGAACTTTTTAAAGCACATAAACAAATTTAGTTATAAAACTAAAAACATCCTAATTTGTTTATCTCTGCCCAATCCTTTTCCATTTGCTTTGGTATCTTATGCCATATTGCATCTGACTACGTAAAGATGAAACAATTTAAAGGGAATTTTTAAGTATGGAAAAATATCAGTATGACTGGAATTTTCTATACTGTTATGTGCACAAGTGTAAAGCAGTCTGCTTGACTATATTTTATCTTTAGTTGATGATATTAGGGAAAAATATTTTTATTTATTTAGGAATATTGCTTTTTTTGGTGAAAACATTAAAAAAAGGATGAAAAAGAATGTATTTGAATTAAATGCTTAACACTGAATTACTTGAGTTTGCATTTCAATGTATGGAGGATTTCCATTGCTTGATTGCAATGAAATTTTAAAAACTTAGAAGAGAAACTATAATTTTATTCTTTTTCTTAATACAAAACTGTCTTTAAGGACAAGAAGCTTTTTCCTAAGTACTTAAATCTATCTACATTTACCTCAGGTGGAGTTTGATTAAAAATCATAATTAGCTTTAATTGATAAATCTTTTATACATATATGTTCAAATAAATTTAAGACTTTTTTTGTGAAAGAAGTAACAGATGCAGTAGATGAGGCACACTGTAATATTTTAAAAAACTGGGTCATTAAATTAATTATTAATTAATTAATTAATCCATTAATCATTAAATCTGCAACAGTCTTAACTCAGTAACTCCAATGGCTTCATTGGAGCTAAGCTGAGAAATGGGATTCAAATTCTCATATATATTTTACAGTTATTTATACCTTTTTGTATATCCCACAGGTTACTTATTTCTCATGGGCTTGAAGAATACTTGATCTGTTTTGTTGGTTTTTTTCTTATATTTTACATCTTGCTCTTGATATTAATTAAAATAAGAACATAGCCATGGTGAGATGACAGTAATAAGCCTTTAGAAAAACAGAGGCATTACACGATACAATATTTTCATAAATCAGAGAGCAGCTACAGAACACAAATTACTAGAATGTACCTAGTCTTTTTTACTAATGGCTTTCCAAGCTGAATTTAATTAAAACTATGAAGGTTTCAACACACAAAAAAAGAAAAGAAGAACTATAACATATTAAGGCCAAAAGACAATTAATCACTATGACATCTTGCCATCTCAAAGATGAAGAATATGACGACAAAAATGAACACACTCAAGAAGTTCAGCTTGACTAGGTGAGCTTTCAGTTCCCCCTGCTACCTGACAGTCTGGACAGCTGGGCTTTGCTACACCCTGGGGACTTCTGAAAAATTCCCATCCACTTTGCTTTGTACCTGTCGTTCCCTTTCTCACAGGTTAAGTATTTCAAAGCATTTTTTTTCACTATCCTACTGTGAGAAGGGCTGCAACAAAACTTCTGTTGTTTTGTTTTAGGAGGTTTCTGTTCGTTTGTTTTGTTTTAATTGAACGTACATTTTCTACATCACCAACTCGTTCAAAAGTTTCTTTTTTTCCCCCCCCTAAATTGTTCCATGCTGCCATCAGGAAAACAGAAATGCAGCATGCCAGGTTCAGGTGAGCTTGACCTCAACTTTCTTCTTTCTTTGAGCTATGTTTCTTTGAAGTGACTTGATTTTTTTTGGCCTGGTTTGTTTTTATGGAGTTTAATATCAAACAACATTCCTCTGTTTGGTGCACTGCTTTTGGAGACTCCAAAAATTACAACAAATGAAAACTACAATAAATTAAAAATATTGAAAAGGAAAAATCTGGATTTGAAAATGAAAATACAGTCACCCTGTGATAATTGAAGAGTTAGTTCTTTTTAGGGTTTTCCTCCCCCTAAAATTCTTTTACAGATTGGTCAGCTTATTTTGTATTTCTGAACAGTGTTTTCTCATTGAGTTATTCTTTAAAAGAACTGACCAACACAAAACGTATGACAGCTATTTCTTCCCTAACTGATTTTTTCCTAAGATTCTTAGGTCATTCTGTTTTAAACTTTCTTTCTCTTATCCTTCTAGAATCACCACCAAAACATTTACAGCTCATGACAGCATCCATTTCAGGATGCAGCCATTTGTTAAACTCCTTCAAGATTGATTATCATCTGTTTTACTGAAGGGCTTGCTTGCCAGTTCTAATATGCTCTTCATTCCATCGAGGTAACTGCATGCCTTTTTGGCATATTACTTTAAACTGAATTGATAATGACTATAATACGTTGATAATTTGATAATAAAGTCCTCAAAATTATATTCCAGCTGCTTGAAGTTTGCTGATTGGCCACATTATTTAGCAGGTGGAGTTAATTGTGAAAGACTTGCAATTCTACATAGAAAAATGTCATAAAACCTTTATATTACCATGGAGCAACTCTGGAGGAGCTCCCCCCTGAAGTTAAACTCACACTATAGCACTTAAAAACTGAGAAAAAGTGATATCTGCTTGTGAAAAAAAAATAATAAAATGTCATAGACAGCTTCAATAACTGTTATATAACATCAATTAAAAACAAAAGGAAATTTAATGTACAGGGCAGTAAACATACCTATTCTTTGTTGTTTTCAAACACTTATTTTCCATATCAGAATGAAAACACCCTTTCATGGACTGGTATTGCAGCACTTTCTGATCAAGAGATTATTATTTCAAAAACTAATTACTTCAGTCTGGCATTGTAATTTAAAGAGTAGTCTCAGTTTATATGAAGACCTCACTTTTATAGCAAATATGGAAAACCAGTACCTTTCATTAGTTTAATTAATGTCACTGTTCTATGCTCTGAAGACAATGTTCAGATCTGCTCTCACCTTTGTGTTGACCACGGGTACAGAGAGGAAACATGACTTTTTGCCCCTTGTGCCCCGTGCTGCATCTCTGCCCTGAGTAGCACAACAGGCTGAGCAGTGTCGTTCAACCTGTAACGAGTTATCACAATGCGATAACCTGATTGAATGTCACCACAGGAAATGACAACCTCACTTATATTTGCATTAAAAAGAATTTAAATTTTATTAATCTCAAAATCTTTAAGTAGACCGACAGATACGACTAGTCACAGGCCATTCAGTGCCCATATGCAAAACAACCGCTTTCTAAACAGTTGGTTCTAAATCACATAGGTTAAAAAGGCATTTTAAAAAACATCCACAGAACTTTTGCAGAATCCAAAAATTTTTGGGAATGAAAAAACTTAAGTACAAGCTAAATTCTCAGCTGAAATTAAATCAGCGGGACTTGACATCAGTGGCATATCTGGTTCCAAATATATTTTTCATTGGCAGTGAAATACGTATATATCTATATATCTTGGACTAACAATGGAGGTTTTAGATTAAAGAGAGGTTTGAAGTGCTGACTCAACATACAGCCCCATTAACTAAATTGCACTGAATTATTTTTAAAGCATAAATTACAAATGGCTGACACTTACATGTGTAACTATACATATTGATCAGCAGCAGAATGAGAAATACAAGTGTATTTGGAAGACCACAAAGCATACATATTGGTAATACCTACAAAGATATGCTTTTAAATGACTGAGCAGGAACTCTGGTATGAGTAGTACACATTCGATTTCAAACCTTCCATTCCACTGAACTTAATACAAGCAGATAAGTTCATGGCAGTGATATTCTTTGCACCAAATTATGCGGGAAAGTTTTCATCAACACCAACATAGTTAGGATTTTACTCCTTCCCATTTCTAACTGACCATTACAAGCTCAAACACCATATCCTAATGAGAGTGCATCATCTTTCCTGACTGTAAAACTGGGATGTTTCAAAACTGTTTTTACTTTATTGTCTTTTTCCCTCCTTTTCTGCATAAATCTCCTGCTTCATCCTGTTTGAATACTTCTGGATTCTTTTACAGTGGTCCTTTGTATCTAACACTTTATAGTTCACACTCTTCTTAGACTTTGAGAAACATTATCTTATTTGTTTTGTGAAAAGGAGAGTGTAGCAGGGGCAAAATCTCAATGTAGGAGAAATAAATGTATTCAGGTATCGCCTCCCTTATAGAAAACTGAAAACTGACCTTGGAGACTGCAATATATGTGCATAAGGTGAGAAGGGAGAAGAGATGCTGTTGTTGTTGTTATTATTATTAAATTTTGGACGTTGCTAATCATTGTAAGTCAATAAAAAGACTTCCACAAGCTTTCGTAAGAGTTAGTAGTCACTTCACAGGAGACAAAACTAGACAAAGAACTGACACAATGTTAATTAAGTTTATGTTGTGTAATAGGCAACATTTCAAAAACACCAGAGCTAGCATTGACCTGGGTTGTAAAGTGCACAGCTCTGTATTGACATAGATACATAACTCCTGCTTCCCCGGGGCAGTTAAAAACACCTCTTCAATTTACAGATGATCAAGGACTGAACTACACAGGAGCTTTTGCTTACCTCATGGTTTCTTATGCTGCATAGCAGAATGCAGTACATTCAATTCTTGTTCATGAAAATTGAGAAATGTTTCTATCCTGGAAATGTACACATACAGTTTTGAGGTTTGACTGCTGTTGCCTCAGATGCAAAATGTCGGATTTCTCCAAAGCAAGTGACCAAGGCATCAGCTACAAAATGGATTTGCAGACAGTGTCAGCCCATGAGGAGGAAGTACAGAGATTTCAAGGTCACTAAACACAGGTAGAAGCCAAAGTTTCCAATGGCACATTCAGTCAATGACGTGATATAGATGTAGATCCCTATTCCCCCAGCACGCAAGTGTCTATCCAGCTGCCATGTACCTCTTAAAGCTGAAAGTAGAGAAGTTTGAAATATTCCCAAGGTGGCCCTGTTGTAGATTGGAGAGGGAAACAACAAAATTCCTGTAAAAGGGAAGGCAGGGCTGTTTCTAACCTTTGGGATCTGTGTGTGGCAGCCACAGTGCACTGTGGGAGAACAGGGAGCCACGCTGCCAAGGAACCACACCACTGGACACCAGATCCATCACCTTCATTTCCTCATCAGACTAAGTTCAGAAGGGTTTTCCCTGGGCATGAAGAGGACAATTAAATTAATGAGTTGACACAGTGTCTCATACTGGATTCAGAAAAAAAAAGCATCTAGAAAATGTCAGTGTTTCTGTTTTTCTATTTCTTGCTGACCTGTTATAAGCTGCTGCATATCACCTTTTTCTGACTTCGTGCTTGGTTGCATCTGGTTACCATATGTTTGTATTATTACTGCTCTACCCTTTTATTGTGGACTGTGTGTCCTGACAGATACCAATCTACAGTACATGCACTCCTTTATACAAAAGGACATTTGAAGTAATTGTCAAAAAACTAAAGAGGTGAAACATCTAGAAAATAATATAAACTACATACAGTGTTATAGTAGGAAATCATAGGGAGTATCAAAGAGTAGCAGGTGGTTTCACTCTTTAGTTTTTTTCCTAAATTAAGGGAATAAAATTAATTTCATATTTTGATTAAACAGGAAATAACTGTCATGACAAAAACAAACCGAGGTAGTTCAGCTAAGGACTTATTATTTAGTCCTTGGTAGAATTGGAAAAGAGCCATTAGTAAACAAGAGTTACTAAC
Organism: Pitta sordida; assembly: GCA_013390025.1. NCBI lineage: Eukaryota > Metazoa > Chordata > Aves > Passeriformes > Pittidae > Pitta > Pitta sordida. The sequence continues at coordinate 13,172 of WEKX01025467.1, read as the reverse complement.
TTAGCTGTATTGATTTCCCATATGCAAGATAGTTCTTATGTGAATGTTCCCAGAAACTTTAATTAATTTACCTGTTTAAATGTTAGCAACCTGAAGTTTCAGAGATGGAGCAAGGTGAGGGTGAATCTTAAAAATTGTGTGAGACCATGCTCCTTAAACACAGCAGTCTGAGCTGGAGTTAGTATCTTTACCATTGAGTATTTCATAACATCACAGTATTAGTTTATATTCCAGAGTACTGATGGCATGACAAGACAGCATATCTCAAGTGTGAGCTCCACTGGAAATCATTTGAGAAAAGAAGCTCTTCATATGGCTTAGTGTATGATCAGCAGCAATTACTTGCACAGATGTAGAGATCCTGTGGCAGTATTTCTTTACTTGGAGGACCCATTGATTTTTTGGCAGGAATTTTAAATAATGAATGAGTGGAACATGAGGTCCCCCAGGGAAAATCATGCAAACATGAACAAGTATATCACTCACTTTTGGTTTGAAAAATTCAACTGTCAGCACGTGATTTTCACAGTCAGGTGAGCAAGATGAGAAAACCTGAACCTGTCTTGCACAGTAGTTTGTTTTTACTCTAGCATTACAATGTAAAAGCTCTCAGAATCTGGGGAAAGCTGGTATGCCAAATAGCTGGGGGACAAAGGGTGGGTGGAAGTGATGACTGGTTGCAGACTACTCTGAGCAGCATCACTCACCAGGAGTGCTCTTTGAACCACAGCATTAGTCTTGCTTTTGGTTTTGTCCCCTGGCACTATGATTAACTAAAGACTACAGTTTAATATTTTCAGTGTTCCAGGCACATTAATCGGTTTGCAAAGTTTGTGCAATCACTCACTGTGACAGCTCTGCCTTGCTGATCTCTGAAGAGAGTGTCACCAGGGCAACACGCCAGAGAAACTACTTTGGAACTTTGCAGAACTTGCTGGGGAAAAGGGAAGTGGAGTGGGTGGAGGATGCTGTGGAGCAGAGGGTGCTGTGCAGTGCTAAATGATTTCACTGCCTGAATGGTTCTTAGTTATCATGCTCTGAACATCAGAGGGGTTGCTTGTCAGACAGAAAGGGTGAGTCAAGAAAGAGTAATTATATGTGATGTTCCCTTGTCCTTCTTCACTGCGTCACTTGGGTATGAGAAAGAACATGGAGAACAGGAAAACACTCGAACAAACTTCTGATTTACTCTTGTAGAAGTTTGCATGTTTCTGTCTGGTATTTCTTTCCAGTTACAAAGAATAGTCATGTACGTAGCAGACTAAAAACAATGTCTTGTTTCACCAAGCCATTAATACCAGAGCTCAAATGTGTGTTTTACCTTGCTTAAAGTTCTTCAGCCATGCTTCACTACTCCTTCCTGGTGGCTTAGAACACGTCTGTCCTGACACTGCAGTAAAGAGGTCTTTCTTTTCTTGACAAGAGAATGCTGTCTATTTTAAGAAAGAGACCATTTTCTTGCTAAAGCAATTGATCTACGGTGATAGGGAATTAGTCAGATAGCTAGAATCACAACATTTTCTCCATATGAGTTTTGTCTGATTTCACTTAGCATGTTGCTTAAATGGTGGTGGAGAAGCTGGATCTGACAACCCTCATGGGTGGTTCCAACCACTGAAGTAGCAGTAGGTACATGTCAGAGAGGATATTAATGCTCTTATTTTTCTAACAAAGGACAGAATTCTCTTGTATAATGTCAACACAACAAAACTATCCTAGTCCTCAAGTTTAACCTTTTGCCTAAACTTTGTAAGAGAGAAGTAAAGAAGCCATGGACAAGAAAAGTACTCGTTCTTAAGAATGAAGACCTCTATGTCATCACTGACATCACCAGGTTTGCTTTCTTTAAACAGGATATATTCTCTGATTTCCCTTTTCTACCTAGTTTTCTCCCATGAGCTCTCACCTTCTGACTCAGGCACGTGCCTCTCATTGGGTGTCTTTTCATTTCCTTCCATAACACACTAAATAAACATCACAGCCTTTGCACTGATCATTGCCCCGCTAGTGAATTATGCACTTTCTTTAAATAACCTTGTATTTTCTAGGCCAAGGAACTGTGCATCTGGTGGAACAGGAGTGAAACCAGAGCTCAAGAGCCCATCTGTATGTTATATTGTGTATGTCAAATAAAAACGGAAATCAATCTCAGCATTTCAGAAAGGGTGAGTCAAGAAAGAGTAATTATATGTGATGTTCCCTTGTCCTTCTTCACTGCGTCACTTGGGTATGAGAAAGAACATGGAGAACAGGAAAACACTCGAACAAACTTCTGATTTACTCTTGTAGAAGTTTGCATGTTTCTGTCTGGTATTTCTTTCCAGTTACAAAGAATAGTCATGTACGTAGCAGACNACCAGGTTTGCTTTCTTTAAACAGGATATATTCTCTGATTTCCCTTTTCTACCTAGTTTTCTCCCATGAGCTCTCACCTTCTGACTCAGGCACGTGCCTCTCATTGGGTGTCTTTTCATTTCCTTCCATAACACACTAAATAAACATCACAGCCTTTGCACTGATCATTGCCCCGCTAGTGAATTATGCACTTTCTTTAAATAACCTTGTATTTTCTAGGCCAAGGAACTGTGCATCTGGTGGAACAGGAGTGAAACCAGAGCTCAAGAGCCCATCTGTATGTTATATTGTGTATGTCAAATAAAAACGGAAATCAATCTCAGCATTTCAGACTGAAAGAAAAAAAAGATAAACAAAGCCTTGAACTATTTTTCATTTCCCTCTGTATTTCTCCCACGTTTACAAATGGAATGAAGTGTATGTATGTCAATAAAGAATCTATCACAATGGAGCAAGTGAGGAAAGAATTATGGAAAAGTTGTACATATTTGGAGACAAGGAAAGGAGAAAGGGAGGAAAGGAAGGAAGAGGAAGAGAGAGGAAGAGAATAAATATTTGGAGGAAATATTTGTGATAGACATGAAAAGAATTCCCTCCACTTTCTTTTCCACATTATCCAGGAAATTGAAAAGAAAATGTAGATGCTATAACTAAAGCTGTTGCAAATCTATATTTAGAAACTGGAGGCAGACTTATAATGTACTGCTCTTATCTTTCAAACATTAATAAGTGATGATTGTTGCAGGGGGATTTGCCTGTTCATATATTTCTCTCACATTCATAGGCCCCTCTAGAGAAGGGCTGTGCTGTACTTTGGAATAAAGTTCAGCTCTCCCTACTGAATTCCCGTCAACAAAGGCTGAGCTGTAAGCATGACTCGTGCACTCCAATTACTTAATAAAGCTGGCAGCTGCTGTCCTGGGAGCATGAGCCCTTGACTTAAAAGCTGCATAAAAACCCAGTAGCTCAAATACTCAGGAGAAGAGGGAAAAACCAAGCAACATCGTATGAAAACTAAGTCAAATTCTACATACTGGAGATCAGGCCTAGAAGCAATGCTTGTTTATGGAATAAGGTCCTCTTGTCATAACAAAATGCAACAGAAGCAATGCCTTAATTAAACGTTATGATGCACTGAAAGTGTTGCTGCCTATTGAGGAGTTTGCCGAGAATGGAAAAGCAAAGCCTCTGCTTGTAACTAATAGTGTGGAGCTGGTTTTCTTGCTTCCTTGTTTTGCATTTAGCAAAATAAATAGTGACAAGTGACAGTTGCCTTGCTCACAAATGTTATCCACTGGTGCCTCCCCTCTGCTCTTACAGCAGGACAGATACACTGTTGTTCGTCCCATTATTTCTGTGTCCTTTTTGCCACTGCAGCAGGAAAAAACTCATGTTACCACAAAACAGTGCTATCTGCTTTGAAAAATGGGCTTCAAGGAAGAATATATTTAATTCCTTCTACTCTGGGGCTGGATGGAGCTGTTGGAGTCAACCCTTTGTCTACACAGAATCACTCCAGGATTAACTAAAATAAATTCAGAAAAAATTTTGCCATGGCTAAAAAGATGCAGAAGCCAGGTAGAAATGTAACAGTCAGGCTTATTTCCTATGATCCCCCTGCCTGGTCCAACAAAGGCTGCAACAATTTCGCCTAATAGAGTCAGTGGTGCATTTGAAATTCCCATTTAGAGTGATTTCAGACTGTAAGTCCATTATGCTTCTATGACACTCATGCTCTTAAATTAGCAAGGATTTACAAAGAAAGCAGCTTGCTGCCATATCCCAATGTAAACTCAGAAGCACCATAATTGTCCTTTCAGCATCTCTGCAAGTGAAGCATTTTCTTTTCTTTTATTGAATTCTACAATTCACAATAACAGAGTAAAAGTTTTCTCTACCCCGTACTAACGAACCATAAATCATTTGAGGCATGAAAATGCAGTTCAGAGAAAGGGAAAAATCAATTGCAGTTCATTGAGCTTCCAAAGTAGATTTCTCTGCATGATGTTCCTCAACTCTCCTTTCAACAAAACATGCTCATTTTCAAGGATTAAAAAAAAAAAAAGATAATTTTTTTTCATCATATAAAATGTTAAGTAGCAGTCAGGAAAAGGGAAAGAAGCCCAGAGAGACGAATTAAAAAATTGTCATTGTTTCTATCTGAGAATATTTCATACACATCTCACTAAAAACATTTCTCTTCTAACTTCCCCAAAGGCACTAATTAATAGATTTCCATTATGTTTATTAAAAAAACCTGATAATATTAGAAAATAAAATTAAACCCATCAAGACACCCAATAGGAAAATTATGTTAATTTTGGTCTACTGTTCCACTATTGCAGGACAAGTGTTCTGAAAAACCATATGTCCACAATAGGAAACTTAATATTAAATAGTGCAAAAAAAGTTAATTCTACTAAAACTTTTCCCTCAAATTATGATCTATCCTGCAGCCATATTTTCTATTTCTTTAATTTGCATCACACATCTAATTATAAATACTGGGTCTAATTATTAAAACTGGGTCTTCATGCTCCAGTGGAAAGTTCAGTTTTGGACACAGACTCACCACATACTCAAGTACTGTACATGCCTTTTTTCTGTTGTATTCTCTCCTGATTTTGGAACAAGATAATTCTTCCTGTTCAATAAACTTGAACTTCGTACTGGTAAACACTTGTCCCTTCCCGGTCTCCTTTTTTGAGCTGACAAACTGTCATAAACCACATTTGACAAATGTTCATCTAAACAAGCACTTTCCTGTGTTTAGCCCTAAATTTGTGTTCTTGGGAAAGATTACATAACAGGAATTTGATTTTTGTAAGACCCTCAGAGACTTCACAGAATCACAGAATCAGTAAGGTTGGAAAAGACCATAGAGATCATCAAGTCCAACCTATCACCTGTTACCTAACCCAGTCAAATCTGTTACCTAACCTGTTGCCATCCTGCTACCAACAACTTGAAGACCCTTAAAGAAAAATCCAGAGCCAAGTACCTGATGATGATATTTGCTCTTTAAAACATAACGAGCAGTTTATGATATGGACTAATAAGAAAAATTTGACACTAAGATTACATTTGTTTTGGTTCAATGTAATTAATAGCCAAATGGACAATGGTTGTGTAAAAATAACATAGTTTGCAGAGCGGGGTAAATTTTGGTCTTACAGAGAAAAGTCAGTGTTTAGCTTATAAAGTTACTGGCCTTAGAGATTCTGTTACTAGGGAGAGAGAGCCTGAAGAGTTGACCCAAAGTCTTCAAATCTACTCGGACCAACGACCTTCAAAACATGTCTGGCAGCCCAACACAAATCAAAGAAACTACCCTTAAAGTTTTAATTGATCTATTTTCCCACATATGTAATTATGTAAACTGTCTTACCTTGCTCAAGGCTTACTGTAGTATATAAACATCTAGTTTATATACATGATGTTTCCTTCAGCTACACAGTCATTCATGAGGAAATTGTATCCAATAAAACAGACACACTAAAAAAGTAAACCTCCAGGGACTAATGCTTAATGGACCATGTGAAGAGAGGAGTACACCCAAATTGATAGGGGAGAGTCTGTTCAATTTATGAGTAATTTAGTTTATAAGCACAAAGACATGTATCTCACATACATTTGCATGTAGACAAGGTCATTTCAACAGTACATATTGTGCATTGGTAAATATAAGTCTAAGCTATATTTAGAAAACCCCCAGAGATTCTTTTTAAACTTATAGATAGTAAAAACTGAATAAAAGCTGTGAATTTACCCCTATGCAAGTATATTCTGTCTAAAATAATTACATTAAATAGAGGGAGAGAACAATAGACTAACTGTACCAGACACTGCAGTGATTATTTTCCTTTCTGTTTTAATCCAACTTTTCCATAGTGGAATACTAATACATAGTGGAAGCACTAAGAGGCTGACTTTGTTCTGAAAAGGTGTTGGTTATAAAGATAAGAGATCTCCTGCACTAAATGACACAACACTCATCTTCATAGCCTCAGAGGTCAGCAAGAGATAAGGCAGGCTTTAGAAAGAGGTGCTGCTGCTTTACAGAGCAATGATAACAATACATTCATAACGAGGTGTATTCTCAAATTTTCTGTCTGGAAGGTTTGAGATAACAAAGAAATCATCTTTTAGGAAGTTTCAGCTACTCTGTGCTTTCCTGATACTCATTCTGCACAGAAAAGACTTGCAACATAATCTCCTGGACATACAAGTACCAACATTTTATGATCATTTATGTCAACTTGCTACAATATCACATCTAGTGTCATCTCTGAAATTGGCTCATAAAATTATTTTTTTCCATAGCTTACTCTTCCACAGTAAGCTGAACGGATTCAGCTCTGAAATCAGACCTGTTTATACAGTGGCTTAACAATGCTTTAGTGGAAGAAGCCTAATGAGAGCAAGCAAACTTCAGCAAATGCAAACCATGAAGTAGATAAAAAGTGGCAATATGCTGCAAAAATCAAAATATAATGCTCACAAGAGTACTGTAGAGGAGGCTGATGTTTCAATCAGATTTTCAGTGGCCTCCATCTTTTGCAAGAAAGCAGAGGGATACCATTAAATTTCAGTCTCTTTTCAATATCTTGATGGCCCCTGGTCCTTCTCTGTAGCGGTTGTGCTGCTCCAATCCATCATCCCAGCTTCATTCTATCTGGGTCTGCTCAGGAAATTTAGCCGCATTGAACAGTTAATAGCACCTGCAAGGTGCTTGCACAGCTTTATTTACTGAGACACATTTTTCTATTTCAGCATTAGATCCAGATCACTTAAGCAACAAAAAATGCAACAGCCGTCAGAAGCTATGCTGTGCTGGTGACTAATTACCCAATAACCTGACAGACACGTAATGTTTGAGGGCATCATGAAAGAGTTAAGGAGTGGGATAAGCAAGGAGTGAGATTAGGAATTCACAAAATTCAAAAGAAATAATTGTTAGATTTTGGATGGAATGTTATAACCTACTTTTAAAGTCAGAATATCATATGAGAGCATTACTGAGGTAGGAAGGAAGCCCTGGAGACCAACCCGTCCAAACCCCTGCTCAGAGCACTGGCAGCTGCAGCAGGTTGTTCAGGACCTCTCCCATTATGTTTTGAGTATCTCAAAAGATGGAGATCCTAAAACATCTCTGGGAAACCTGTGCTAGTGTTTTAGCACCTTCATGGTAAAGCCTTTCATTACATTTCCATAGAATTTTCTGTATCTCAGTCTGTGTTCATTGCCTCTTGTTCAGTCACTGGGCACCACTGAGAGCCTCTCCTCTCTGTACTGCAGTTTTCCAGCTCTCCTTCTTGGATGCTTTCCCTCCTCATTGACTGAGCTAGAACTGCCACATCTTCTAAACACTATGTTCTTAATTTGTATTGAAATGTGCCCTTTAAGTAAAGTAAGCAAGGATAAACTCAGATCAGTGAAAAATTCTTGGCAGTTGGCAGCCAATATTTAGTAGCTTTGAGATCAGATATTGGTAAAAAGTTACGATCTACCAAGTCTTTCAGTAGGCATGGAAGATAATCTGAATTCCTCCAAGAAGGTGGCTCAGAAACATTATGAGACTTCTTAATAATGGGGATTAGATGGCACATTGGTTGCAAGATCATACTCATTGTAACTATATCAGGCACTTGGAAATGCAGGGATACAACACACCCACATATGAACTGCAAATGCAGGAATACAACACACCCACATATGAACTGCTAGGTCACTGAAACTGGCATTAGTCTTCTGCTTTAGACCTCATTCTACTGAGACTGTTTCACATGAATAAATTTGCAGCAGTACACACAATTTAACCTGAAAATTGTCTTAGATTTTAAAAAAAGTGTAAATCTTTTAAAGATTTGTACTTGATATATTGTATGCAGCCTGCACATGAACTCAGTCGCTCTGCCATGCTCTGAAGGTATTGCAGCACTATGCCACAGTCCCTCTGCTTTAGAAACTCAGGCACTGCCAATCTCAAGGATCAATGTGTCCTTCACTGCTGTTACTGCCCAAATCTAGCAGTTGCCAAGTGAAATAGAGAAGCCAGAGAAGATGGTAGGGTCTCTGTCTTTTTCTATAATTAAATTTTTATATAACCTCAGTGGTAGCTCGAGCGCAGGCTGTGGCAAAGCTTTTCCTTCTTCATCTCACAATTGTTCCAGCAGCTATATTACACAGTGATTCTGGTTATTTCACAAAGGCATAGGAGTTAATTTCAAACTTGGTCCTTCAGGCTTAATGTCCCTGGAGTTCTCTCTGGGCAAGTCATTTATTTTTTATAAGGTTTCTTGTTTATTTCCCGACAAAGAACCCAATCTTGCTGACACCGCTGATAATTTACAGCAGCTCAAATACCTTGGCAGAAGCTTTTCTCACCTTTATTCCCCTCAGTGGAGATTCACTCACTGATGGGCTACTATATAAACACTGAGCTGAAGGCAGAACAGAAATGTTTACTTCACTTCTCTCCCTCTGTTGCTACAGCATTGTAGTCACCCCTCTCTTCACCAATACTTAACAGTTTTACAATGTTCTCCATCTCCAAAAAGGTGCTAAACATTCAAATAAATCATATTGCAACCGCTGTGACAGGTTGTGTGCTAGAGAGATGATCAGACATTTGCACGTAACCTTTTCCAAGGAAATTCAGATCTACTAAAAATTAAACTACTATTACATTTCTAAGGAAAGTATATCCAAAGTACACTTTCCAAAAATCCCACAAATTCCCACTTTTAGCTCTAAAACTCTAAACTTCTAAAAGAATAGTCTTAGGGGTTTTTGAAATAATTTTTGATAAAATCTACTTTGACTTTTCTAGGTCTGAAGATTTTCCTTAGCTCTAGAGAATGGAAATGTTAAAAAACAAACTAACAAAAAAGATTTTAAACTTTGTTTTGCTTTGGAATTAATTTGAAATATCATAAGGCCTTGTCATAAGGGGAACACCTCATATAAAGTAAAACTATATTATTTCACTCTCCAGATCAGAAATAGATAATGAAATGACTTTATAGTCCCACAGACAAATTTTGTGACATATCCTCCAGTAAAGCTTCAGGTAAAGGACTCTTCAATGTTTGAAACTTTAAATCTAGACTGCAGAATATGAATTGTTTGACAGCTCTCTGAGTTAAAACTATTCATTAACACAAGGATCACAGCTTTGCTTTTCCAAATAGTGGCTTAAAATTCACAAAATCACAGAATGGTTTCAGTTGGAAGAGACCTTCAAGATCATCTAGTTCCAACTCTCCTTCCACTAGACCAGGTTGTACCTCCCTCACTTTCAAGAAAGAAAATTGTGCCTGGGACTCTCCTCTGTTCTAAGGTATTTGAGCAAACAAAAGGAGAGAACAGAAGGAAAACAGAGGTGCCTGTACAGGAGGCTGCTGCACTTAACCTGCACACAGCACAAACCTCACTACTGCAGAGCAGTGCATGCAGGGCAGCTTGAGAAATCACACAGAAAACTGAGTATCTCCATTTCCAACTGCTTTAGGAAGGTTAATCAGGTATAATGGGATGTACTAAAATAAGTCAATTTCACAGCTGTACAAAAATGGAGACAGTGATAAATGTAGTTTAAAAAAAGAACTGTATTAAATCAACTTGGTCAATGAGAAGACTGCACTGAATAATTTCGACGCTAAGATTTTATCAGAGACAAAACTTGAATATCTCCATTTCTGCATACACCTGGAATGACTAAAGCTCCCACACTTTATTATTCTCTGACATTTACAATCAGTTACAGTTCACTACAGATTTCACTTTTACTGTGTATTATAAATACTAAAAATATGAAATAACATGCATATTGTACTAATGACCTCTCTGAGAATTGTCTTCAAGTGAAGAAGAGTCTATATGCTTTGGTTTAACTTTGTTGTAAATTCTTTTCCTGTAACTACCCGCTGAAGTCATACTTCCTATAGGCATTTATAAGGGCAAAAGGAATGCATACCAACTGAAATTGAGAGGAATGATATTGTGACACTATCTGTACACATTTTCTATATAAAACTAGTCAAAGTAATGTTGGGGGATAATGTTCAGCTAGAGTTTTGGGATCTCAGGAAGAGCAAGGCAAGACGACATACATGCTTTAAAGGGGAGATAGTGTTTTGTTAACCTCGTGTCAAGAGATGCTGTTTACCACACCAGACAGGGTCCCTGTTGAAAGCAGGGACGTTTAAAGATGTAAACTATGATCATAGAATAGATTCTACCCTTCAATTCCTATTTAAGACACTCTGATGGAATGAGACACTCCACTGGTGCTGCTGATACACCCACAAAATTAGAGCTGGATGCCACTACATACAAATATTGAGCCCATTGATTTCAGTAATAAGAGGGCAAGAGGACAAGCATAAAATCTCATATCCAAACTGTTTCAGTACTTAAATAACTTCTGGTGATTAAAACCTTAGTTAAAAATGGGTTGCTAATTGACTATTTGTTGTGAGGTCTCATACAAAATAAAATATTTAGGATTAACCAAAATAAAGAATAGATCCCATTAATTTAAAATTTTAATGGGAAATACAGATTTTAAGGTTTAAAGCAGATCCTCCAAATTAATGAATACTGATACAATTAGCAGCCTCCTCAAAGACTTTATCAACTTCATGTCACCTTACAGCTACCTTGAGAAGATAAAGACATGGATATATGAGAAGCACTGAAAAGGCCATGAGGAAATAAAAAAAGTCTGAATTTACAAAGAGAATTAGAAGATCAGTAAATAAGTCATGGTGATATGCATTGAATAACAAGAATAAAAGAAACATTGAATAGCTACTCATTTAGTGAGTCACATTCATCCAGGGCACTGAATGAGGTAGGAGTCCCACAGAGAAAACAGTGTGCGATCAGGTAATTAAAGACTGTATCATAATGCAGGCACACAAGGAAGCCAAATTAAACCTGCACAGAGATATCAGTGTAACGTTTCCCAACTTTTACACATTTGACTTTGTAGCCTTTACACTCTTTTTACAGCACTTTTTTGTTTTGCTTCTTTTAACACAGCCATTGGTACACATTAACTATGGAAAACTTATTTTGCTCTTAGCGATCTAATGTTTGTGTAGTTTAGCTGTAATTTTCCAAACACTATGGAAGTGTGGTTAGGTAATGCAGACTTGCACTAGACTTGGTAAAAAGAAATTAGAAGTCTCATCTTAAAATTGGGAAAACATTCATCGAAACACTGACTCACATAAACCCAGGTACATGCACGGACAAAAATATGGTATCGACTTTACCAACAAGTTCTTACCTAGCTTGGTTTTCTAAGAGAATATAGTTTCTGTGATCGTGATGTCTGCTCATGTACCTGTCCGTTTTCCAGTCCTGGTCCCTCCAAACTATTCTGAACCTATTTGTAAATTGTAGAGCATATGTAGAAAAAACACAGGTGTCAAAGATGACTGGTTTCTACAGATGCCATGAAAATTGATGGCTAAGTAGAGATAAGACTCCATCAGGGACCTGAATACATTTCAGCCAAAGCAAAGGCAAGAAGAACCTGCCCATTATACACTCTGCTTTACACCATAAATTATAAATTTTTCTTAGAAATTGTTCCATGTCCCTCAGTGTTTTCTCACTTTGTGGATTCATTCAAAGTCTGGAGAATCAGGTGGCCAAGGCTGCCCACAGAGTGTCCCCACCAAGGACTGCAGGACATGCAGAGGATGTGGATATGAAAGGTGACCTTACAGCCATGCTTGTCCATTGCCTGCAGGCTTGGAACAAGGCTCCTGACAGAAAAGCTATGATGGTGTGATGGCCTGGGAAAAGTTTCTAGTATTTGTTTAGGCAATGATCATGACTACAATCCCAAAACTGGAAAACCTNGTAAACTTTAGAAATCATTACCTAATATAGTAGAAATCTTCATTAAGTAATAAATCTTTATAACACAGTATCAGACAAAAATGTGTACATCTATCTCATCTATTCTAGACTATTAGTGAGTTAAGACATAACTATGTCATCTCATATATGGTGCCTAAATAGCTGTTAAAGACTTCCAACATATATGGTTCTTCCACTGAAGTCACTCAGTGCTGCTTATTACAGGAGTGCTTATGGGTAATTTCTCTCCTTTTCCTAATAACCCTGTAAGTCCTTGAAGGATATTATCACATCCCCTGACATTTTCTCATCATTATGTTAATCAGCCACAATTCATATTTATCTTTCTACAAGGCATTTTTAGGTTGTGTTTTCTAACACATCAGTCATTTTCATTGAAGTGGGGTGCTAAAAAATAGATGCAGAAGTTTCCACTGACTTCTCCAAAATTTAATTTTGTCCCTTACAACTTACTCTCATGAAGAAGTCCCCATGTACATTTATATGTGTATCTATATCTTACATCTATAAAGATGTAAAAACTTACTAAGGATTAACATGCACCTTATAGGGTCTATGTCAATAAAGGCTGTGCTCTTTATATGTTCGAGAAAGATAAAGCACTGAAAAGGTCATAATTATCACTTACACCATCATGCATTATTATATACACTGTAGATACAGATGAATATTCTCTATCAACCAGATGAGGGGAGCAGTGAATTATCAGAAGAGACTGATTCTGTAAATTTTTTTGAGGAAGGCTAACTCTCAGTCCAACCACTCCTCATTTACATAAATACAGTAGCTGTCAGTTCATTAGCAGATTATTAATAACATGGAGGTGGAAAGGAGGGTTATAAAAATCTCAGTGAAACAAGAGGCTTAGCTTCTGATTGCAAATTTATGTTAAAACCTGACAACACTCAAAGTCACAG
>WEKX01025462.1:0-15909 GCA_013390025.1 Pitta sordida | reverse complement strand
CCAACAGGGAGATCTCAGTGGTATCACTGGTGAGGGTCCTGATGATCCTCGTGGTACTGGTGTGGAGGTCCTGGGGGTTCCAGTGATCCCAGCTGGGGAGTCCTGATGGTATCGATGTGGGGGTCCCGGTCATCCCAGCAGGGGAATCCCAGTGGTTTTGGTCCGGAGGTCCCGGTGATGCCAGTGTGAATCCTGGGAGTCCCGTAGGTTTCTGTATGGAGGTCCCGGTGATCTCAGCACGGGTGTCCCAGTGCTGCTGGTGTGGCGCTCCTGGTGGCACCACGAGGAGAGTCCTGCTGATACCGGTGGAGGGTTTCCCGGCTTCGGGGAGGGGACAGGCTCCCAGTTCCATCCTCCTCCGGGGGATGTTGCCAGGGGTCGTATCTCCGAGGGAGCCCCTCCCCACCGCGGTGCGGGATGCGAGATGTCCCGCCAAGGGGGTTCCTGGGGAGGCGGGCCNACTCAGAGGAGGCTGAGCGGGGCGCGGGGGGTGGTGGGGAGGAAAGGGGAGGTCCGGGAAGTATTTTGCCAGTCCTGTGCCGGGAAGAGCCGCGTGTGACCGGAGCGGGTCCGTTTCCCACGGTCACAGCGCGGGGACACCTCGACTCCGCCGCCGCTGCCCCGCACGACCCCAGGGGGCATCGCCTGGGCTGTCCCACTTTCCAGCCCTCACCCGTCGTCTCGTATTCCCTCGTGCCCATCTCCTTCCCCCTCTTCCCTCCCTCCCTCCCGATTCCCTCCCATTCTATCCCGTCCCATCCCAGGCGGGTGCTCTGACTCTTCCGGGCCGGGTTGGGGGTGCCCGGGGGTCCCGAGGGGCCATGGGGTCCCTGTTCCGCAGCGAGGAGGTTTGCCTGGCCCAGCTCTTCCTCCAGTCCGCCTCTGCCTACAGCTGCATCAGCGAGCTGGGGGAGCGGGGGCTGCTGGAGTTCAGGGACGTAAGTAGGGGCTGGGGAGGCATGGAGTTTGCTGGAGTGTGCAGGGGGTCGTTTTGGGCTGCTCTGGGAGCAGGGTCTTGGTCAGTTTGGGTGTGGGTGCCCAGGGTTTCGAATGCGTGTTTTGGGGTCTTCCTGGAGCAGAGAGTTGATCTGCGTGGGTTGGGGTGTAGGGTGGTTTGGGATACTGGGTACAGGAGAGTTGTTTCGGGGTGTTTGGGAACAGGGAAGTTGGCCCGGGTGGGTTGGTTGGGGTGCAGGGAGTTTGCGATGGTGTTTTGGGTTGCCTGGGCTCTCTGGGATGCTGGACCCTCCGTCCTGTGGGGCCTCACCCTGATTTTGTGTCCCCTCTTCCCCCTGCCCACCCACTCCCCCCCAGCTGAACCCCAAAGTGAGCCCCTTCCAGAGGCGCTTCGTGGGCGAGGTGCGGCGCTGCGAGGAGATGGAGAAAACCTTCAGTGAGTGCTGGGGAGACGCGGGGCTGCCAGCGGGAGGGGGTTGCTCGGGGGGAGACCCCTCAGCCCCCCGGTCTGACCCTGTGCCCCCCCAGCCTTCCTGCAGCAGGAGCTGCGGGGCGCGGGGCGGGTGCTGGGGCCGTGCCCCGAGAACCCGCGGGCGCCGCTGGCGCGGGAGGCGCTGCGGGTGCAGGAGCAGTCGGAGCAGCTGGCGCAGGAGCTGCGGGAGGTCACCCGCAATCACACGTCCCTGCGCGGGCGCCTGCGGGACCTGCGGCAGTACCTGCACGTCCTGCGGGAGGGACAGCGCTTCACCAGCCTGCCGGTGGGTCCGGGTGGGTCCCCGCCGTCCTGGGGGTGCTGCTTTGTGTGCCCCCCAAACACTCATCCCTGTGCTCCGCATCATCCCCAGGCCCCCCTGGGCTCTCCGCCGCGGCCGCGGGCGCTCTCGGAGCGTGAGCCCCTCCTCGACCCTTCCCTGCACCAGCACCTTGAGCGCAAGATCAAGTGAGAGGGGCCGGGGTGTGGGGTGGGAGAGGGACCGTGGGGCAGTGGCGTGGCCAAGGGGCAGCTGGGAAGCTGCAGGGTAAGGGTTGGAGATGACCTGCAGGGTAAGGGTTGGAGATGACCTGCGGGGTAAGGGTTGGAGATGACCTGCGGGGCAGTTGGCGTGTCCCAACACCCCTGCCTTGTCTCCACAGCTTTGTGGCTGGTGTCATCCACCCATGGCGGGTGACGGCCTTCGAGCGGCTGCTGTGGCGCGCCTGCCGTGGGTACCTGGTGGCCTCCTTTGTGGAGATGCCTGAGCCCATGGAGGATCCAGCCACGGTGAGGGGACACCTGGAGGGAGCTGACAGGGCTGGGGGGCCGGAACACCAGGGTGACGTGGGCTGTGCTGTTCCCAGGGCGAGAGCATCACCTGGGTCATTTTCCTCATATCCTACTGGGGCGAGCAGATCGGGCAGAAGATCCGCAAGATCTCGGACTGGTGAGTGGCCATGTGTCTGTCCACACGGAGGTTTATTTGCTAACACCCACTCTGGGCCCCCACACACACAGGGCTGGGCTGGGGAGCCCTGGCACCCCCTGACACAGCAGCATCTGTCTGTCCCAGCTTCCACTGCCAGGTGTATCCATACCCGGAGAGCGAGGCCAGCCGGCAGGACACCATCGCCGGGCTGCACAGCCAGATCCAGGACCTCAGCGTGGTGAGCTGGGCACCATCAGGGCACCTGGGAGCTGCACTGGCGCCCCATCCCTGACCCAGGTGCCCGCAGGTGCTGGAGGAGACGGAGCAGTACCTGGCGCAGGTGCTGGACAAGGTGGCGCTGGCGCTGCCCGCCTGGCGTGTGCAGGTGCAGAAGATGAAGGCCATCTACCTCATCCTCAACCAGTGCAGCTTCGATGTCACTGAGAAGTGCCTCATCGCTGAGGTCTGGTGCCCCGTGCAGGACCTCACCCAAGTGCAGGATGCCCTGCGCCAGGGATCGGTGCGTGCCTTGGTGTCCCCGTGTCCTTGTCCTGGGCATGCTTGGTGTCTCCTTGTCCTGGGATTGCTCAATGTCCTCGTGCCAGGGCTGCTTGGTGCCCCCACACCCTTGTGCCAGGAGTTACTCCGTGTTCCCATGTCCTTGTGCCCAGGTTTCTTGGTGTCTCCATGTCCTTGTGTCAAGGGTTGCTCAGTGTCCCCAGGTCCTCATGCCAGAGGTCACGGGGTGTCCCTGTGTCCATGCCAACACAACACCGTGACAGGGGCATGTGCCAGGAGTGGGATACAATGCAGGGTGCTGGGCAGGGAGGTGCCAGGGGAGCGTGCCATGCAGGGGCTGCCAGGATCAGGCCCTGGGTGCTGTCCCCGCAGTACCAGAGTGGCTCCAGTGTGGAGTGCTTCGTGCAGCGCATCCCCACCTCAGAGAGCCCCCCCACCCTCATCCGCACCAACAAGTTCACCGCTGGCTTCCAGAGCATCGTGGATGCCTACGGGGTGGCCAGCTACCAAGAGGTGAACCCTGGTAAGGCCCCCTGCACCCTCGCTGTGGCCCCGAGCTGGGGAGGTCACCCCATGTGACATGGTCCCTGTGTCCCACAGCGCCCTATGCCATCATCACCTTCCCCTTCATCTTCGCCATCATGTTTGGGGATGTGGGGCACGGGCTGCTCATGTTCCTCTTCGCGCTCTGGATGGTGCTGTACGAGGACAGCCCCCGCCTGCGGCAGGGCACCAGTGAGGTGGGGGCAGGATGGAGGGGTGGGATGGGGTTGGAGACGTGGGACAGGGTTGGAGATACGGGGCTGGGACCAAAGAATGGGGTTGGAAGCGTGGAACATGGCTGAGCATGTGAAATGGGGTTGGAAACTTGGGATGGGGTTGATGATACAGGGTGGGGCTGGGGGCACGGGACAGGGGCAATATTGGTCAGAGCTGGTGGTGTGCCAGGGGTGCTGGTGTGGGGCAGGGAAGGTGATGTGGGACATGAGTGCTGTGTTTGCCCCCACCAGATCTGGCTGACGTTCTTTGAGGGGCGTTACCTCATCTTGCTCATGGGCGCCTTCTCCATCTACACCGGCTTCATCTACAACGAGTGCTTCAGCAAAGCCACCGTCATCTTCCCCTCTGCCTGGAGCGTAGCCACGATGGCCAACTACTCCTCCTGGAGGTGGGATCCCACCCCTCTGACCCCTGCCTGGGTCCTTGGGCCCCTGCCAGTGCTGACACCCCTCACTCTGCCCCCAGCTCTGCCTACCTTGCCACTCACAACGTCCTCGCTCTGGACCCCAATGTCACCGGTGTCTTCCGAGGGCCATACCCATTTGGGATCGACCCGGTGAGTGTCCCATGGGGGTGGCAGTGAGATGGGACCCTGTTTGGGGTGGCATGGGGTCTCACCCACCTTGTCCACAACAGATCTGGAGCTTTGCCATCAACCACCTCAACTTCCTCAATTCCTTCAAGATGAAGATGTCGGTGGTGCTGGGCATCGTGCACATGGGCTTTGGCGTCATACTGGGGGTCTTCAATCACTTGTGAGTCCTCGGGCTCTGGTCAGGCCAAGGGGACTGGGACTGGACTCACCTGGGTTGGATGGGGTGGGTGACTGGAGTCTCATGCCCCGAGGATGTGTGAGGGTGAGGAGAGACAGGCTGAACGTGGCTGATGTCACCCCACCCAGGCACTTCCAGCAGCGGCACCGGTTGGTCCTGGAGTTCCTCCCAGAGATGATTTTTCTCTTGGCTCTTTTTGGCTACCTGGTCTTCCTCATCTTCTACAAGTGGATCAAGTTCAGTGCTGCCAACTCCCGGGTGGCCCCCAGCATCCTCATCCACTTCATCGACATGTTCCTCTTCGCCTCCAACGTCGATAACCTCCCCCTCTATCCAGGGCAGGTAAGACCCCACCACCCCAGGGACCACCCACCCCCTCCCTACCCAGGGTGGGAGAGCGGGGAGCCCTGGTGTCAAGAGTGCGGCTGTAGGGGACCCCAAAATCCTGTTCTTTGCCATAGATGGTGGTGCAGAAGGTGCTGGTGGTGCTGGCGCTGGTGTCGGTGCCTGTCCTGCTCCTGGGGACGCCGCTGTACCTGTGGTGTGGTCAGCGTGCCCCGAGGAGGGTAAGGCTGTGGGGGCAGTGGGTGGATCAGCAGGGAGGTGAGTGGGGGTGAGTCTCACTGCTGGTGCTGTCCCCGTGCAGCCAGTGGCTGCGGTGGAGCAGGAGCCACTACTGGAGGGGCAGGAGGCTGGAAACTCCGTCAACGCCACCAAGGAGGACGTGGAGAGTGGGGGGCACAGCCCTGGCACCAAGGTGAGGGGTGCCCAGCCAGGCTCGGGTGGTGGGGTTAGGGGTGTCTGTGCCCCCTGCTTACGTCCCATGTCCCCTCCATCCCTGCAGCACTCAGATTTCTGCGAAATCTTCATGCACCAGGCCATCCACACCATTGAGTACTGCCTGGGCTGCATCTCCAACACCGCGTCCTACCTGCGGCTCTGGGCACTCAGCCTGGCGCATGCCCGTGAGTCCCCTTACCACCCCACCATGTCCCCCACCAGAGCGGGCAGACCCTCACCCCCTCTGCCTGCTCCTGTCCCTCCCATCCCCAGAGCTCTCAGAGGTCCTGTGGTCCATGGTGATGCGGAATGGCTTTGTGGGGCTCAGCTATGTGGGTGGTGTGGTGCTGGTGCCTGTGTTCGCCGCCTTCGCTGTGCTGACCGTGGCCATCCTGCTGGTGATGGAAGGGCTCTCCGCCTTCCTCCATGCCCTGCGCCTGCATTGGTGAGCCCTAAAGGGGTGCTGGAGTGGTCTGGGAGGTGGGGGGCAGGGTGGTGATAGGGTGATAAACCCCCCCCACAGATCACCCCTCACAACTCCACTTCTCCTCACCAGGGTGGAGTTCCAGAATAAGTTTTACGTGGGTGCCGGGTACAAGCTGTGCCCCTTTGCCTTCGCACCGGACCCCTGGGAGTAGCCATGCTGCAGGAATGCTGGGCGCTTGGAGCATCGGCGGCACCCCAAATTCTGCCCCCCCCCTGGACCTCTAGAGCCGGGGTCTGGCTGCAGTATCCCCTCCTGTCCCCTCCTCAGTGGTGAATAAAGCCATCCCTGTGGCCCCCCCACCCCAGCTCTGCGTTGCAATCCCTTGGGTGGAGGGTCCCAGGGGAGGTTTGGGGGTGCCCCCATCACTGCTGCCCGTAGCCAAAGGTGGGGCCCGCGGCAGTGCCGTAGGTGCTGAATGGGGGGAAGGCAGGCAGGGGGTAGGGCAGGGTGCGGGGTTTGGCCCCCACATAGACACTGGGGGGGCAGGTGAGGGGCTGGAAAGGAGGTGTGGGGAGCTCGGGGAAGTCGGGGGGTGCTGCTGGTTGCTGGGGGGCAGCAGGCACTGCCCCACGGCTGCGGGGAGCCCCTGGAGGGGGGAGAGGCAGCAGCAGGGCATCAGCCCCTGCAGCCCCCGCACCCCCACTACCTTTCTCCTGCTTCTCTGGCTGGCAGGGTAGTGGGTTAGCCCGGGCATGGGGCATTGCACCCAGAAGGGACCCTGCTGGCACCCCGCACCTGCAAGAGAGATGGGGGGCTCAGGGGGCACGGTGTGACCCCCTCACTCTGGTGAAGGGGCGGCATCTGGGGGTCCCTTACCATGGCTCGGGGTCACCGTCCCGAAATCCCTTGGCGAAGGGGTTGCTGGCGATCTTCAGCTGGGTGATCTGCCGAGGGGAGCGGGGTCAGGGAGTCCCTGGGGGGAAGGTTACCCCGAGTTTTCCCTCCCGGTGCTCACCCGGTGGTTCTGGTAGGCTGTGACTGCCATGAACTGGGTCTCGGGGAAGCTGAAGGACTTGAAGTTCTGGTGGGCAAAGCGCTCGCTGTCACGCCGAGGGTCCACGAAGACGACGTGGAAGCGGGGCTGGTAGCGGTGCATGGAGTTGAGGATGATCTGGGGGGGAAAGCAGAGGTGGCAGGCTCCCCCCCCATGATGCAGAGGTGCATCGTGACCCTCCCCCCATCACCCACACCGCAGTGGGGTCCTCACGTGGCCGTTGTCGTCCAGGAGGTTGTTGGTCAGCTTGAGCTTGTCGAAGGAGACGATCTGCCGCATCCACTGGGCGCCCTTGGCCGGGGAGTCGGGGTGGAAGTGGACGCGTCCGGGAGCTGCCGGCTCGGCCCGGCCTGCCGCCAGCCAGGAGGAGCTGTGGAAGGCGTATCTGCGGGGCGGGGGAGACTCAGCACCCCCAGATCCGGCCCCCTCTCCCCATCACCCCATCTCCACCTGTATCTCTTGTCATCCAGCGGGATGAAATCCATGAGCAAGACGTAATCGGCCAATGGATCCAGTCCTGACAGCTTCACCTGGAAGGTGGGAAACATCCTCCTGCGCGGAGACGGGGGGTGGGAAGAGGGGATGCCCCCACCCTGGCAACCCCCCGGGCCCCTCCGGTACCCACCTGCCTGCCTTGGTGACGATCATCTCTGTGCCCAGGCGGTTGAACTCTTCCCAGAGGCTGCCCATCTCCAGCCGTGCCGCGGCGTGGCACACACGCCGGTTCTTGCCGCTGGCCCCTGGCCCCTCACCAGCCCACCCGAGACTGGGGACACATGGGGACCCCTCACCTGGACCCCCCAGGAAGGCTGCAGAGGGATGAGGGGCTGTTGGTCTGGGGAAGCAGATCCAGTGTGGGGACATGCCATCACGCCCTCCCTCCGTGGAGGGATGGGAGGATCAGGATGAGTTTTATTCCTCTCCTCATTGCAGCCCCACACTCACGGGTGACCCACCACACTGCAAAACACCGCGGGACCCCACCGTGGGTGCGTTTTACCTGCCATGGGTGCAGCGGGAGGGCAGGAGGTGTCCGTGGCTCTGTCTCCAGGCATGGTGGCAGCAGAGACCCCACCGAAGCCCCCTCCCAGCGCAGCTGCAGCTCTGGACTGTCCCCCACAGCCTGACGGGGGGTTTTATGCCCCAGCTTGGGAGTGGAGAGGCGGGGGCTGGAGCTGAGGTGGTCCTTGGGGGCTGGACCACAGCCCCCTTCCCAGACTTGCCTTCGCGCCTGGACGGGATGGTGATGGACAGGAGGTGAGCGGTGGCACTGCTGGGACCACCACCACTCCCCAGCTGAGGCTTGGGGTGCCCTGGGCTGGGGAGGGATGTCTCTCTCGGTGTCTGCTTGTCCTATTCCTATCACATATCTGAACAGGGTGAGATGGGGGCTGCTCCGACCCCCTCCCCCAGGCAAAGCCCCTCTGCACACAGCCATCGCCACCCGATATTAAAAACCACAGTGAGGTGTTGAGGTGTCCAGCGAAGTGCAAAGCCACTGCGGGGTGTGTGGGAGGTACATGCTGCCCCCTCCCCTGAACCCATCCCAGTGTGGGTCCCATCTCTGCTGTGGTAGCTGGGACCCCGGTGTCCCCCGTCACTGCATTTAATACTGTCCTGACAGGGGGAGATGGATGGGAACAAGCCAGTGCCCCGGGGCTGAGGGATATTTGTGTGGAGGTGATGGACACCGTCACGGGGGGCTGTGGGGAAAAAGCGGAGGGGGGGTGTCCAGCAGAGCCCTACAGGCTGTTTCATTGCACACCACTGAGTGTATTCCTGTGGCATTGGGGATGCTGGGGCTCTGGGGAAGGGTCTGGAGTACCCAGGGCATGTCTTCATGGGGGTGTTGGTGGCTTTTTGTCCCTGTTGGTGCCCTGGTAGTGGTGGTGCTGGGCTGAAATCCCTCCCTTTTGCATGGAGCCTGGTGTTTTCTCCAGAATGGGATGCAGCCTTCCCTTCTGCCTTGCAGTCGGCACTTAAATCCTCCCCGTGTCCATTCTAACACGGAGGGGAGCCTGTGTCCCCCATAAACTGTCGGGGGCCAAAGGGGCGGTGGGGTCAGCACCAGACTTTGGGATGAGGACTAATGGAAACCGGGGAGGAACCATCTCTCCAAGCCCCGTCACACCCCCACACGTGTCCTGTGCCCTGTGGAGCCGGCTCGGCCTCATCCATCTCCCGCTGTCAGCCAAGCTGCGGGCCCGTATCGAGCGGGGAGATGAGGAGGTGTGAGAGGCAGAGCTGACAGTGGGGGGAGGATGAAGGGGGAGCTCAGCCCCAGGCAGGAACAGACCTGCCAGGGCTCATCCGCGGCTCCTGGAGTGTCTGGATGGAATAGGATGAGTTTTAAGGTCCTTCCCAACCCAAGCCTTTCCAGGATTCTCTGGTCAGTGCGGATGATGGCAGATGAGACTTCCGAACCCATTTTGGAGCACGTGCTGGGTCTTTCCCGTGCAGAATAAACGCTCCAAACACCAGGACAGGCTGGAGAGCAGCTGCAGAGTTTGTGGCGGCCACCAAGGTGGAGATGAGCCGTCAATACGTTCTGGGTGCAGGGACAGCCACCAGCAGCCGGTCAAATGACTCTGCGGTGAACCTCTGACTCACAGGTGGAATGTGGAAGTTAAAGCTGTTTTGGGGGTGGTGAGGGGAGAAGGGGAACTGACCCGAGCAAAGTGTCATTTGCAGGGAATAGCAACCAGGCTGGTGAGAAGAGGGAAGTGAGAAGGGAGGAAGGAGTAACAGTCATTTCTCAACATCATTTTAGGTCGCAGTGTGCAACATGAGAAGCAGTTGGCTCATTATATATTTTATTTATTTGTTTTCTTAATTTTTTTAAATCTCTGAATAAGAAAACAAAAAGAACATTTTAGCAGGTTATATCCTGGAAGTGTTCGCGACTGGGTTGGATTGAGCTTGGAGCACCATGGGACAGTGGGAAGTGTCCATGCCCATGACAGGGGTGTGGAATGGGCTGAGTTTTAAGGTCCCTTTGAACCCAAACCATTTCAGGATCTAGGATCTGCTCTAGGGAATGTGCAGTACGAAAGAAAATGGATTGATAATTGCAAAGGTAAAGCAAGAATTTCCTTAAATATGTTCATTACTTAGAGTTAGGGGTTTTTCCCTCCACTCAGATATATCTTATGTGTATCTTGCAGGCAGCAATTGTGATACGCTCTGGGGATCCCAACCCTAAACCCCTGAAGAGAAACTCTGGGGCGGAACCCAGGGCTTTTGAGGAAAGCTTGTTCTGTTTTCAGGTGCCTCGGAGACCCTTTTGGTAATTGGTCATGTGGGGATGATGTGAAACTTAAAATGTTGCTGTGTTAGAGTACAGAGCAAGGAGAACTTCCTGATTTTGGCAAGACTGATGAAACCTGCGGACTTCAGCTCAAGGACCTGTGAGTATCTTCATTCGAGTTGGCATTAACCAGAGAGGGGGAAATTTTAAGTGGCTTGGAGATGATTTTATGCCGGATGGGCGAAGTCATCCTTCCCATGTTTGTGCAGAAGGAGGAACCTCTTCATGAAGGTTTTTAGGGAATATAATGAAAAAATAACTCCATGAAGTTATTAAGGTCCTTCTTAAAGGCAAAGCACATATTCCATTACATCTGAATCTAAATTTCTAACTCAAATTTTGGATGAATATTCCTGGTATCAGCACACCAGGGAGGCACAAGGAAGATGCCTTGCGAGTATAAATTGAATTAGGAGTGTGTGTTTTCCCCGTGAAATTGCAGTCAGAAATGCTGGTCTTGTTTTAATTGATCCAAATTGATTGCAGATCACTTCAATGTGACTTCCTGTTATCATTTTAATGCAGCGCTAATTAATGTGGCAAATTGAGGAATGATTTTGTTGTATTTATTTGTCTCTAAATAAGAACACCCTCCCCCCAGAATGTCATCCTTTCCAGGGATGGGGTGTCCACAACTTCTTGATTCTCTCCATCCCGGAAAGGTTGATTTTCCGCGCCAGCTGCGGTTTACTCACAATTCCTGCTTCCAGGTTTCATGGAGACAATGATATGTTTGGGGGCTTTGACTCATTTATCTGTCTCAGACATTGCTTTTTTTTCAAATGGAAAATTGGCATGGATTTCTCCCCTTGCTGCCTGGTGGTGAAAGGTGACGAGCTGGCACAGCCACATGGGAAATGTGGGATTTGTTCGGAGCAATCATGCTCTGGGCAAAGGCTGAAGAGTCATTTGAGCCTGAAGGACTTTAATTCAGCCAATAATTATCACCAGAAAATGTAAAAATAATTTGCAGCAGGAGAGTTCCCGGAGAGTGTTCCCTTCATCTCAACTGGCAGTTCTAACACTTCTCCAAATCCTGGGCTGTCTCCCAGTCCCCAAATCTCGATTTCTTACGTTAGTTCTTTTTAATTCCTTGTGATACCAAGAGATCAGTTATTTATTTCAAGACATAAATGTGTATAGTTGTAGTTATGGAGGTTTTTAGAAAAAATTCTTTTTCTGTATTAAGCAGTTATACATTTCCTTTATACAGTTATAAACTTATATATTAAATTATTTTTATATTAAATCTATATATAATTGTGTAAAATTATATGCCTGTATTATTTTAAATATATATAAATAAGTGGGAAGTAAATACTCAAGCTTCCATTTAATTTCCTGAAACTAACTGAGTTTATTTAACTACGTATTTGTCTTTATTTATCAGGGCAGGTCTCCTCCTTAAGGAGCTGCTTCCAGACACCCATTCCCAAGGGAAGTTTCCTCCTCTGGGGTTGGCTTGTGGCAAACCCCTTGGTCGTCCCCTGAATGAAGACTATAAATGACAGGGGGGTTTCTTTTGCTCAAGTATTGACGCTCTTTGCAAGGGGTAAATAATTCCTATTTTCCACACTGATACTGGGAGAAGTTCAGGTGAGGCCCTGGCACAGCTTTCCCAGAGAATTTGTGGCTGCCCCATCCATGGAAGTGCCCAAGGCCAGGTTGGACCAGGTGATCTTGGTGAGTCCTAGGGCAGCTCATTGGAAGGTCCTCTACTGCCTTGCCCTAAGATCTTGGGGCATCTGAGGAGGAAAGCAGGAGGATGAGGATGACTATTGCTGTAGTTATTCCACAGAGCACAGGCCAACCAGCTGCTTCTCAGCAGGGACAAAATCTAATCCGTGTTCTTTAATTGAATTTATTTCCCTTCTACCTTCCAGATCCTTCACACAAAGCAAAGTTGGTTTGTTGAGGAAGAAAAAGTGAGGCTGAGCTTTAGCAGATCAAGACATTGAGGTCAATTTCCCCAAAACAGCAGATGTCACATCCAGGAAGGTGGATCCTGGCCCAGGGGGAGGGTCTGTCACCAGAACCGCTCGATTTTCATTATTTGTAACGTCTCCGGCTCCGTGCCGGTGTCTTGGTGCTGCCTCGCCCCCGGCAGCTCCGTGTAGGTGATGAAAAGCAGCTTGAAAACCTCGTTAATAACACCAGGAGATCAGACATGTCACTCCTGGGACACCTGAAATGGGACGTCGGGTTCTGGGCATGAAACTCAACCCTTCAGCCAAAGCTCATCCAGTAATGAAGATTTTTGGGTTTGGATCCATTTGTCGGGAGCCAGCAGTGCCTGCTCTGTGTTTACTCTCTGGTGTAACTCTGTCAAGCCATGATTAATGTTATCTGGGAGCAAAATCAATGTTTATTTATTGTATGTGTCGTAAAGTGGGATTTCAGGAGCTATTGATATCTCCCTCATGAGCGGCGAGGTGGAGCCTGAATTTATCTTTTATCTCCAAATGAAGAACCGCATCTGAAGCAAACTGAGGTGGGACAAATCCTGCCTCTTATTCCTACACCAGGAAAAAAACGCACGATGCGATGTCACATTTTCCAGTGGTAGAAAAACTGTTCCCCATGTCCCAGGAAGATATTTATACTCCGAGTGCTCAGACTGGACTGGGAGCACTCAAAAAATGAGGAAGAGTAATTTCATTTTTCCAGCAGTTACCAGGAGAATCATGGACTTCCATGTATGAATGGTTGGGGGGGTGGAATTAGGAGGAAGCTTTGCAATTTATTTGTGGTTTATTCTGGTATGGTATTTCCCGCCTTAATGCCTTAAATATCCACCCACTTCCAAATAAGTTGCTTAATGGGGTTACTGGCATCAGGAAGTTGCAGTTTTCCTCTTTTGAAGAGAGTTTACTTTTTGTTGACTGAAAGTTTTGCAACTGGTTGACACAAGCTGACATTCTTAATATTATTGATGAATTTAAAGCTGTTAAATTGTTCAATCTGAAAGACGTTTTTCCCCAATATTTTGAGGCAGTGCCCTGAATTAGTTTCTTTCTGCCTTGCTCCAGGTGGTGTTCCCTCAGAGGCAGGGCAAGGCTCACACCCAGGATTCATCCAGCACCACGTGTTTGGGAGTTCCCGTGACTGAGGACCACAACAAGGGACACAAACTGTGCATTTTGTAGGAGAGAGGCAGGAGAAGAGACCCTGTGGACGTCAGCAGGTACCTGCAGGGGACAGAAGGGACACTGTGGGGTCACACCGAGGTGATGAGTGCAGAGTCTGGGGGTAAAAGGGGAGTTGATCTCCAGGGAACCTGTAGGGGATATTTTTGGGGGTAAAGCTGAGGCAATGTCAATGGAAGAGGGTGCAAGTTTTGGGGGCAGAAATGAGATAATCAGTAGTCCACAGGAAGGTAAAACTTGATCCTCTGTAGGGTAGAGAATGTCCATGTTGAGGTAAACTGAGGCAGTCAGTAGTTTGCAGGCAAGGAATGTTTTTTGTTTGTAAAGTCTAAGTTAATCTGCAGCAGAGAGAATGTACATCATGATGTCTACTGAGGTGTTTAGTAAGGGACAGGTAAGAAATGTTTTTGAGAAAAATTTTATGTAGTCTCCATGGTAAAGAATGATTTTTGAGAGGCAAAAAATTAGGTTATCAGCAGCTTGCAGGTTGGGAAAATTTTTTTGGGGGAAATGTTAGTGTAATTTAGGAGAGAAAATGACCATTTTGAGGTAAACTGAGAGACTGAGCAGTGGGCAGGTATNTCTGAGTTAATCCATAGCAGAGAGAGTGTCCATCGTGATGTCTAGTGAGATATTCAGTAGTGGAGAGGTAGGGAACCATTGGGGGAACAATGTGAGGTAATCTCCATGGTAGAGGATGAATCTTTAGAGGTAAAAAGTGAAGCAGGCTGTAGTTGGCGGGTAGGGAAAGGTTTTGTTCATAAAATTTAAGAGAACCTCCATGGTAGAGGATGAATATTTAGAGGTAAACATGAACTAATCAGCAGATTGCAGGAAGGGAAAATTTGGGGTATAAATCTGGATATAATCTGTAGAGGAGAGAATGAGCACTTTGATGTAAACTCATCAGTGGGGAGGTGGGGAAAACTTGTTGTGGAAAAATGTGGGGCAATCTGCATGGTAAAGGCTGAATATTCAGAGGTAAGAAATGAGGTCATCAGTAGCCTGCAGGCAGGGACAATTTGGGGGGGAAATCTTGATGTAATCTAGGGGAGAAAATGGCAGTTTTGGGGTCAACTGAGGCAGTCAGTCATGGGCACGTCTGGAAACTTTTGTGGGTAAAATCTGACGTAATCTGATGTAATCTGATGTAAATCTATAGCAGGGACGATGTACATCATGAGATAAACTGAGGTGATCTACTGTGGACAGGGAGGGGAAATTTTAGGAGTAAAATTTGGGATTAATCTCCATGGAAGAGAATGAATATTAGGAGGTAAAAAGAAGATAAACAGTGGTGGACAGGAAGGGAAATGTTTGAGAGTAAACCTGAGGTAGTCTATAGGGTAGAAAATGAACATATTTAGCTGTAAATGAGGTGATCACATGTGGAGAGGTCGGGAAAATTTTGGGGGTAAGGTCGGAGGAAATCATGATGTAACCTGAAGTAACCAGGAGTGGACAAGTCAGGAAATTTTGGGGGTGAAACAAGGAGCAGTCTGTGCTGGAGAGAATGAACAATTTGGGGTGTAAGACAGCACACGTTCCAGTCAAAACCTGGAAAGAGTTTAAGTCCAAAATAAAAACGGTGGAACAATAATTAATGAAGTTCTGGGAGTTTAAAGAGAATCTTGGTGGGAAATTAGGCATCATAGTGAAATCAATGGCATTGCCTTGCATTCTGCCATTGTTTGTCCCCTGGAGAAAGCTAGATTAAATCTATGAACAGTATGAAATGACAACAAAAGTAAAAGAGTATTTTTGCTCAGGCCAAAGTGATGATGAAATAGAGGGAGCATTGTGAAGGATGAAGGCCCTCATAAATTGCTTATGTTAATATTACATACTAAGGAATATTTTAATGTTAGTAGTACATGTAAGTTAGGATACGAGTTTGTCTAATTATATTGTAGTTTTTGTAGAATATCTGAGTCTTAGTGAACGATTGATTTAAACTATATAAATGTTAGTTCCAAAAAACAGGAGATCAGAGCTTCAATCACTAAGCTGACACCAGCTCTGTGCTGAAGTTAATCAACAAGAGCACTAATTTACTGAGTCCACAACTCACCAAAGTGCCGGCCACGGAATCCAGACCACAAATTCTACTTCTCCCCAGGAGATCCAGATATGAATGGACAAGGGGTCTGGCCGTGAGATAAGCTGTGACAGCCAACCCCAAACCTGCAAACTATCCCTCCCATTTCCTGATTTCCTCCAAATGTCAACAAAACCCCCCTTCCCCATAATTAACTGAACATACTCAGAAGGATATAAAAAGTGGAATCTACTGTGGAACTTCGTGCCTCTGCCTTGGGAAAACCTCCTGAGTGATGCACCCAGCGCTGTTTTGCCTTTGCTTTATAATAAACTACGTTACAAAATTATAATCTTTGTGAGGCCATTTCTCACACCCCAGGAAACCAGTCTGGGATGGTTCGTCTAAGTCCGCCCCGAGCTGTGGCTTCCAGGGACCCTCCTGGTGTTCCGGAGATTCCCAGCAGAGGACGTTCCAAGGCCCGCTTGGTAAACAAGGAATCGCAAATCAGGGTCCTTCCCCGCCGCGATGTTCCGCAGGCTCTTGGGGACCAGCGGGTAGAGCACCAGGTACTGGGGAAGGCTGTCGTCCAGCGGCGTCTCCTCATCGCCGCACCGCAGCGTCCGGTAATGGAAGGTGGCCTGGAGCGGCAGGACGAGCCCGCGGCCGTCACCATGGCGACGCGGAGGTGGCGCTGCGGGGCGTGGCCGGGGACAGGGGGCGTG
>WEKX01025458.1:0-43842 GCA_013390025.1 Pitta sordida | reverse complement strand
ACCACAGAGAATTTCGTAAGAGCTGTTATCCTCGAGTCGAGATCTCGCTTGAGAGGGGTCATGAAAGACCTTTCCCTCTCGTGAGAGAGAGAGAGAACTTTATGGAAGGGCAGAGAGATGGTTCCTAGCCTGGATCTGTTCAGATAATACCAACTTGCCTGGTTTACCCCTACCCTATATTCCCCCTTTGTCTCCTGGTGAAAAAGGGAATATTACATCTGCTGTAAGAGAAGGAGGTGTGGGGGGAAAAGGTTGCCTTTTAAATGATGCTTCCTTCACAGTTCAGATCTTGTTAGTAAATAAATCCTTTATATTCTTTGTTTGTAGTATGCCTTGCTTTTTTGCCTGTGACCAGTTTTATTTTCCAGCTTTATTTTCCAGTTTGCCTGGGTGGGTGAGTCTCTGGCATCCAGCCAGGGTCAAACCACGGCACCTGCCCCTTCCCGTACCATGTGCCAGCACAGACAAAGTAGTGGGATATCACCCTGCCGCTGCCACAGTGTGGTGGCTCCCATCTGTCCCGTGCCACAGTGCAGCGGCTCCCATACCCCCCACACTGACACAGGTGGGTACTCCCCCTGTTGCAGGAGAGGAATTCTGTACACATGCATGAATGTTCACTGAGCCAATGAGCAGCCTTTGTTATCGTGCTGGTCACATGACCTGGAAAAAACATGCGAAGTTGAGAGTAAGTGGGGAAAACTGCTTTGTTGGAAAAAAATCCATGATGTACTGGAGCAGGGAATCCTGAAGCACAAAGTAGCAAGGGATTACCGTATTACTGAAGCTCAGAGTCATGAAATTAAAATATCCAAGACACATTATTTATAAGGCATACCATGTGCAAGGGAAGAGGTAGCACTGACACTACGTAGTGTTGACACAATGGCCAGTGAAGATCTGAAAGTCCATGCATTCAATAGTTAGATGTGGTCCTTATCTCAGTAGAAATCTGAAAGATGTACATAAATTTTCCAGTCTTCATGGAATGGCTTTGAGATCCTTGGCTCTGAAAAATTTAAATTTTTTAACTGTTAAAGCTGAATGTTCACAAACTGGGAGAACTGGAAATCTTTCATTTAGGTGTATCTAAACCATTAGAGTCTCTCCCGCACAGTCTACCATCATGGAGCCCTGACAGCAATTAGACAAAAAGTAGGGCAAGCTGAACTGAGATTAGAGAAATGGGAAATACCTGTTTTCTGGCAACTAAACTGAGCCTTTGGGCCCAAATCAATTTCAGACTAGTTTCAGACTAGGAAACTTAAAATGTCTCCACATAGGTGTCTATAGATGTCTAAAATCCTATTACAGGCAATAGAGCCCAGGAAGCATTTCAGCTCATGATAAAAGAGACATCTAGAGGATGAGTCCACTGCCTACACACTGGTTTGCAGTGGGATTTCATAAATCTCTAGGCATGCATGATGTCATATGGACCTCTGGGAGACTATTGCCCTTCTAGAGAAGCACCAGATGAGATTACTGTGGACACAGGAAGTGTCATTACTGTCTCTGTCTCGTGAACAAATCATATGTCTTGTGATGGTCAGCTGAATTGCCCCTCACATCTCCACCAAATACGGATTCTCCTCCACGGACGCCACCGGGCACTAAATTTATCAGCATAAATTGATCTGTCTTAATCTTGAAATGAATCCCATCTGTCAGAACCATTTGATGAGAAAATGAGGCTACAGTTACATCATGCCTTTTTTTTTTTTTATTTCAGTGTAGACATAGGAAAAACATTACATATCATGGCAATGAATGAATGCAGTACGACAGCTTGTAGGGTAAATGGTTTCAAAGAGGGAGAGGGACGTGGTGCTGCCTCCCTGCATATCATCTGCTATTGCTTTTGGATCTCTATTGTCAACATTTTAAAGAAGAAGATAGTGAAAAGTGGGGAAGGATTTCACAGAGAGCTACAAGACAAGGTCACAATCTAGAAATTACATGATTAATAAAGGTCATGAAAAATAATATCACACATGATTGTCAATATTCACACCTGTTTACACGGAAATAAATTTTTATCAGCAAAATTCCTTAAACTATCAGGAAAATATTCAGAGGAGCCACATTTTAAAACTAAAGACTGATAAATTCTAAGGCTTTTTTTTCACTAAATAAAGAGAAGCCAGCACATAGAGGTGGGGAATATTTAACTTAGACTTGCCTGTTTTTTTCATGGAGATGCTCTAGGATAATTCGTCTGCTGCTGAGCAAGCAGTTTTCTGCAGGAGATCAGAGCAGAAGAGCATATAGCCTCCCTGTAACTGTGATACTTATAACACTACTTAGTGATGCTTACAGATCAAAGTGTAACGCTCAGAAATGTCCCCAGGCTTCGCATTAGACCTGATAAACCTTGGGGAATGCACCAAGAGAGAGAAGAGAGAAAAGGCAAAGTCTGCCTTTTTGAAGGGATCACTTTCCATCAATTAGCACAGAGATACACTGAGGTGCATCTTGGTGGCAATGCTTTCCTTTCATCTTTCACAAGATATCCAGTCTCCCCCAAAGCCTTATAAGATATACAACTAGTAGCACATCCCAGTGTTTATAACAAGCGATTGTTAATAAGACTGAAGGTTTTCTAGAGGGAACCACAGGAAACAATTCATTACTAAAAAATTGAAACAACCCCGTAACATTTAAGACACCTCTGGCAGCGTCAAAGCAAGATAGTGTTGAACAATGAGTTGCCTCTGATTAAACACTATCATCTAGAGAAGAGTGAACTCCTCACAAGATGAGGAATTATTTCCTTTTTGTGCGGTGCAAAAAAGGTAAAAAGAACCTGCTGGGATCTTCTCCATTTCCCACAACAGTGATAGCAAATTTGTTGCAAAATTCATGAGTATCTATGAGGCTATCAGAGGGGATTTGGGAGGAAAAACATTGTACATATAAAGTAATGTAATAATTATTAGTTTCAACTCAACATAATTACAAATGAGCTTCCACCAGCTACTAATTATCTTCTTGGTTACAGAGGCCATATTTTATTTAAATGAAGTGGAATGAAATACTGGGGAAAGCTACATAAGTGGTACTGATGAGGGAACACATTGGAGAAGACGTAGTGCCCCTTTAGGCCTCTGCATTGAGGGTCTTGTTTTTAAAGTTACAGGAAAAAAAGCACACAGAAGCCAGTAGTGAGAAACCTATGATCAAACTTGGGAAAAAATTTACCTTACATGAATGTGTAACAAACAGTACATGTGAAGTTAATTTGTTATAGCGCTAGTGGCTCCTGAGTTGTTTCTGAAAAAAGTCCAGCTAAAATTAACTTTTTGGATGAGGACATTGGGTCATATCCTGCTCACCTTTCTTCAGACACTCATGGTAGTCTTCATTATTTTCCGCAATCATGTAGGTAAGTATATGTTTGTTGGGTCTCTAGTTGTCTACATTAGCTGGGGTGAACAATTCACCCAACTTCACTTTAAGAAATCTGCAAAACATCCCATGAGCTGAAGTCAGATCTTTCCCCCAAACAGGAATGCCTAAACCTGTCTCTGTAAAAAGAATGTTACATCACATTTAGCTCTGAAAATCGATGAGCATTCATAATCATGGTTATCGGAATAAAGTCTAAGGACTAAAGAGAGCAAGACAAGGTAACCTGCAGTCCAGGCCTAAAAACTCCACCCTAAATAGACGAGGCAGAAAAGGACTGGAGGAAATTATACAAGATGAGAGCAGAAAGGCATGATGATACCAACTATCTGAGATTATTAACTTCTATGTTGGAAGACGAAGCTCATGGTAACATAGGAAAAGGTAAGATATGTGTTGGAAAGGAAGACAGGGAAGAAGGAAGTGACTCTAAGGTGTATGCAAGGAAAGAAGTTGCAAGAATCACCATATTAACCCATTATATAGGGTTAATGTTGAACTTAGTGCATCACATGGACATAAACCCATGGTGAAATTAAAACATTGAAAGACAAAACCAGAAATACTAGAATGGTGAAAGACAATTAAAATTTTGTAAGAAGAGCATATCCATATAAATGTTTTTGACATTTAAATGCCAAATTTTAAAAATAGCATTATTGACTTTTCAAATAGCAATAAGTAATTTTAATATTTTTCCCTTCATAGACAAGGTGTCTACATTTTGTTTGCAGAGTTTGTAATTTATATTCAAAAAAGTCATTCTTAAAATGAAACAATCATTTAGTTATTTTGTTTACTATCTATTCCTAGCAAGTTGACTTTTCTTAGGATCAGGGCTCCAGTGGCTAAGCGCTCATGGGCTTGCTGTGAGATATTCACTACTCCCAGTAGATTTTCAGCTAAAGACACAAAGCCCTGCCATAAAGTCCACTAGAGAGTTGCACTCTGGAGTCATAGATATGACAGTATTAGTCTGCACAGTCATGAAAACCTTGTCAAGTGTTTTATAGTGCAGGCACCATAGTTAAAACAAAAAAACAGACACAAAGACAGTATACAAACCTTTACATACACACAGAGTCTGTAATAGCATAATGAATGTACATTATCTATATTTGCAGCTGGTTCAGCTTACTTATAATTATCTGGCTCATTTATTGTACATCACACTGAATACCTAAATGTAATCTCCAGAGATGTAGCAGAATGATAAAAACACTGATATAGTGCATATGACTAGAAAAATATTTGGAGGCAATAATACCATGCTGATGAAGATTTCAAGCTGAAGAGTATGTGTTTTTGAAAGGCAATTTTTTTTCCTTTGTCTGAAAGAGGAATAAACATTTGTCTTTAACCCTCTACTTTTACAGTGTTTCATTACATGCATGAAATTATTTTTCAGTAGTTAGTTACCTGAACATTAAGCACCAGATGCTGAGCACTTTATATTGTATATGAAATATGTTTTCTTTTAGTATCTCTGATGAAACTCAATAAAAATAAAAACAGGGTTGTTTTTGCAGTTTCTCTACATAACAACATATGCATCTTCTGTGTGGACTACATTTCTGTCTGTGATTAAAATGATAGGTGTCTTGTGGTTCATAAACCCCAATCTTATTTACTTAGCTGTGTTTTTAATTAAGTGTGCTTTGCAGTCAAACTCTCTGTGGCACTAGTATGGAGAACACTATAAAAATAAAATTACTGACTGAATGCAATATTGGATAGGGACTGCCGAAATGCATTTTAATGTTTTTAAAGCATGCTCATAAAACTTCTGTTGGACAGGCTAAAAATTCAAATTTCCTGGAGGAGAAGGAATTTTTTTCATTATTGAGCCAGAGTGACACACTATTAATCATTACACCCTACTCAAAAAAATTAAAAAACACTTTTATGCCACTATTTTCCTTCTGAATTTCAGGAATGTCTACCTTGCATGTTTTCATCAACCATAGCAGATCAGGAGATAAATGAGGCTCCTCTCTCTGCTCACAGATTTGCTATTGTTGTGGCCCTGTCAGAGGAATGAAGGACTTAGAACACCAGCTGTTTGAGTTCACAGGTTCACAGGTTATTCTGAGTTGGAAGGGACCCACAGGATCATCTAGTCCAACTCCCAAGCGAACACCCACCCGGGGATCAGAGAGTTCTGTCTCTTTTCAAACTATGTGTACATCTTACATCTGGAAACACAAACACCCTTAATTTATTAGATGACATCAGATAAGAGATATATAATTATCTGGAAGGATATTCAGTACTTTATTCTTTTATTGTTCTTATTCCCATGACTGGAACATGCAGACCTTCAATTTTGATCCCATTCAGCTGATGGCTGTACCAATGGAAAACAAAGAAGGTCTCTGCCTATAGATGTATATGATCTCAATAAGAGATTACAGAGAGATGCAGGGTGATGCACAGACTGCTCCACAAGGAATGATGGACAGTAAAGTACTCTAAAAATACATGTTGACTTTAGAGTGAAGTAAAAGATGTCTTCCAAAATTCCCCTTCCTCTCTAGCCTCTATAAAAGGAATTTTGGAATTTGAGAACCAGATATCCATCTTACAGATGTCTAAAATAAAAGGACATGAATTCCAAAGAGTCAGAATAATTATTGTCAATTTTCTCTGGGAAGGACAAAGATAAGGCTAAAGAAGGCTGTTTACAGAGAGTAAAGGAGTAGTTTTGTGCTTATTTATATAGACTTGATTCAGTCTGATTGACACCCATTAAGATACCTGGTCAGGTACATACAATGTGTTTTTTACAATGTATTTTTTTAATACATAATTCAATGTATTTTTAATACATATTTCAATTTCTTCACTATCTACTTCACAAATAAGGCAATGCTTTATATATGCCAGAAACTTCATTAAATTGCAGAAGCAAAATATACTGCTACTGCTGCAAGTATATCTTCACTTTGTAAGTCAACTTCCATGACTCAGTGCAAATTCTCTATTACACAGCATCTGGGAGCAGTCAGTGAAGATAAAGCTCATTCAATTTCTGGTGGCCTCTTTCTCCTCTATACCAGAATGTTCTGTGTGATCCTGTATGTGTTTGCAGCATGTTATCTACAGGGTGGTCTAAGCCCGGTCTTCACTCAGGTCACTTGCCCTCCTGAATCTTTGTTGCAAGTGCAGTCAGAGATTTCCATTATAGTATGATAAAAGTCGGTGCTCATATAGTGTGAAATGATTAGGCAGGGTTAGAGGGATCAAGGTACAGCTAAATCCACCATCATCTTAAATTTGCCTCTTTCTAAGCTGCAGGCATGACCATAGCTCATAAGAGAAGCAGAAAGTGTGTGGATCAGGCAACAGCATGCTTATGCATATTTTTCACCTCGAATTCACAGCCTCTTGGTGCCTGCCTGGATAGCCACTTCTATCACAGACCTTCACTTTCAGAATAAGGATCATATCAGCTTCTTTGTCATCTTCATTGTCTATCCTGGATTATAGAAAGACAAACGGCACAAACACTCTAGTGAGTGTTGAGAAACACCTTTAGTGATTTTTTTGTGTATGTTTTTAAAAGGCTCAGATCCTCCTGAAAGTTATTTGTATCAAAGAAGCAAAAGACTTTAAGTTGAAAAATGAGACTGTATTCTCTTTACTCTTATATATGTGATAAGCATAGTGGTTTAACAATTGAAATTACCAATTGACTGCACTTTATATTTCCACTGTACATCCAAATAATGAATGTGAGAACATAAAGTCATGAGGGAAATGTCATAGCTGTTGCAAAGCCTTCTTTCTTTTTTTAAAAAACAGACTATGAACATACAGAAGAGATGAATATTCCTGAACGCTCATTTTTAACATATTCAGGTCATTGTGTAGACATTGGTTGAGTTGTCGACTTGTTCTTTGGCTATGTACAAATGTCAAGATTTTAAAATAGAAAGTATTTTTACTTGTATCATGCTGTCTTGTTAACAAAGCAGTGAATTTTGATAATATTAATTTTTGTGGATTAATGTGGGCTGAGGGCATAAACAAGAGATAAACTTTCAGCCTAAAGGGAGAGACGGAGAGTGCTCACTGCCAGAGAGCCTGTTTCCCATTGAAGAACAAGGGGGTGCTGGCCAAAAGAAAGTAGCCTTTGAAGGATAAGCTTCTGCTCTACTAACAGGATTTTTCTCTCAATAAATAGGTTTGTATAGAATTTTCAAGGATAGTGAAGAATACAAATTTAATCTTTTATTATCTTGCTCTGCACAACCTAGTTAATTTTTTAGTTTAATGGAATTTGAGGGACTGTGAAGCAGTGACTCTTCTGCAGTTATCTTTTGTAATGTTGCATTACCAATGATCATTCCAGGAAAAACATAGCATCCCACCGAGTCACAAGAAATGCCTGAAACAAGAATAACAGTGTTCTGTTTTCAAAAAGTACTCTCATAACAGATTGGAAATGGCACAATATTGATGAGCTGTGTGATAGCTCTCGCTTATATACTCAGCAGATAGAATTTGTGAATGTTGCAGTGAGTAGAGCTGTATAGAGCAAGGTTTATAGGAAATCAAAGTCTGTTCTGTGATTACATTCTTTAATTACTGATCACAAAATTAAGTCTCATTTTCAGGCATCCAATAATAAACAGTTGAGCATTCCTGACTCTAGAGATTTGCAGATACTATAATGATAAAATCCGCACTGCCGGGTAAACATAGAACAACTTTTTCTAGCTCCTTGGTTTCTTTCACTGTTGAGCTTTGAAGAAGAGGTAGCTAGAGCATGAGACATACAAAGGTTGTTATGTCATTACCGATTATTACATACAAAAAAACTTTGTACCAGTCTCTGGCACGTATAAAAATGATAATGGGATATAAAGAACAATATTACTGATTTTTTTTTCTGGGTCTTTATCTGTTCTCTGTAAATTAATACACTTGCAAGATAATCTAATGAATGGGAGACTTTTGAGGCAAATAGTTTTATCGGTTCAGTTCTTTCTGATGTGTCATTTAGCGACAGGAATCATAATTGCTTTGCCTGCTGTGTGGACACTCTTGTTGTGACTTGATGCCTCCACTGCTGAATTCTCACCATTGCTGATAGTGTGACCATTGCATGGAAAGGAGCAGCTCTGCAATCTCCTGGAGTGACAGATGGACAATGGTGTGGGATGGTCTTTTTAGCCAACTCAGTCATCCCTGGGGGCAGGAGAGAAGCAGGAAGGCGACAGAAAGAGCAGTTTGGACAGAATAGTGCAGAAGTTGGGAGCAATTGACTGTGGAGTTTTAGGCAGGGGCTCTAAATGAGAAAAAAACCAAATTACTTGCCTCCTTCCTGCTGCAAGGAGCATGTGCAGAAATCCTGGTCCCTTCTGTCCCCTTCCACTTCAGAAAAAATCTCAGACACCCTTTGCTTCCATTTGTCTGTGCTCAGCTGCTAGGCCAGAGACTCTAGCTGGGCATTGTATATCATGCAGCATTAATGAGACTGAGCAACTCCAAACATGTTGTCCATTTCCCTCTTGGAAGCAAGTGATCCTACCTATCCATCAGCCACACTCCCCATCTGTGACTTAGCCTGCCTTCATGGCACATCCACTTACAATCAATCTGCCAGGTATATGTATGCCATTCTTGTACTTACAGCATTGAGTATGTTTTATATATTCACCCAGTTTATTTAATTTTCTGTTCCTATAAAATAAATATTTATCTCCTTAATTCAATTTAGGCAAAATCACTCAAATTGTCTCAGTTCTTTGGCTTCAGTTTTGTTGCTGGTATTTATCTTGCCAAGTTCAAGTAACAGAACACATTTACTATCTGCAGTTGCAAGAATTATAAATGGATGTCTTGCTTTGCTTAATTTCAACAAACCAGGAGGTTTTGTAGTACCCTCATAACAGGAATTTGCAGCAACACAACACTGAAATAACTCCTGCGTCTATTTGTTCATATCTGGGCAGAAATGTTTCAGTGTAAGAGAATCTCAAGGGAAATTAGGAGGAATACTGAGCAGATAGAGGAAAACACAGCCCTACAACTTACTGATTCCAAAGCACCTTGTTGAAATACTATCTACTTCTTTTTGCACCAGAGGGAACTCTGCTGAGAAATACCTTTACAAGCCAATTGCTTCACTCACTGATTTGATAAAAAGAGAACAAAAAAAAATCATCCGGTACCTGATTTTCCAAAGTTTTATGCAGCTACTAAATTATATGTGCTTCCAAGAGCCCTAGTAACTCAAGCTTACATATGTGTTAAGTACTTCCAGTATTAAGAACGCAGGTGCATAATGGTAGCTTCTTGAATTATACCACGAGAAGAGGAGGTGAGTCCATCCACGAGACTATTGTGATCAAAGTGTTCAAATCAGTATCACATTATTTAATCAATTAGTATAAAAGGCATTCTTTCTGAAGCATGAGCACCCATATGCTAGGAAAAGCTTGAATGGCTCTTCCTTATACAGGAAGCTTAAGATATCCAAACTCCATATGAGATAAAACAAGGACACAAGAATCAAAGCAAGACTATACTGTTTTTTCAAAGTAAAAATCAATTGTAGGATACAACTGTGAGGACCACAAGATCACAGTATGTATTGGATTTAGATGCTGGACAGCTATAAAAGTTTTTATGAATTCATGGACATCCCAGGGCTTCTTACAACAGTCTCTTTAGTGTTGATATTTTGCTTTTTCTCAGCAGCAAAATAAGCCTAATAAAACCAAAAAAGATGTAACATCATCCCTGCTAGTACTGCAGCATAATGATCGGAAATTGAATAGGTTAGCTTAAACTGAAACATTTTTTGGCATTGTGACAGAGCAATTATTGGATATTTTGTTACCATAGAAACACAGGTAGTAAAAGAGACACTGTCATTAAATAATGAAACTTGAAATAAATTAACAGCAACACTGGAAACATAGCCACATGTATTACAATAAAGGACTGACCTCACTGACACACCACTGCCAACCTGTAAACTCTAACTTTGCTGATTCTACAAATCTAAAAAACAGGTTGTGCTTAGAAGCCATTCAAATGAAAGAATCAGTCTTTGTTCAATGTTTGAAAACAAAAATAAGGTCTGAAGTTTTAAGAAATTACTGTTATATATTTTCTGCTCACAGAAGTTAATCTTAAGAAAATCTTAAGAAAAAATAATCTTAAGAAAATAATACGGCCTAAAGGGTAACAGAGAGAAGAACCACAGAAGGTACTATAACACAGGCGGAATCTGAAACTGCTAGAAATAGCTGTTCTTCTAACACAGAATAATCTATATTCTGAGTTTTAAGAATAATAACACTCTATTGTTATCATTTTCCCCCAAGGTAAATAAGAAGTCCTTTGCCTTCTCTAGCAAACAGCTTTGTTAACAACTGTGAAAACAAATTTCTACTCCGCTTGACCACACTGAAAAAGCTCAGCCTCTACTGACACTACCTAAAAGGCAAACCCCATTAGTCTACAGCATTGAGGCAAGGGTGTGTGTACTTGTGTTTTCTTTTTCCCATACACATGAAAAGTTATCCTCAGCACACACAAGAGCAAATATAAAACTCTGAATCTTCAACAAACTTGCAAACACACAAACCCATCCCTTTTGACTCTCTGTGTCTGCCATTCTCAGCTTCTCATTCTCATTCCTCATTCTCCCTTCTCTTCCCAGTACCCAGGGATACTCCAGCCAGTATCTCTTCACACACAGACTTGCCCGTTTTCATAAAGAGGGGTGCCAGTGCAAATTTATAACCTTCTTATAAATATTTCCACTCCCATAATTTTGACCATATTTGCTTGGAATTAAGTTCTTGATAACTGCATATGCTGCCAATTAAGGAACACAGTGTCCTACCAGCTAAGGTTCATTACAGCAATGTGAAGTATAAATATCTTAACCTGAGAAAGAGAATGAAGAATAAGGAAGGATGAAATCTAATAACTTTGGTACTTACCTAAGCTTTAGCAATCTGACACCTAATGAACCACAGTTACACAAAGATCAGTGTTATACACAGCAGAGGACAGGTGAGATTCAAAGATAGGGTTGTGAGATACAGTATTTATTACATACATGATAGGTCTTTAAAGTGAATTGACAGCTTTACAATGCCACTTGAGAAGAGGGTCTGAATTCTAGGTGTTGTATTTGCAGGACTAGAGAATTTAGGAAATCTTTGTTTCTGCAGTAAACCCACAGTACTTCATGGTTCTCTTCTCACGGGTTCCGTTCATCATGGGGGTTTTTTCTGCAAAGATACCTCCATTATTCATGGCATTTACGCGTCTGCACATGCACTGTCCTTCTGCTGGGCCAAGGGGAACTGCTGGCAGTCTCCGTGGGGCAGCATGGGCATGCCTTGCAGGGTGGAGGGCAGTGCCTCTTGATCACTTGAGGACTGCCCATAGTTCACTCCCTGTGCCCAGAAATGGTGCCTGCCACCCCCTCACTGCCGTGCCAAGGCTAGAAGCAGCACCTGCCTCCCCCCGCCACTCTGCTGGGGCAGAGGGACCCCCTACAGCCCTGACATGGGTGCTCCAGGGAATAAACACAGTGTCCTAGCTGTTCTGACAGCTCCCAGCCCCACATCAGCCCCAGAGGATTCCTCTGAGCACCACCATGCTGCAGCCAGCCTCAGTGAGGGTCCCGTGCACTGCCACTTCGAGCACTCCGCTCCAAGCATGGCTCCAATCCAAGTGCTCTGTTCCAAGCGCTCAAGCAGAGTGTGACGGTGAGTGCTGAGCCCATTGCCGAGTGCTGAGCCCTACACAAGCTGCCGCATTCCCTAGGTTTAAACATATTTTGCCTTTTTTTCACTAATTCCCCCATCGGCCACCATCTTGGGCAGTCATGGAGTCCCTGCAGTGGCATCATGGCCAACCCAGGAGTTCCCTGGGTGGGGAGGGTTGAGAAGAGACTCCCTTCACTCCCCTGTCACGGCACCAGGCAGTGCTGGGAGTGCTTCCTGGCGCTCCAGGGCTGAGGAGGAGTTGTGATGGGCAAGGCTTAATAGCCTATTTATGAGCTGCTTATCTATGCGGATCACGGGCTTCGTGGGAGGCAAGGAGACCCAATGTCCCACAAAAGTCAAGGGTTCACTGTATATTGTAGTCACACTTCAGTGACCTTCCACTAACAGAAGTTAACAGCAGCATGTTTGTATTCCTTGTTTCTGATTCTATTTTTGTGTTGTTATAAGAGCAATTAAGAGAAAATTACTCCTCAGTAAAGCTGCTAATTATACCCTCAAATTCCACCTTACAGTCAAGACATAACAACTGGTGTCATATCTCCACCTTGCAGGCAAAAAGAAAACAACCAACCAAGCAAACAAACAAAAATTTGCAAAATGCAGCCTAATTCCTTTGTTCCCAGTGAGAATTTTACAGGACAGGAGATAGCAGCAAGCATCTGAAAGAAAAAACGTTGCAAGTGGCACTCCTCACAGACAAAAAAGTGATATAATAAGCAAAGGCGAATTTCTAGTTTGTACCTTGTGATTCTCATACTTACCCTTTCTCCAAAAAAGATGAATGTAGAAAATAGTTGGGTATTTGCAGTAGACTTTTAAAAATCCTTCTATAAACTTTCAGCAGAACATCTCCACCAATGGGTAGGCTCCTCAGACCAGATGGCAGGTCTCTTGATAACTGAGTTTCAGTCTACATCCAGGTGATATCAAATGCATGAACTCCCAGAGAGCAGATGGAGTCCTTCCCAGGCACTTGCTAGCCCTTCAGGAAGTGGTTTGTAGACTTTACCAACAGGCATTAAGGCATCTTTCCCTTGGACATTTCAGAAAACAAAAAGCAATACTGTTCAGACTGGCTAATTACAACCCTGTAAGGCATTTAACATCTAAACAAAGGACTGTTTTAAATCTATTACCAACACAAACGGGTACTGCTTATTTCTCTTATCAAGGGAAATAATTTCTTTTAACACAATACCACCATGGAGAAAGTCTTGCACACCATCCCTCCTTTCGTTTATGCTAAATGAGTCTGAATAGTCTACAGGCTTATAGAAACCAGAAAGGTTGAACGTCTTGATCTTCTCATGCCTAATACTGATCCACTGGTGAAAGAGGGGGAGAAGGCAAGATGCATTACATTCAGCTGGGTTGGTGTTAATGTTCTTTACAGTAGCCCCATTTGGATTTGTGACAACGATAGCGTCAACAAGACACCATTTTTTGGGCTATAATGAGCAGCTCTTAAAAAGCATCAGGGTTTTTCCCACTCTACCCTGGCAAGGACTCTGGGGGAGCACAAGAAGTTGGGAGCAGACAAAACTGGGACAACTGACCACTGATCAAAGGGATGCTCTATGCTCAGACATAAAACCTCAGGAGAAGAAGATGCACTGGCAATTATGGTTGTGGTAGTTGTCTTCCCAAGTAAGCATTATGTGTGTTGAGGCATAACTACCTAGAAGGTGGCTTGACATCTGTCTGCCAATGTGAAGTAGTGAACAAATACCCTATTTTTCTTTGCTCGAACTACACTTACTAAATGTCTTTATCCTTAGCAGGCAGTCTTCTTGGTTTTGCCCTTACTCTTGTGATTTCTCCACCATGCAGCGGGATGAGTGACCAGCTGGGAGCCAGGACCAACCCAGCACAAGAATACAGAAGACGGAGTTAAACACTGAGGATCCAAGATTATATTTTTGTATTTCCTGATGAGAGGAGGCAAATTCCAAGGCTGGAAAGGGCACATCACATTAAAAACAGACTTTGTTCTGTGAGTACAGTTGGCACTCTTGCACTTCGTGCCCCCCATATAGCGGCTTCACATCTTAGTGGCATGACTTTTTTTAGCAATGAAGGAGGCCCCTTTTCACAACTGCGCATGCACGACCTGGCAGCATGAATATTCAATTAGGCAGTCATGAATATGTAAATCAACCCTCACAGCTGCTGCCGCTGCTCAGCCGCTCCACTTGTGTTGTCTCAGCTGTGGCGGTGGCCCCGCCACTCCGCTTGTCCCATCCTGCCCGCACCGTCCCCATGGCTCCCCTCGCCTCGTCCCGCCCATGGCGGCCACACCGCTCTGCTCGCCCCGTCCCACCCATGCCAGCCCCACCACTCTGCTCACCCCGTTCCGGCCGTGGCGGCTCCACCGCGACACCATTTCCCCCACATGGCCGCCGCAGCAACCGGTACACAGTGACACAGTGCCGAAACAACACCGGGGATCCGTCTGAGGGTGAGGGGCAAATTTGCATATTAATGAGCTACCATTCAACATGGAAATGGGGCTTCACAGAACCCGATTAAGACCACAGGTCCGCAATATAGGAGACCTGACTGTAGTTTCAAAGGTGACTTCCTCCACATTTTTCTACATCTGGATAGCAACTGAGATGACACTAGACTTCTCTTATGAAAAAGGATTTAGAAACTTTGTGATTTTCCATTTTAGAAGCCCTAGAAATATTTCTGTATTTTGTAAAGGATATCCTGAATTATTGATGAAATATCCTTTTGGCAATGTTCTTAATGCCTTTTTAATACTGTAAAAAACCTCTCTGTGGTCTAATTTTTCTTCAGCAGATTAAAGAAAGAAATAGGATCATAAATTACCTAATAAATACACATAAAAGTTCTCTTCATGTCTATAAAATTGAATTGTGGTGAAAGATCATGTTTTTAAATATTCAA
This sequence comes from Pitta sordida, assembly GCA_013390025.1. Classification (NCBI taxonomy): domain Eukaryota; kingdom Metazoa; phylum Chordata; class Aves; order Passeriformes; family Pittidae; genus Pitta; species Pitta sordida. The sequence continues at coordinate 28,759 of WEKX01025458.1, read as the reverse complement.
CTTTTCTCTCTATTGATCCAGAGAAAATCCTTTAAGAATTGCTTGTCATCCTACTGTGATTTCCTTATGTTATAACCTATAAGTAATTCTGGTAATTTTAGTATTAGAGGAACAACTATCATATCAGCTGCTTGTGTAAAGGTTTTTTGCATAAAACACATTTGTGATCTGCAGAATGTAATTACTATACCCAAGCACTTAAGATTGCAAGGCAGGAAGTCACTGCAAAGTGCTACAGGGCACAAGTGGTGGATGTTTCTGTGGGCAAAGGCAGCCCCATATGGGCATAGCATAGATTCATGGAATCATAGAATGGTTTGAGTCAGAAGGCACCTTATAGATTATCTAATTCCGGCTCCACCACCATGGGGGTGGATGCTACGAACTAAATTAGGTTGCTCAAGGCCCCATCCAACCAGACCTTGAATAGCTTCAGAGACACGGAATCCACAACTTTCTTTGGACAACTTATTCTAGCGCCTCACCACAGTCACAGTAAAGAACTTCTTCCTAACATCTAGTCTAATCCTAACATCTAATATGACTCTGAGATCCCCTACTCCCTCTCTCGTGCTTGGAGCCTGGAGACAGCAGATGGGATCAGAACAGGGGAAAAGAAGGGACGAGAAACTTAAAACAGAAGCAATTTGAAACCTTAACAAAGCAAACCCAAGATCCGAAATCATATTTTCTAGATTGGGCAACTGTGTTGATATTGCAAGCCACTTCTTCCTGTGTAGGCATAAACACGAGCCATGGATACTAAGGGATGGTAAGATTTAGAGAAGAATAAACATTTTTAGAGTACAAGGCAGCAGCCACATCCTGAATTGAATAGTTCCCTTGGATGGAATGAGATTGATATGCCCCCATACAAGATAATCGTGCATTCAATAGGATGTAATGGAGTGTGGAGCAAAGTGAAGAATACACAGCCTCCCTTTGTTGAAATTCCAGCAGAAATGGGGAACATTACAGTACTTGTAAGTGAGACCATAAAGTACCTGTTCAGCCAAGTGAGATGGATCAAGGAGTTCTGCTACTGAGCCGACAACTATGTTGAACCCCATCCTCAGTTGCTAAGACATTACTACCCCCTCCTCACCACGTATGGCAAGAGAACTTTACACCAATTAGAAATAAAAGGTACTTCCGATTAGATCGACACAGATTCCAGCCAAACATAAAGGAATAGTATGAAAATAAGTTGGGAATAGGAGGGAAATTGTAGGAGAACTTCACTGAAACTGTTTGCATCAGTTTGGATAGGCTGAGCCTGTCTTCTCCCCTCCTTAAGGACACCTGCTATTAGAGCTTGCCTAAGAGTGTTGTAGATTGTTTTAAAATGTATTTTTGCAGCTAGACCTTGTCACCAACAACCACAAACCTTATTAATGTGTCAAAATTCGTATAAATAAAAGAGTGTTATTCTGTACATTACTAGAGTGAATACTTTAAGGTACTAGCACTTGCTGGCAGTGCATAACACTTTGGCAGGACTCACTGGGGGGTGTCCAGGCTGTTGGCCCAGTTCCCCTGACAAGGGCAGTTGAGTCATTCTTCAGTGCTGTGAGTCTGTTGGTGACGAGTTCCCTTACGAGACACTGACAGACTGCTTGGACACAAGAGTCTTGACTTCCCTGGAGCACTGACAGACAAATAAATCACTCAGCGTAGAGAACAATCTCCCCTCTAAAAGGGTAGGGCAACCCCCCTTATTTCACACGACAGATACACATAAAGCCTTCTGCTCTCCCTGCACATACTTCAAGGAGAAATCAGCTTGCAATGTGTTCTGTGGACATTAAATAAATTTGTTAGAGCCTCGGTCATTTGGAATATAAATGCCTTTATGTAGCTGCTTTTAGTTTAAAAGAGCTGGATGGAGACCCTGGCATTTTAAGAGTACATACCTGTTTCTCAGCCTTTCAGACCATAATGCACTAGTGTAGCAGCAGGTGAGGGGAGATGCTACTTCTGTAATTTTGCATTTATTTATTTTAAAGCGGACTGATAAAAGCTCAATGGACAGTAAAAAATGTCATAAGGACCTTCACCAAAGATTGTAGTCAGGAGCAAACAGCTTGAAACTTCCTTTCCTACTGCACCCAAATCAGCTGCCTCTGCTCTGTTTCTTTGAGGAGCCAACTACATTGGGGCAGTAAATTCCACCATCTAGGTGGGGAGAAATTGGACAATTCCTTCCACACCAAAATTACAAAAGAGCACAGTTGTGCCACAATACAAACAGTCATTTTCTTATTTCTATGCACCTAAATATAGCTTTTCTAACAAAAATCTCTCATGGAGACTTTCTGCTCACTAATTACAGCAGCAAACAGCACAGTAAGAAATTCTGGCTGTAGGTTGCCATCTGCTGGTTTGTGTTACAAAAGGTCACTTGCCAGCAGATTGTGGAAGATTTTACATTACCATTATATGCAGCGTGACAAACCCCCACCCATGGAAAACTGGGGACATGTCATTCCCACCAGTGGCAGCTGATGAAGTTTCTAGAAGCCAGTGGATTTTCTGAACCTGGCTTACTGCTCCCTAGAACTCTTTAAAAAAAACACTGCTCTACACAGATACTGTTTCTGTATTGATACTACATTTAAAATTCATATACTTGGATACTGATTGTCAGGTTATGAATCTTTTCAGCCACACAAATGCACACACACACACACACACACACACACACACACACACACACACACACACACACACACACACACATGCACAATCGCCAGCCACACCCAAAGTCTCATTTTTGTGGAACTTCATGTCATATGTGCAACACGCACATTGTTTTCTTGCAGAAGGATTCTAGTTTCATTTTAATCAGATGGCATGCTTTGAAGGTTCTCCATCTGTTTTCCTGGGCGTTTAATATCATTTAATTACTTCTTATAGCTCCGAACACAAACATTTTATTGTGTTCAAGACATCATGTAGATTAAGTGAACTTGTGTTGGTGAGGAGATATTAGTTCTCTTGATTACCTGGTATTTATGTTAACATGTGCAAGACAGGTGCTCATAAAAAGTTCTAGAAATAAAAGCCAGGCTTGTGTGAATTAGTAGGATTTTTGCTACTAGCTTCAATGAGTTCAAGATTTAAACTAATACATAAATCTTGGTCTTGTTTCACAAATTCCTAAGCCTGCAATGAGCTTCATGTGTTCTCCACAATGAGATCAGAATACAGATTGGGTCATTAGTTTTGCAGTGAAAAGTAAGGAACATGAAACTCTCTCTATATTCATCATATTCTCAAAAAAAAGGCCTAGTGATCATTTCAGTTATAGTGTACTCCATCTTCTATATAATACTCCATCTTCTGGTAGTTACACTTCAGAAAAGAGTATTACTTTAATTTTCATCTAATTCACCAGGTTTGATTTCCTTTTACAAACAATGTTAAATTTCCCTTGTTCCAAAATACATACATCAGTGTAGCTGACTAACTAATGAGCCAACAACACAGTTGAATTTTGCAATAATTGAGCATCACAATCATGATGCTAAAATCAAGAAGATACTGCCAAGATTAACAGATTCTATACTAACTTACTTTCATGCTCTCTAAGATGAGAGAGAAGCTTTGCACGAAAGGACCCAGGGATTCAGCTGGAGGGTTTGAACATGAACCACCAATGCACAACTTTGCAGCATATCAAAATTTCTTGATTATATTAGGAGAAGTTAAACCAGCAAGTCAAAGGAAGAGATTATTTTCAGCACTTGTGAGACCACAACTAAAATGCTTTGCCCAATTTTGGGCTCCACAGTGGAAGACAGATACTGACAAAGAGGAACAAGTGTAACAGAGGCCACTTGGCAGCTTTGTGGCTAGATAACATCGTGTGAAAGGAGATCATGTCAAGTCCTTGTTGAACCTGGGGAAGAGAGGGCTGCTAGTAGCGGGTATTTTACTGCTGTGAACACCAGAGGAGAAGATGTAGGTAAAATGGAGTCAGATTTTTCTAGTAGGTGCATGGTTAATGATGGAGAGGCAACAAGCAGAAACTGAAACAGAAAAATATGAATAGCTATAAAGATAAAAGGTTTTCACTGTGAGAGTGCTCAAACACTAGAACAGGTTGTCTCAGGAAGCTGTGGAATCTTCATCTGTATACACATTTAAAAGATATCTGGATGTGGCTCTGAGCAAACCCTCACACTGACTTTGAGCAGGGGAGTTGGATGTGACACCTCCAGAAGTTGCCTTCTGGCCTGTCAGATTATCTTCTTTACTTTCTGAAGACTTCTCTTGTTCACGCAGCAGTAACAACATGATACGGAAATTCTCTATTGGCTCTCAGACATTTCAGCAGCTAAGGAAGAAACAGCATATGACACTGGAACAGAATATTTGCTTGGATCTGTCCAATCCCTCATGCATGCAATGAGACAATTCCTACCAAAGAACCTTTATAAAATGTTTCTCATTTATGTGTTGGAAGAACAGCTAGTTTTCTGTTATTTAAATGCTTTTCTTTGACATCGTCTGTAAATGGGTTTAACAGCCTAACAGCACAACAACAATATGAGCTGTCACATCAGCAGACAGCATGAGCAGTTAGTTATTTTCCAGGTAGTGGAAAGCAATTAAGGAACTCTCATCTCACTCCAATAGGGATGATCTGTTGTTAATCAAACACAAATTTTACCTTAAATAGATGAGCAGGCAGGTTATTTCTTAGTGGAACATCCCCATTAGCAACTCTGAGGGCATGTTTTATGAAAAACAGTAGGTGTCACTGAGTATGGTCTGTGCTGTAATTAGATTTGCCTAAAGTGCCATTTCCTTTTTCTGGCCCATGAATATGTGGGGAAGGGAATTTTTGGTGGCTACAGAGTTATATCCTTTTAGTCTGAAGGAGAGGAGAGTTTGAGAGGCATTTTGAGGATTTTTATCTTTAAAAAATAAGATTGCAAATTATAGTTTTCAGTACTGTCATCAGTTTAAACAAAAAGCCATCCTCGGATACACAACAGTACTGAATGTAAAAAAATGTACTAATGTAAAACTAAATGTTGTAATAAAGTAATTCTAATTTTCAAATATCTAAGTTTTATTAATTATGTTTTTAATCACAGCTAATGGAAATGATAAGTAAAATACCTCACATATGTCATCATGATAAATCAAATCCTAGTATTATTTTGAATGGCCTTGGTATCTTTAGTCTGTTAAACTGAACATCTCAACTGGCACTTAATGGATTTATCTGTTAAGTTAAGGGATAAAGTAGATTTTAGGATGACCTCTGTTGGAAAAAGTCATAGATTAGACATATTGACCAAGATTTTTTTCTTCCACCGCCTAGAATCCAAAATTAAGGGTTATACATAATTTGAAATCGTTTTCCATTTGAGAAGAACACATGAAATCGTGTATCAATGCCTGTTATTGGCACATCTAATGAGAGTTCCATGAATAATGTATGAGCAATGATGATTTTCTAATCATATTTGGAGTCTCTTAAATGTAGCTCTGACTTCATTGGGTCTGAAATTGCAGGAAAGTAGTAAAGTTTATGGAGCAAAAAGTACTGCAGTTTCTGATAACACATGCAGGTTTCAAAAGGTATTACAAGTGCTTTCTGACATTCTATCTATAAAAGAAATATTGACTCCTCTGTGAAGAGATACAGAATCTGGGACTTATATTTGGAGTATTTCTTTTTGACGTATTAGTATGAGAGAGAGAGAGAGAGAGAGAGAGAGACTTATTTCAAGCAGATATTTATTTCATAAACTCTTGAGTTCTATCTCGATTTTTGGCTATCTTCTCAAGTAAATATTTCTAAAAAACACTGTATTTGGTTAGTCTATATACATAGAGGGGAAACAGGTGACACAAGAGCCTTTATTTTAAATTTATTGTAAGCTTTTCAAAGTTTCAGTGTTCACTCCTGTAAAAATATCTCTGGTGTTCAACAGACTACTGATCTCTCAGCTTTTAAAGTCATCAATTCTGTGTCCTAGAAGACAACAAAAAAACCCAACAAACAAACAAAAAACCTCCACCGGCACCAAAATACCAGATAAAAGAAAGCATCTAAGCAGGACAAAAGATAATTGATGATTTCTCCAAGATCTCCCATTGCCTCTTATGTGAGCAAGGTATCTGGTAGCAAGCACTACTTTGATCTCTTGAGGGAGAGGGTCTTCTCCATAAATCATGATGGCAAGAATAAAAGAAAAGCAGCACATTCCTTTGATGCTTTGCTATGCACCGCTGCTGGTCTGGATGTTTATAAAAGTAACACTCTCCCAACACACCGGGCTGCAGACCCCCAGGTTTCGGATTTGGATGCCTGTTGAGCATCACTGTGTTCATATTCTGTTCTCATATCCACAACACGTGGAAACTCACCTGCTTTAAAGGATGGGAGGATGCTTGATAGGAATGTTTCGAACGGCTGTATGCTTTCCCATTGCCTTATTTCTCTGATGTCCTTTGTCACAGGTGTAGACCTTTTTATCAATTCAAGTTTACTTCTCTAGTGTTGCACAGGTCCTCCACACCCTGCAGTTTCCTTAGCTTGAGAAAACAAACCGTCAGCCAGAGCACAGGCACGTCTACTTCTCTTTATCATAAGTAGCCAAGATACGTTCTCTGTAAAAAGGACATGGTGCTTGAAGGCCACAGACATTGGGCACATCTGGTAAAAACCAGGAGTGACCTGATTCGAGAACAAAACCAAAGGGCTTTATATTAAACTAAGGGGAGACAAAAGGAAAAATAAAAATAAAAATTTAAAAAAAATTAAAAAGGAAGAGGCAAAAGATAAGTAAATGGAGCTTCAGCATTACTACAGTGATACTTTGTCATAAACAAAGTGACAAATAAGGGAACTGACAGTTTCTAGGAGAAGAAGAAATGCTTAGGCACTTCAAAGATAAAGTAACACAAACAAGACACGAATATTAATGTAAGGCAAATAGAAACATGATTTCTAAAAGGAAAGCAAGGTCATTTAAAGGCAGTGAGAAAAAGAAGGAAAAAGAAAAAAATAGCCCACCAAGAGTATTTTTAGGTAAATTGACTTGCACAGCTGAGTTTATCCTTCTGTCCCTATAGCAAATTCTTGGTCAGGCACTTGAATTGTGGCACTTTGCTGACTGCTCCTTACTGCTCTTCAGGCCTTTTCAACAGTCACACTTCTCACAGTTTATGCAAAACATATCACCCTGTCTATCTATATATCCACACAGGTAGACAGAGTCAACATCCTTGTCGTTTGGTCTGATTTTTTCTTGCTTGCCTCTGAACTCTTTTGCTCTGGTCTGGCAGTTAGAACTCAAGAAACTTACTTTTCTCTTCACTCTCATGCATGATGCTAACAACTTCTTTCTCTTATTCTTCTATGCCTTCTCCATTAGAGATAACCAATCAGCAATTATCTCTTAGCTAGATCAATCTTTGAAACTAGGATATCCTACACATTGGTCTATGCTCTTGAGGGCAACACCAACTAAACATAGTATAGACAATACTGGAAATTTTAGATTTATTTTTTTATTTGCAATCTTGCTTTTTTCCCCCCCAAACCAAAGCATTTTCTCTAGAGGGCCAGCAAATTTGTTCATATGGCAACTCTCACTTTGATATTAGCGTTGCAAGCAAATTGCATTGGAGACAATGTATGGTTTGCCCCAGAAAGCTGACGGAGTGAAGAAAGGAAATTGAAGATGTGGTTTTCCCCACAGCATTTAAAGCAGTAAAAGTGATGGACTTAATTCTCACCAAGAGAGAAGAAGGTCAGACTGCTCTACAGAAACCTATTAAGGGCATCATGAGAGGCTCTGAGATCAATAGATACATAAACGGTAACCACAGTATGAGATAAATGCTTTGGAAGAGAAAAAAGGCATTAAGAAAGAATGTAGGTGCTAGTGGAAAGCTGATAGTTGGTTAAACAAGAACAAAAACAACAACAACAAAACTCAACTCCCCCCAAAACAGGGTCAGTGTTCTTGTGGCACCTTGAAAATATTTGCCCAAATCAGTGGGATTTTTGGCTGGGTGCACACTTTTTTGCTGTTTTTCTATTAAGCATACAGATGAAAACCATTTCTGTAACTTATAGAACAGGAATTGGGAGAAACAGGATTTTCTTTACTAACTTACTCTGCAACAGTGTCATTAGTCAAGCAAATAATGACATAAGGAAAGTACAGAAATGCAAGCTGCGCAGCAGTATTTCACCTCTTCATTGCTTACAAAATACTTACCCTCTATATGAACTAGTTGATTAAAACTGGCTCTTTCTTGAAAGTAATATAGTTGTACCAGTATGGAAATAAGAGGCTGACCTTCCAGCCTTGCTGTAATCATGACCTTACTTGTTCCATTAAGGTAGAAAACTGGCTCAGGGACTGTGTCTGCAAATGCATCAATAGCAGATTTTTGTCTTTTATAGCTGTCAGGAAGCATATTGGGATACTCTTTTTGCTGGATAAAAAAGATGACGCTTCAATGAGAAAGGTTTATGAAAGGTATCCAAGCAAAACAAGAAAGTGAGGCAGTATCTGGAATAAGCATAAAGCAAGAGCACCCTTCCGAGTGTGAACTGGAACCTACATAAAAGTGATGAAGAAGAAAAAATCTGAGTCTTTGAAACAGCTCCAGTCAGCTTGAAATAAACTGGACTGCTACTCTAGTAATAATACTCCTAAATAAATTGTTGTTGTTCCCACAAGCAAAGCAATCAGACTTTGTTCTCTCTGTTGATTCCTTTTTATCTGTCTATCACAATGTTCTCCTCTGAGCCACAATGATTCATTCTTTAGAACTGAACTCTCCCAATAAAATTTAAATTCAAAAACAGATCCTTTGATGGCAGAACACATTGCCTGAGAGTTTTTCAAATAGTCAAGATGAATATTTAAGACAACTGTATATAGAAATAATACTAACAGTTGGCCAAGGTCTGCAAGATCTTTTCTATTCAGTAGCAAAAGTTTTAGAAATAACACTTTAACTTGTTAATCTGTTCTTCCCTGGAGGGAAAACGTCATAGTTAAATATAGAAAAGAAATCTGGCTTACAACGTTATTACATTAATAAGCATTGTTTTTTTAAAAAAACCTGCAAAGATCAAGAAAAGATGCATGCTGTCTGGTGATGTGTTGCCAATATTTTTACAAAGATCTCTTAAAAAAATCAAAGAAAAGTCCTTCCTTTCTTCATACTAATCTTGACACAGCAAACAAGTTATAAAAATTTCCATTTTAGCCCAAAAAATTCTTGCTCATACTTGCAGGGAGGATGTAAACACAAAAAGGGGAAGAGATTTAAATGAGCTTTTGCTGGTGATCGTTATTTTACATTCTGAAAAAAAAAGTAGTAGAAAGTCAAAGAAATCCACCTGTGGACAAGAACAGGAATGGTAATCCATGGTATAGAAACTATGAACACGGGGTAAGTACTTATCACAATCATCTGATGCCAGGTATACAGAGAATGCATGCTTATCTGAAGTTCAGACCAAGGAGTTTAAGCAGGAAAGCAGACATCTCACAGTAGGGTTTCCTGAGAACCTGAATAGCTATCATTTGTCATGGACTTTGTTTGAAAATAAAAGAAGCCAGAACTTACACATAATTTAACCTCCCTAAATTCAAAATTGCAGTTTACAAATCTCTGTTTATCTGCTACCTAGTCTTGGAAGTACTGCTGTTTTTGAAGTGAGAGTTACTCAGCAACTGAGTTATGTCCAGCATCACTCAGGGTCTAGAAATCAGCTATTCTCCTAAGAGTATCTAGCAATCATTTCCAGTCAGTAAGTGTAAACTGGAAACAACTATCGTAAGTCCATAGATGTGTTAGACATGGGCAATAACTTTCTTTTGATTGCTACTTTCTCGTCTGAAATTCTATTCCAAATTTCTACAGAAAACTCCCTAGTTATGTCACATATCAAAGGAAAGGGAGACTGAAGTCTATTTCACAGTATCACAGTATCACAGTATAGAAAAGGCTGGAAAGGACCTTGAAGATCATCTAGTCCAACCTATTTCCCATGTATTCTTGAGATTACCTTAACCATAATAAGACACTCTCCTAGCTAACAATGAGTACGCAGAGATAAAGACCTTAGAAGAACATGTAGTACTTTTCTTCATTCTTTAATGCTAATATTTGCTCCCATTCTTTAATCAGATTTATTGAAATCAATACTTTGAACCTTGTCCATAAGTTATTTCAATAATCTGCTTTAGAAACAGAGCACGAAGACCACGAGGAGTATCTTGTATCCATTGCACCATGGGTTGCTTAATGAGTGACTTCAGTGTTGCTTGTAAACAAACAAGGTTTCTATGTTTGAAGATACCTCAGGTGAAAATGCATTGGCTCCAGACTTATCTCTTGCTTTATTTTCCTTATATGTTGCTTTTAGAGAAACTCGTAGAGCATGGACTGGATAGAAGCATTTTATGTTGAGTTAGGAAGTGGTTGGATGGACGAGCTCGCAGTGTTGGTGAATGGTGCCACATTCAGCTGGCAGCCGTCACTAGTGGAGTCCCACAGGGATCGGTGTTAGGCCTGACACTGTTCAACATCTTTATTGACAATATGGACGAGGGAGTACTGTGTCCAGTTCTGGACTCCCCAGTTGAAGAAGGATGTTGAGCTGCTTGAGAGGGTCCAGAGAAGAGCGACAAGGATGGTGAAGGGACTAGAGAACAAGCCCTATGGGGTGCGACTACGGGAACTGGGGTTGTTCAGCACGGAGAAGAGGAGACTCAGAGTTGACCTGATTGCTGTTTACAGCTACCTGAGGGGAGGTTGCCGCTAGGTGAGGATCTCTTCTGACAGGCTGATGACACCAGAACAAGAGGACATAGCCTCAAACTACTCCAGGGGAGGTTTAGGCTGGATGTTAGGAAGCGGTTTTTCGCAGAGAGAGTGATCTCTCATTGGAATGGTCTGCCCAGGGAGGTGGTGAATCGCCATCCCTGGAGGTCTTTAAGAGAAGACTCGATGATGAGCTCAGTGACATGGTCTAGACGGTGGGAGGCTTGGATGGATATAGCATGATGTCCATGGTTCCACGATTGTGGGCCTGATCCCTGGGTGGGCGTTCGCTTGGGAGTTGGACTAGATGTTCCTCTGGGTCCCCTCCAACTCAGAATAACCTGTGAACCTGTGAACCTAAAGTGAAGACAGGATGGGTTACTGCAGTTCAATCTGATTCATTTTACAGGCAGAACATTCATTCCTCATTAATAATGTGCATGTGTCTTGGTAATGTGATTAAGTTGTAGCCTAGAGATGAGCTGCAGGACCTTCTCCAGATCAGAAACAAGGCCATCACTTTATCTTTGTCTGGTAGAAGAATTATGATAAGCTTCTTGAGAGTCCCCTTCAGCAGATCACTAGCACTGAACATTGCTACATCGCAGTCATATGAAGAATTACAACCATCAAAATCAAAATGCTTCAACACTACAACACGTATCTGTAATTTCTCTGTTCTCAGCAAGCACTTCAAAACTCACAAAGCACAGCCCTTTTAGACTTCTTTGTCACCACTGATAAACAATTTTGAATGTATTGCTCACAGCTGAGACACTGCTTGGTATATCATGAGACTCCTGAGGAGTTTTGTTCAAGTAGTTGAAAAAAACACACTTATTTGGGAAATGTTGGGTTGCAGTTGTGAACAGCATGATTCAGACTTAGCTACTGTTTCATGTAGTTTCGTGAAACCTTTCATGTTTCATATACTGTTTTCACTTCAAGATTAATGTCAGGACCCACCTTCCTAAAGAAATCCCATAATACAGCGAGCCTCGGTGTATTCGTGGTCCGCTATTTGTGAGCTTCAGTATTTGCGGGTGATTTTTCCGTGAGTTGTGTGACCTCAGCGCATGTGCAGAAGATACCACGACCTCAGTCTGATTGGCTGCTGGTCCCGCTGCTCGCGGGGAAAAGCCATCCCGCGAGGACATGACACAGCATGGCGCGGGGACATGGCGTCAGGACACGGCGCAGCTCAGCGTGGGGACGTGGCTCGGTGCGGGGGCACAGCTCGGTGCGAGGACGCGGCGTGGGGACATGGCACAGCGCTGGGACGCAGTGCCGGGACTCCTCCGCTTGCCGCTCGTTGCTCGCCCCGCGCCCCGGTGGAGCACAGCCAGACATCTGAAACAAACCCCGCTCTCAGGACCGTCCTCCAAACCTTATATGGGGAGTGGGCGTGGCTATGGGCATGGCATAGTTGACTACGTAGTGGGTTCGCTATCTTCGCAGATTTCACCACTCGTGGGAGGCGGACCAGACCCAACAGCCTGCGAGTAAAGGGGGTTCACTGTATTTAAAGTTTTATTTCACTATAATGCTTTTCACTAACCTGTTTCCAAGCTTGAGATGTTGGCTGTGATAATAAGCATGAGATAAGCATCTTCTAGTATTACAAATACCTGATGAGTCACACAGGGTTTGGATAGGAAAAAAGACAATGAAACACAGGAAAAGAAAGCAAAATTTTTGGTATGCCTGTTGCCTTAGAACAACATTCCTACCTCCCCTTAAGAAAGACATGGGGCACGCTAGCAGTAATGATGGGTGTGGATCTTAAAACAGATCACTGTGATCATTTAAGGGATTCAGGACGCAGAAAACAGCTATGTATTGCAGTATTATTTCAGTATACCTTCAAGTGGAAGACTGCATTTGGTACATCCTACTACTCTTTTGTTCAGGGCAAATCTTCTCTCAGCCTCTTGTCCTTTAAATATTGACTATGCTATTGATGGAACTCTATTTACCCTTTCAGGCACAAGCTCAGCAAGCTGGCAGACTCAGTTAGCCAGGAAGATCCATTAGCTTAAAACAATTCTAACAACTTGTTAACATTTATTTTGAGAGTTTGGGGTAGATTTTATGTGGTTTCCTGAGAATGGAGTGGCAAAAAATCCAGGGAATTGTAATGGATTGGCTGTGGAAACCAAGGGCACTCTTTAAATTGCTTTGCAGCTGCAGCGCCCATTTCATTTCAGTCTTCGCTGATTTTTTTACAGCACAGCAAGAGGTTTATACCTTACTGACAAAGACAGAAAGAGAAAGAAAGAAAAACAGAAATAAGTCAGTTGTGCCCCTGGGGCTCTGATAATTGTAAAAAGACTTCCCATTTAACTTGTTCTATTTTGAGTCATTGGATCAAATCCACCATTTATATGTCGAATTATTACCGTAGTAAGTTTTCATGTGGAAGACCATTATTGCCCTGCTTGTGTGAGAGACAAGAATTTCAGTGCTCTTTTGAGGGAATAAAATGGGTTAAAGCTTAGCAGGCCATGGAAATGGCTCTTTTATGGGAGCAGGATGTTGTTATTGTGATAGGCAGACACCCAACTCCATGAAACTCGAGCAACCACCCAGCAACAGGAAGATGTCCACCACAGGAGAGTATTACTGATTGGGGTATCCAGCAGACATAGGGTACTGGGATGTGCAGGCAGTGAGACCAGAGAGACCTCTGTGATCCCCTCTCACTGCCCAGGGGTGCTGAGTGCACAATTCAGGGGACGTATCGCCATCCTGGGACAGCAGGTCACAGCATCTCACAGCTCCAGCTGAGTTCACAGCTTCTGCATATTGCAGGAGCAGCACTTTCCACATAGTTTCTGCATGCATTTTAAATAAAATCCTCTTCCCCTAGAAGTACTGAGCACATTTTAGGAAAAAAAGGGAAAACCTGAGGGCAGAGCATACAAGTCATCTGGATGACACCTTAATTCGGAAACAGAAGGTATCAAATAAGAGCAAAGACCAATTATTCCAGTAATCCAGATGGGCACTGTAACTGTTCATAGAGATGGCAAGATGCACATTTATCTGTGCAAAGATCAGCGCATGAACAGCCACGAAGGGCTGCATTCCCTGGCAAGTAGTTTTTCCGATCTAACACACATTTAACAAAGAACTGACTCCATACAGTTCCTTGAATTTTGGCTACCACTCGTTGCATTTCATGGTACTTTGTTCTCATTTTAGAAGAGGTAGAAGTCTTTCTGTGTCACTCAGCTATCGCAGATCTCTGCCAAGCTGTACTGGCACCCTCCATCCTTTAATTATTCTCACTTTCCTTCTATTAACCTTTTCCAATTGCAACATCTCCTTTAGTAGTTGGGGGTACCAGAACTTGGCTTGGTCTAGCAGCTGAGAGAAAAACACAGGTTTGTACAGCAGCAAGATGATGGAGGGTTTTTTATTGTTTTATATTTCCTGCTTAATGATTCCTAGCATTTGATCTAACTTTCTGACTGATACTGAGATTTTGTTTTCAACTATCTATCATAACCCCAGGGCTTTTCTCTGCAGGAGTAATGACCACTTCAGAGCTTATAATTTTAAGCAATATGTAATAAGGATAGGATTTTCCTCATGTACATTGTTTTACATTTCTGTATGCTGAATTTCATGTGCCATTTTTTCGTCCAGTCATCCAGTTACGAGACATGTCCAACATTTTCCTGCCAAAAATAGAAGTATGTACCACACTCCATCTAACTACTCGGTTTGTTCCTCCTCCTCCTCCTCTATCATGTAAATTTTTGAAGAATTCATCCATCTCCAATAGCTCTTTCTGGTTTTCTGAAGCAACAGCTTTTCAACAAAGAGATGTATTCATCAAAAATATTGGATCCAGCTTTCCTTGGCAGTATATCAGAGTCTTAATTTGCTTTGTAGTTCAGTGACTTTATGCTTTTTCAATATTTTGCATATAAATTAAGCTGAAAAGGACATAGACACAGCTGGTTTAACTCAGTGTGGTTTCAAGTAAAGATCCTAATTTTATTCCCTTATTTTCAGATATTTTTCAGTAACTTTTTTGTGCAGTTGAATGTACTGCATATAGAACTACCGGTGCAATGTGCAAAATGGCAATGCTGGAGATGACGAAAATCTTAAAACTTTAAATTATTTTAGCTTTTCCTTGTTCATCATCTCCACATTCACTTTATCCACAATATCTTTGGTACGCCTGCATGAATGAATCACTGAATCCATAGCAGGAAATATTTAGTTGGAATTTCTTTGCAGAATCATAGTTGCAAACATAAAGCCAGAACAACGCGTGGGGTATTGTTTACACTATAGTCCATACTGGAGCAGCTACCAGTTAACATATAGGATTATCACATCCTGTGGTGCTAGAATTCCGTAAAACAAAATAAACTATTCTTGTTCCTGTCAAATGATCCAGAACAACACAGCCCCAGCAAGCAATATTACATGAGAACTGCATCAACAGCTTATTTTGAACACGCAAGAATATCTGCCAAATAGTGATATTGTGGGAAAATGTTGTTTTATTAAACATTTTAAGAGGATTTAAAGCAATTAATGATCCAGTTGTTAATGTACTCTACTTGTCAGTAGTTCTGTTAATTTGTAGAAAACATAATTACTTTGGCAGCCCTTACTGCCATTTTGTTATTCACCTCACATTTTATTATACACTTAAAAACCTGAGATGGTAACTGATTTGAAATGCTGAAGGCTGGATGCTCTTTTATCCATTAAATAGATCACCTGACCTGATTATGTTTAATCACCTACTTTGTAAGACAATTATTACATAACTTGGACAGAGGATCTTATAGGGAAAGATCGGTCAAAAGTGGTATCAGTACCAGCAGCGTTGCCAAGTACACCTGGAGCTCTACATGCCTTTATGCAGGTTTTATTATATTATGGTGATGGCACTCTTTTTTTAATACTCTTTTCTAACATACGTGTATTAAGACTCTAAATATATGGATTTCAGAGATGCATTTGCTATGAGAATTAACAGGAAATCATTTCATATAATCGTGTAGGACCAGCCAAAATATGATCATTATTTTGTAATCCTAACAGAGATACATAAAGTATCCAGTCTTCCAGTTTAAGATCTACAACAAATATCACATAGAATAGATTCTGGGATAATTTGTGCATACTGTATTATCATTTTACTGAGATTGAATTAAAAATATGATTAATAGTTTGAGTTCTGCAACAATTTCTTAGAAATGGAGAAATCTTCACAAAAAATAAAGGTTGCATTTGCATTGCAATAGGCCTGGGGGAGCTAGGGGACTATAATTCCACTTCCAGAAAGAAGTGCCCTGTTCCAAAGATATAATCTCGATAAAAAGGAGACCCATCCAGAAATATATAAGCTTTGTGTGTTCAGTGGTATTATTGATATGGCTTTCGTTAAGGCAAATAAAAATCAGGGAGTCCTTTTCCTGCCTTTCTTATTTTCTTCTAGCAAAAAAGTGGGTAATGAGAAGCGGGTAACACAAGTAATTTCTTTGTTGTTTTACATTTATGTCAAACTGGCAATGGCCTCCCTTTCTGTTATGATAAATCAGTGTGCAGGATAGAGGTATTTAAGTGTGAAATGTGAATGTACTGAACAGCAGCAATTTAAATAGAATAAACTGTGTGTTTAGAATGCTGAGGAATAGTAGCTGGGACTAGAATCTCAAAACTAGAGAGAATGATCCAAAGCATTCACTCACATACATTTCAACAGTAATATTCATCTGTCTGAATAAAAAAGTAATGGAAATATCTGAAACTACCAGAGAACTCAACATAGAACAAAGGTCAAAATAAAAGCTTGTGTTAATAACCAAGGACATGGCTGACAGAAGCAAATGACTGGTTAAAACTGAGGAACCTGTTGTTACTCTTATCAGGACCAGCAGGTCTATAATCTGATAAAACCACTGCACATATGACCTTTCAGCAGTAGATCTGCATGTTAGCAAGAGGCAAGTGACAATAAAATGACACCATCACACAGTGTGTTTGCTATTCTTTTTCCTCTTGTCCCAGCTGGAAGACTGAGTAAGCTACAAGAAGACCAAAAATTAAGAACTAGCGTATTGACAAAACTTTCTTGTGTTTTAGGTTGGGAGAAGAAAGAAAGATTCTGATGCAAAATAATGTCTTATGCAAAATCATGTCTTATAAAAAGAGGAAAAATGTTTATAATCACCAAAAAAATAATTTGACATGGTGAGGACTCAACTGTTGGTGTTCATTTTCCCTGCCATACGCAAGTGACCCTGGGCAGACAACTGGGACACGTCCTTGTGCTTGTTGGTGATCAATCACAGAAACACAGAATGGTTTGGGTTGGAAAGGACCTTCAATGGGGTGTGAGAGTGAGTGAAATCTATGTGGGAATGACCATGAGCATCTGAATGAATTGTTTGAAAAAAAATTCTCCTTGCCCTTTAACAAGGTCTCAATGAGTTAATTTCCTGTTTATCTCAGATAAAGCAGGGCTGTGTATTTTGATCACAATTACAGGATTAAGAAATCCAAGAATTCCCTTTTATGCACTATAAAGTCTTCTTAACATTTTCACATTACTATATTTTTAATTGTTCATAGAAACAATACATACTGAATTGTAAATTTGTATAAGAATGGCCAATGACCTCAGCATCAATAGGACACATTTACTGGTGAATATTTTATAGTAATTTTGAACACAATTGGGAATTAAACTTTGCTGATTAGTTTGAGCCCTACTCACTACTACCCAAAAATGGACAACATCTTACGGAATGTTTTAATTTCTTCAGCCCTCAATTATGTAGTAGCAAAAATTCTTTTAGGCGCATGATTGTGACCTTTGTACTAAAATCAAGAATATGTTATTGTGAGGTGGAATGTACAAGTGATGAAGAAAAGAAGCTTAATATTAGACGTTAAAAAGTACAAGGCTTACCTTTGGTATTTATGCTTCAGAGTTTGGGGGGGAGGAGAGGGAAATAACAGAAAGTTATTAAAATTAAACTCAAAAGACCTTGCTTTAAAAATTGTAGTCGTATTTTCTCTATATGAATGAGAGTACAGTACTCTACCAGTTAGCATGACAGTATTATAAAATGCCAAATCAATTCTAAGTATTAAAGTGCATTAAAAATAATGAGGTAAAAATGCTGCTACACAGGTACAAATGGTCATTATTCGCAATAAAGCCTGTATTGTACAGACTATGTAAAAACTACAGTGTTCATTTGCTTTCTTACCACAAACTGTGGACCAGTTCCTAGATAGTTCCATATTGCACAAAATTACTACCAAATTCAATATCTAAGAAGAACACAGGTAAGCAGAGCCAGATTTGCCATTAATAAAATTGGTCTCTGCAGACTTTGAAGAAGAATGTCAAAGACTCCTGCACATGCACTAACAGAATGTTCTCAGAGTGACAAAATAAAAAATATATGTATAGATAGATATAGATATAGATACAGAGAGATAGAACATTCCTTGAAAACTAGACACTCAAATGGCTAATTGGAAGAGAGTAATCTGGGCAGAGACAGAAATGGTTGCTGTGTAGTCTCTATTGCCTGACATCTCCCCATCTTCTGGCAGTTTTGCCTTTGACAGAATATGCGCATTTCCAAAAGTTTTTGTACATCTTTACCTCTCCCAAACTATTAAGAATAGAAGCTTTGTCTTCTTGCATATAGCCCACTTCAGAAGCTGGTGGTAGATTATATGTCTCACATACTTAACACCATTCTGCTATGCAATGAGTGAAGAAGCTGATTGTTCAGGGATTATCATAATATAACTGGAAGTAGTGGAATTTGTCCTTGCCAGTTGGATTTCTGGAAGAGAAGACACTTGACCTTCAACACATCCCGAACAGCTGGCTCTGTCACAGTACAAGTGATGGGAGCCAAATACATTGGGCACAGTTAAGAGTAGGAGAAGCCAGGGAGACTCTGCTGCCCCTATTGAGTAACAGCTTTACTGTCCCAGGACAGTGAACTCCTGCACTTGCATTTCTGAGAGAAATAGGGCTGAGTGAAAGATGGAAAATGCCTTCATGTTGTTCATGTCTCATCAGAAAGCAAATTGCATTGCTCACACTTTTTATTTTGTTCTTCTCCTGTGAATAATTTCCATACTGCTGCAACTCACTAAAAGAAACCTTTAAAATTATTTAGGGGAAAAAAATCCCTTTTTGTAATTTCCCAATTATTTTTGTGCACACACTGGAAAAGAAAACCCAAAACCTAGAATGGGCAAAATTCATTTGGTTATATTACTCTGACTTCAGAATTTCTTTCAATCTCATTTTAATTCCTCAGCATGAGATTTCCTTGTTTGGCATAATATTCAAGTCTGTGAATATAAATTTGATCAATGCATATTTGTATTCTTCCATAGATCCTACAGCTATCAACATTTTTTTCCAGCTAATGAAGCACATTCTCATTGTCACCCATCAACGAAACAAAATGCACTGCAGCTACATGGCTAATGAGATACATTAACAATATTTGAATGTGTAGCACGACTTCAATTATTACTTAAAGACAGAGCTATGTTACAATAGTTAATGAGTACAATTAACTACTGGAATTTCTCTTGTTTGTGTATTTCTATTGTTGTTCCTATTGGCAAACTGATTCTGCCTCAAAGAAAAAAATGTTTGTCTTCAAAAGCATTTCTTTGAACTCCTGGCCTGGAATAAATTCAGAGCTGTACCAGATGTATGGAATTTTAATAAAGGACTCCCAGGAACTTGTGTGAGTAAGTTTTGGCACAGAAGTCAAATATATATTATAGCATTTGTACCCTCTTTGTAGTAATATCTGCGGGGAAAAAATGGGTAGGGGATTTACCATCATCCAGTTGCTCTTGTTTCCTTACTATCAACATTGTCACAAGTTAAGTTAAGCTAAGTTAAGTTAAAAAATTAATGCCTTACTTAAACTGAACGTTTTGGGTCCAGGATTGTTCTTGTGAGATTCATGGATGAGAATTCCTAGATAAACCAGCTACCATTCTGCCCTTGAATATTTATTTCACACTGCATTCTTACACTAAAGCGTGAACAAAATCTAGATGTGTTCATAAATGCTGACACAGAGATTTTTACTTTGAAATATCTGAAGGAAGAGCAAATAATAGTTTGTAAATCAACTACCTCTGTAGTTTATAGAGAAAAGCAAGGCCTCTTTCAAATGCCCTCTAATATCATTCTAAGGATGACACAGAATGTATTCTGGCAATACTTAACAAAAGTTTTGCAAATAGCACTCTTAAAAATCTGTTTCCCTTCATAGAAAGTAAAAGGAGCTGGCAGAATGCATAACTCACAGTTGGATGTTCAACTCCGATTTCTGCACCCAGGGGCATGAATCCCTGCCTCAAAAACGTTTATCAAAGGGTTCAATACCAGCACGACCTAACTAGGGACTACACAAGGGGAGGAGTCCTTTAAGTTCTGTGAAGTCTTATGGATCTTCAAGCAAGAAAGTGTATTAAGTGAGAATTTATGGAGAAGACACAATTCTTTCCCAAAAACATGTTAAGTGTTGTCAATACAGCCCAGAGATGTCTTACGAGTTAAAATGCAGAAGGAAGAGGACACCAATACATATCTTAGTTATATATGCGTACATGAGATATATGCCAAAATGCTCTATATCTCCAAGTATGTCTAGTTCACACAACTCTCTCAATAAGGCAAGCAGAGTTTAACCTCTATGTGCACAGGATAACAAATCTGATGATAATCCTGAAAGTGAATGCAAGCAGGAACAAGCCCAGGTGCAATCTTTGGATCTGTATTTAAGTTAAGTTAAGCTGGTTTCTGACTTCCTGGCAAAAACTATCTTTTGCCGCATAGTTGCACAGCATAATATTGAAGGAAAGCTCAGGGAAAGACTGCATTTGTGTTGTTCATGACATAGAGATCCTAAACTTGGGGATATTTTACACTGACATAATACAGAATTATAAAAGAGCCAAAGAAAGTTATTTTATAGGTATAGATATACACATGTATATATTTCTTAGCTACCCTTAAATTGGTGGGGGCTACTCACACCCAATAAGTTGGTGCTAAATGGCTTGGGCCAGGATCCTTAAAAATATTAATCCAGCTCAGAAGCTGTGCCTTATTCTGCTCTCTCACTCTGTGAGGTGGCTCTGCATTAACAGGGACCCCTCTGGTCTTCACCAGCTGATAATCTTGCCCATTAGGCAGCTCAAGAGCGGGCATGGAGGGCAGCAGAAGGCTGTTTGACCAGCCAAGAAACCTATTAATTGGACTGATTTCTCACCCCTGACTGAGCTGAAGTGAACTGGCAGTATGTCTGTTCATTAATTTAGCTGTGCTTTATCATTGCCCCTAGCTGGGAAATCACGCAGTTCTCAGTGTCACAGAACTAAAGCTATGACATCTTTCCACTCCAGGTTTTTTTAGCAGCTTGGCTCTAAATGTGTGTATGACCTATGTTTTCTCACTTATTTGATCAGTACCTGGCACAGTCATCCTATTCTAATCATAATATTTACTTGGAACAGAAAAGTATCTAGTTATGTCTGAGAGGCAGAGAAATCTTCCCAGAGGACTGAATTCCTATAGTTCTTCCCATCTTATTCTATGTAATTATTTTCTAGGCATTGTACCTAATGTTTTTTTCTTGAAGCCAGCTAAAAACTTATTTTGTAGTGAGTGATGTAATTTTGCTTTTGACACATATACTGTTATGAAGAAATAGTAATATGATACTGCTTGAGTCAAGATACAGCCAGTTATACCACAGCACTGGTACTAACACGGTCCTGGTGACAACACCTCAGGTGCTAGGCTGGAAAAAAGCTGCAATCTTTCCACTCCAGGTTGCTACTTCTGCATGAATCCCCTCTTCATCTTTATTTTTCTCTCTGGAATGCCAAATCAGGCTGTATTGAGTCTAGCTGAGATGGAGTTCATTTCATCCACAGCAGCCCTCACAGCGTCGTGCTCTGCATTGGTAGCTGAAAAAGTGTTGATAACACATCCGTACTTTGGCTACTCCTGAGCAGTAGTGTCACAGCATCAACACTGTCTCTCCAACATTCTGCAACTCACCAGTAGGACAGTGGTGGGCAAGATCTTGTGAGGGGACATAGCAAGGACAGCTGACTCAAACTGACAAAAGGAGTGCTCCGCATCATATTACATCTGCTCAGAGATAAAAGCTAAGAGAAAGGAAGACGGAAGGGGGGCATTTGTTATTGATGACATTTGTCTTTGGGAGCAGCTGCTATGTGTGGCAAAGCTTTACTTCTTGGGAAGTAGCTAGATGTTGCCTGCTGATGGGAAATAGAGAAAAAAATACAGTCAGGCCCTGCGTATTCGCGGTCCGCTATTTGCGAGCTTCAGTATTTGCGGGTGATTTTTCCACAAGCTGTGCAACCTCGGTGCATGCCCAGAACGTACTGGGACCCCAGTCAGCTTGGCCCCCAGTCTCGCCACTCGCAGGGCAAGCACAGCGGGCCCTGTCTGCTCACGAATATGTAAATTGGTCCCAGCCGGGAGCCGGCACGGTGCGTCTGGGATGCGTTTAGTGTAAATGTGTGTTTTTGCACTGCTGGAATTGTCCTCCACCAGGCTACAAGATGGAGTGACAGGGCTGCCATTGTGTGTGTGCCATTGTGTGCCAGGGTCCACGCCCACCGCTCGGTTGGCTGTCGCCACCGGCCCTGTGGCTCCCGCCCCGCGCCCCTGCGCTGCCGCTGCCCCGCGACTGCCTCGGCATAACACAGCCAGACAACTGAGACAAGCCCCGCTCTCAGGACCATCCTTCAGACCTTATATGGGGAGGGAGCGTGGCTATGGGCATGGCTTACTCGACTGTCTAGTGGGTTCACTATCTTTGAGGATTTCACAACTCGCGGGAGGTGGACCAGACCCAATAACCCGTGAGTAACGGGTGTTCACTGTATTTGAGGCTTTTTCCTTATCTTGTGAGCTCACAGCCTTCACTTTTGGGTTAGTAAAGTGACATTTTTTCAACCCACGAGGTTTTTTCCATCTTATTTTCTCCCCATCCTGTCCTGCTGAGGAGAGGATTGATAGAGCGACTTAAAGGGCACTTGGAGCACAGCCAAGGTCAAGGCACCACAAAGGTCCATTAGCTAAATTTCCTTTCAACCAAAACATAGCGATGGAGTGAGATTGCAAACCCTGAATATACAAATAAATTCAAGTATACTTTTAGTAGCAGTCAGATAATCACACTTAAAATAGTCCTTTGAGGTAATTTCGGAACTGTATAATCCTGTTTTATGATGCTAAAATGCGACTTTAGAGCTCTCTCTGAGCTAGTAATTTTTAAGTGCACAGTGTGTGGATTGTATATTTATAAGAAAAGGCTACTACCATGAGGCTCTGATTGAGTTCAGTTACTCAGGATCTGCATTTATTGAAACATCTTCTATTGTTCATTAAAGATATTTATGAAATTCTTTCATCTCTTTAGCAACAACAAGAACAAAAAACCTGAGCACTACCTAGTTATCTCTATTGAATTTGGTTTTGCTTCATCATGGTAAATTAGGATTGTGGTTTGAATTGATTAGTAAAATCAGGGACTTAGGGACTGAGTCTGTTGTTGGCACAGAAGCTTCACCCACATCAGAGACAAACACCTGTTTTAATTTACCAAAGGGACTTGAGTCACTGCAGTGTAACTGCAAGGATAATCCAATCAATTAACCAAAAGGTTATACAGGAATTCTTTGGGCTTAACTTTCCCTTTAATTTACATGGATTTGCATTAATTATGCTTTTACAAAGGAATTTCCGTAAATTAAAAGTTTAGTATTGATCAGTGATCTCACTGGGTTACCCTAGAAATAAGTAACACTTCAATATTTACAACCCATATCCCCATTAGGCTGTACCCACAAATTAAGAACCTCTTGCTTCAATGGGCTACTGGTGTAGTCTCTTAGCACGCAAATAGTAAATAAGTCAAACCCTGCCTCAGCCCACAATTTAGTAGGGGCATTTAGTAGTTATATTTTTCAGCTGTCTTTGACCAGAACAAATAGTTTGTGGGTAACATCCATACAGCTAGAGACAGCCTTAACATAGGAAATATTAGAATTCTGTTGAAGAAATACAAAGCCCTCAAAAGCTAAAAGCACATACACTGTGCTTTGTTCAATAGACCATATCAATTTCTATGACTTGGACCATGAAGTCTCCTGCCGGCATTTCTGTGATTCTTATTAAACTGAGGACACAGTTAAGGTTTGGGTATCTCTTATCACTGAGGTACAATATGGCAGCTCTGATCATAATCCAGCCTTGATAATTTTTAACCCCTCAGTTACACTACATTCTCACATGTGTGTAGGATGGGTTTATTTGGTAATACAAC
Organism: Pitta sordida; assembly: GCA_013390025.1. Lineage (NCBI taxonomy): Eukaryota > Metazoa > Chordata > Aves > Passeriformes > Pittidae > Pitta > Pitta sordida. The sequence continues at coordinate 4,541 of WEKX01025458.1, read as the reverse complement.
TTCCAGAGATGAATTATGCTTTCCCCTTTCAAAGTGCAGTGCTGCTTTTGTACTCACACGAATTAATCCCTTAACCTGCACAGCTCATGTGCTGCTTTTAAGAGCTTCCATTTTAGAAGACTGCTGTGCAGAACAAAAGGGGATGGAATTTAGTTAAGGCTGCTGCTCTTTTCTGCAGCAGTCTTCTAAAATGACTGTGTGATAGCTGGCATGCATTCTGCATTTCACTGACCTGTTTTCCACTCCCCTTTCTATCACGTATCTATATAGTCTTTCAGGTTTTCAGAGGTTCCTATTGAAAAAAATAGCCATTAACTGTTCAACACATACAGAATTCTGGAAACTCAAGAAATCTAGCAATAACAAAACTAAAATGTTAGGGAACAAAAAGTTACTATTGATGGTTCTTTTAATTCCTTTAGGGGAAAGAACACATGGAGACACTGAGAGAAGGGAAGTGGGAGAGAGAGACGTTCTTTCTGAACAATTAAAATTATTGCTCCTCACTTTTGTGTTTGCACTTCATTTTGAAGAGTAGTATTCTATTTTTATTCTGAACTCAATTAGAAAAGAGCGACTTCCAGAATGGTGTTAGGTTTTATTCAGAACAGCTCAGGTAGTTTAATAACCACAGGGGAGAGGCCACAGGGCAGAGTGTTTGCTGTGCAAAAATAGGTTTACCCTTCCACTACATCTCCACTGCTTTAAGCTAAAAAAACAAACAAAAAACCCTGCCACTCTATCCCCAAAACTTGCACGTCCTGAGTCTCAGTACTTTCACATGCAGTTTGTTCCAAACAACTAAATATTGATGTTTCCATGATGTGTGAGACTTAAAATCACTGTTTGGGATCTCTGTCAGCAGAATCACTCTTTTGAAATGCAGCAACCTCTGCCAAGTCTCATCAAGTAAGGATCTGACCCTCTTTCTTTCCTTGGCTCATAACATGACTTTGGAGATAATATAGTTGTAGTGGGTGGATCTTGGTCGGCTGTCAGACATTCACCCAGCTGCTTTCACACTCCCCTTCCTCAATAGGATGGAGGAGAAATTAAGACGGAAAAGCTCATGGGTAGGGACAAAGACAAGGAGATCACTCACCAGTTACCATCAGGGGCATAACAGACTTGGAGAATATTAACTTAATTCATTGCTAATTTAAATAGAGTTGGATGGTGAGAAACAAAAAATTAAAACACCTTCCTCCTGGTTCTCTCTTTTTCCCAAGCTAAACGCCATCTATTCATTCCAACACTTCTACCTCTTCCACCTCTTTAAATAGTGCAGGGGGATGGAGGAAGAGGTTTGTGGGCAGTCCACAACACCTCCTCTCCGCTGCTCCTTCTTCCTCACGCTTTTCCCCTATTCCATCATGGAGTCCCTCCCATGTGATACAGTCCTTTAAAACTGCACAGATGTGGGTCCTCTTCAAGGGATGCAGTCCTTCAGAGTAAACCTGCTCCAGTGTGGGCTTTGAGAAATGTGCTTTGAGAAAAATTCCTAAACCAGTGTTTCAATAAGTAGTCCATCACCTCCAGCCTTTTTTTACCCAAAAGCATTAATTCAGTTTGTAACTGGAGCGTGCTCTCAGGTTGAGGCAGAAAAGAAAGAAGGGCCTGCACTGAAGAATAAGGTTTACCCTGAAATCTGTCACTTGTTCTGCTTTGCACCCTATTTTGGCAATTGTTACACTTGTGTGAGTGGAACATTTTTTCTTCAGAAGTGTATTATCAAAAGTGTATATATATATATATATATATAAGTATATACAGTAATCCCTCACTACTTCCTGGTTCACTGATCTTGGCTTCAGTTTTTTTTCCACAAAGACATTTTCTGGCTTCCCCCCTCATAAGCCCGACGTGGAGTGGGGTGGAGGGGAGGCCTAGCACTGGCAGGCGTCACTGGCTCAGGGGTCACCTGCTAATAACAGTATTGCAAATCTTAATAAAATTGTAGGGAAGCTTTATAACACTGTCTCAAAGGTACATTAACCAAACCACAAGGCTGAGCCCTCCTCCTCTGCTAGTTGTTGCAAGCAGGAGCATGCAGCAGCTAGCTGTTTTCTCATGCTAGCTGCTGCTTGCTATTTTCTTCTGCTTGCTGCTGCATGCTTCTGCATGGCTCTGCCTCTTAGAGCTGAGGGTGTGGGGGGCAGGCTGCATTTACATATATACAAATTGCTACGTGGCGGATTCCACTCTTTCTGGAACTGACACCCCATGATATTTGAGAGATTACTCTTTGTAATCTTACTTTTGGATTTATGAAACCCTCAGACTACTGAAAATAGAGGAAGAAGGAAGCTTTATGAATGCTACTTACTACACTACTGAAAATAATAAGAAATCAGTTCTGGGTTGCCACCAGTGCCTCAAGTCTTTGAACAACACGTAATCCTGCCTCCTTAAATGATTCTGATTATAATGTCATTTTACTCTGAATGAACATTGAGCCCCTTGAACTTTCCTTTTTTATTGCAAAGACTTCATTTTCCTTGCTTCTCACTTGCTTTGTTTCTCTGTCAAACAAGAGCTTATTTGTTCTCCTCTCTCTTTCCCCATCATGTGTTATCAAAATGTTAACTTCCTTTTCCTACAGGAGAAAATTCAGAAATCCTGTAGCAGCTCCCCTTTCACTCTCATTTTCTCTGATTGCTTTCCCTTCCAAAATTGCTTTATTTTACATCATATTATCTCCAAGATTCTATGAGTTGTTGACAGTTGCCTTCAGTTATATAGTAAGCCCCTGGTTTCTGCAGGGAAACAGGTCCATGGAGGCTGCATGGATGATGAAATCCACGTAAAGACAGTGAACTCATGAATATTCAACTAAGCCCCGCCCACCACCACACTCTCTCTGCTACTGAGCTCTAGATGACAGTCCTGGGAGAGCCGTGAGCCATGTTGCATCTCAGGAAACAGATAGAAACATCTTCTGCCCGTTCCTCGCAGAATCCTCGCTTTTGCCATGGCACTGCTTTTCTGAGCTTTGAAACCTAGAGGGAGCTGGGACCCATGGGCTGGGATGCATACACCGGGCCCTGTGTGTTAGGTCGGGTGTGGTGGCTGGGCTGCTGTGGAGCCAGGAGCTAGGAGCACAGCCCTAAGAGCAAATTCCCCCTTCTTGTCCCCAGACAACACGCTGAAAATGTTTTTCAGGACTTTTCAAGGGAGTGATACGTAAAGGGAGAACAAGAGGAGGTGCAGCCCAGGGTGGCTGCCCCGTTGCCAAGCACCACTGTGGGGCTGCAGTTTGGGCAGAGCTGGGCTGGGCCAGGTCGCCAGGGCTCAGGGGACCTGTGAGGGATGAGAAACCTGTCTTTCAGGTTTACATACATTAGCATGTCAATAGACACTGCCTCTAAGTTGCAGGACTCTAGCAACAGAATTCCCCCTCCATCTGCCTCGTCCCCACTTCTCCCCTCAAAAAGAGGAAAAAAAAAAAGAACAGTAGCCAAAATCCTGGTTTCATTTGTAAATGGAGCAGCACCAGGCGGCCCTGCTCCTTGAGGCGTGCCACCAGGTTTGTGTGTCCTCAGTGTGTCACTGGTGACCTGCAGAGCCCCCGGGGGCGTGGGCAGAAGTGGCACCTTGTTATGGTTTAGGGGGTTTTCTGCTGTTCTGGCAGCGAGGGGGTTAACAGCTCAGTTCTTGCCTGAGCTCTCTGTGCTGCCATGGCCTTCAAGGTTACAGAGATAGAGGCGTCTCTGCGAATAACATACTTGGGAGAGAAGAAAANACTTTATGGAAGGGAAGAGAGATGGTTCCTACCCTGGATCTGGTCAGAAATACCAACCTGCCTTGTTTACCCCTACCCTATGTTCCCGCTTTTTCTCCTGGTGGAAAAATATTACATCAATTGTAAGAGAAGGAGGGGTGGGGGGAGAAAGGTTGCCTTCTAAATTCTGATCTTGTTAGTTAGAAAATAAACCCTTTATGTTCTTTACTTATAGTTTTGCCTTGTTTTTGCCTGTAACCAGGTTTATTCTCCAGTTTCTCTCCTTCAGGAGAAGTTGGGGTGGGTCTCTGGCATGCAGCCAGGGTCAAACCACGACACACCTCCTGCCGGGACTGGCTGCATCAGCATGGGCCATCGGTAGCTGTGGATCAGCCAGAGAAAGGAACTGGTTGTGTAGGGCCTGCTCTTGGGGATTTCTGAGCAATCCAGCCTGCCCCAACCCGGCTACATATCTGTACTCCTGGCAGCATAATCACTGCCTAGTAAGAGTCCATGTCTGGAAGTTTTGATCCCTGCTCCCCTGCTGGAGAAGCAACTGTTGCCCGCCACCTATTACACTCAGCTCTTTCCCTGGACTGCTGCCACAGCCCCTGATGCCAGGGATATGGCAGGGAACAAAGGCAAAAGCCAGTGTGGCAACCCTGACAAACCTTCGTAGCACATGGGACCAGTGATTTTGGCTTTGCCTGGGCCATACCAGGGCTATGCACCACTGTTAAGTCCCAGCACAGTTGTCAGGGGCCGTGCCGACTGACTCAAGCTTGGTCCCAGTGGTGATGCACAGCTTGGCATGGTCCCT
>WEKX01025455.1:0-27286 GCA_013390025.1 Pitta sordida | reverse complement strand
TAAATGGTGGGGAAACTTTATATATGGTGTCAGCAGTTTATTACAGCTGCTTTCCCTGGGGCCATAGAAGAACGGGGGGGCTTAGTGGAGTGCTGCACTGGAGTCCCGGGTGGCCCTGTGCGGCCACTGCCGCCCAGTTGAGTCAGGGCAGCCCTGGGAAGGCATGCCTGCTGTGCTGGCCGAGAGCTTGGGGGGCACAGGAGGCTCCCTGTGGTGTGGTGGCGGCCAGGACAGCTCCCTCCACTCGCCCATCCCATCCCATCCCAGCTGTGGGGAGGAGCAGAGAAGACCCCTTTCACTCCCCTGTCCTGGCACAGAGCGTGGGGAAAGGCAGGGAATGTCCTCTGGTGCTGTGGGGCTGAGGGCTATGTTGGTTGGTGATGCTCATTCACAGATGTGTTTTCTGCTTCTTCGTGGAATTCAGCTATCACTGGACTTTTCTGGTCCTGAATCCCCGCAAAATTTGAGGGACTACTGTGTTATGAATATTTGTGATAATAACTGAAGAAAAAATGTCCTTCAGGTTGAGGTCATATCACAAGCTAATGAAGGTTAAGAGGAAACTTCCTCTAATTCAATTAAATTTTAATTGCCACTCTTGAGTTTCCTGTGCTTTTCTCTGAAGCATCTGACATTGTTAGTGTTGATCTAGAATTGGAGTGCCTATGCTCATAGCATAACATTCTATAAAGCAAGACCACTAACCTAAACCCTACAGAGAGCTCTGTAAAAATGCTGTGATTTTTGTTGCTAGAAATTGCCACTAAGAAAATAGCGTATGCTTTTGTTAATGCTGTGATTTGGCATTGTTGTGCATTGTCTATATCAGTCTTTTGTGACGGACTCTCCCTTCCAGGCTGCAAAAAGAATATTCACTAGTACCACTCTATCAGTTACAGCAAAATGTGAAACACAGAAAGGCAGCATGAAGGGATGCAGGACTCATCCCTGCAAATAAAATGAAAGGCAGTTTCTTTCATATGCTGTTGTCAAATTGTCCCAAATGATTGTCTTTAACAGCAGCAGTGCAATGGAAAACATCCTTCATTTTTAGAATAAATTACAGACAAATCAGGACATGCAGTTTAAAGGGTTCTGTATCTGAGTATTTATTGCATATTCAATTTTTAAATAATCATATTGAAGTTGGTTCCTGATGACTGTCCTTTGAGAGTGACAGAAACTATATTCCAGAATAATTTTTTTTTCTCACAAAATATATATATAATATTTCAACTAGTGGAGTGTGGTACTTGTATTATGCCAGTGTGATGAAGGGTTATTCAGTGAAATTTCTACCTTAGTAAAGGGATGACTCACTGTTACCTCAAACTTCTCTGACCATTTCAGTGGATTAGCAATATTCTTTTCACTTCCTGTTCTAAAATGTTTCTTTATTGGCATATTATTTCACTGAAATGTTCTAATGTACCACTAAGAGAACTTTCCCTTTCTATATTAAACCAGACTGCAAATCTATTCTATTTTGCTCATCACTGGGAGAATATATAAAACACTCGGATTCCCAGATAAATGGTAGAACAACACTACAAAACCAATGTTATTAGTATCAAATGCTTCCAAAGCCACTTTATAGTTATGACAACTAACAAATTCACAAACCACTTGCATGAAGAGGTTTGTGTGTGTTTGTTTACTTTCTCCTTTACAATGTTTTTCCAAAACCGTAATTTTAAAGATTAAAACAATTTCTCCTAAGGACAAATTAAGTATTGAGTTGGTATTTATGTTTTTGAAACAGCTCACTAGAAGCTGATATTCATAGTTTCAGGACATCACAGCTAATTTTTTCTTTTCCTTAGTGATAGTTTTACTTCCTGATAAGTAAATGTATTTTTTTACCTAAATAAATGCATTTTTGGTCTACTGCAAAACACACATCACATATTGACTCAAATCTGAAAGTTAAAAAAGAACATCCTGTTCTTGGGAAGGCATGTCTCATACATCTTAGGATACTTTTAGTCAAATATTCTATGAACAAGCCATTCGAGTTTGATTTATTACGCACTGAACTGCTTTTCAGGAGTTGGGTAGAAACTCCAGAGACAGCAACTAATCTATTAGTGTACAAACACATCTTCTCCCACAAACTTTTCCGCAATTGGGCCAGGCTATAAATTTAAATACAAGTGCTCATTATCTCAGCTACACAAATCTTTAGTTAATTTTCATATACCATTACGGAATATGGGTCAACCTCATTATTTCCTGTCTACTGAGGATAATTCCTCTTCCTGTTCATAAAAGCTGAATGTGATAACCTATGAATTAAAATACTTGCCTGCCTTCTGGCTTTTATTATTACTATCACTTACGCAAGTTCCTCTAGAAACAGGACTTTTTGTTCCGTGACTACAGGTTCAAAGCCCAAGGTGAAACTTCACACTAAAAATTATATGTGATTAAACTGGAACCTGGCAGAGACACAAGTCCTACATGAAGAGTTCAACTCATTAAAAAAACATCAGCCAGGCAGGTGCTCGGCAGTTCTGGTATGACTGAGTCACACAGCAGATGGGGGTCAATACTAAGGGGCAGATCTTAGCTGGTGTATATTGTCCGAGCTCCACTGGCTTCAATAGAGCTGTCACAGTTCACATGAGCAGAGATACGCCCTTGAATACCGAACACAAAAAAGGAGATCGTCATTCACGTATGTGACTTACAAGCAATGGTAAGAGGTACAATACTGTAATGAGGCACAAAATTCCACCTTAACATCTTCATGTTTCATGAGGTAAACTGCCAACTCAAACTCCAGACTTCTTTTTAATTTCTGTGTTTTTATTTTGTTTTTACGTGTAGATTTTAATTAATAACTCCTTTTTTGCATGGAAAAAATAAAGACTTTAGTATATAAGTGCATTAGAAACTGGATAAATCCTCCACTTTTATGAAATGTTGTTAATAATCAGAAGAAAACTGGGATTTTCCAAACATAGATGAACAAGAATGCTCCAAAATCTGGTGGTTTTCAGTGGGGTGCACAGTTTCACAGAATTTCACAGAATACTCTGAGTTGGAAGGGACCCACAAGGATCTTTGAGTCCAACTGTTAAATGGAACCACTGCCTCCCTGGTGGGAATCGATCCCTGGTCTCCCGCATGAGAAGCGGGGACACTCACCACTGTATTAAAGTGGGTTTTTTTTAAGTTGTGTGCAGGCGTTTACAAAATGAGCCTCTTAACTCCTTCGCAAAAGACCTATATTAAAAGCTAATTTTCAGCAGGTTTAGGGCCAAGTACATATTTCAAAGGATTTTCCTCCCTGTCCATAGACATCTGTCAGCTATATCAAACCTATATACCCTCTGAGAGGACTATTAATTTTAAGCTTTTGTAATCCTGGTAACAATATGCACGCTTTATCTTACCAAAGTCCAAACATTTGGAAAGCCAAGTGCCAAATCCTGTGAATTTCCCAGTCTCCTGACATTAGATAAGAGGACACATGAACACACAAGTACTGGTCATGTGAGGGGTATCTTGCATAAAAAGAAGGGAACACAGTTGTAGCTGGTCAGCGTGATACTCCCAAGAAGACTCATGGCAGCAGAGGGCTGTGTGTGACTATGAACCCCTGTTCACAGTGCATTTCCACAGCCTTTCCCTATGCTGGGATCTTGTGTATCCCAGCTCTAGGAGTCAGATGGTGTTCCCATGTGAACATGGTGGAGCAGTGCTGAGACAGTCAGAGAGAACCTGTGGGGCAATGGGAGGTGAGGGAATGCGTTGCAAGGACGTGTCAGATTCAGCACATCTAAAGTGGTTCACTGAGGAGAAATGCATGTCCAGCCCAGGCTGTGCGCTGCTAATTGGAGCTAGGGGGTGCCTGACAGCCACAGCCTCCTGGAGCTAATGGGACTTGTAGCTGAAATATGATGATTCAACTGCAAAATTTCATCAGAGTATAATCTTGCACCATACCAGTCCAAATGACAAACTCTGGAAAGCGAGTAAAAGTCTTGGAATATCACAACTTTTCTTCTCAAGAGAGAAATTGGCATTGCTCCTGGACACAGTAAGTCAGAGTGCTCAGGTCAGTATTATTTAAGAGCATATACAGCTCACAACCACATAATGAGTGCATGGCTGCCATCGGATGGGACTGATCTGCAGCAATTTTTATTTGTGCAGTGATCCTGTCCTACAAATTCTTAATATTACAAGGATGAACACAAACACAGACCAATAGTGAGCATGGTGTTATGTAGAGTTGAGCCCACTGTTTTGTACTAACTGAACCTCTTCACACTGACTCTTCTGTGCTTCTTAATTAACATGACCTTGTAGGTCATAATTTTCATTTAAAGGAAATGCTTAACGAGCACTCTACTTAGTCATTCAGAAATAATTGGAGCCACTTAAAAGCACAAGAGTCCTCAGAAAAGTACCTGCCCTGCCGCGCCCTACAGGCCGGAGACACTAATGCCTCTCCTGCAGGAGCAGGAATTTTTTCCTTTGACAAGAGAAAAGAAGAAGCCTCAGATATTATCTGTGGGGGCTTATTCCTCCCACTCCAACGTTGTTAAGTGGAGTCACTTAATCAGAGGCTGAGCGGTGAAAAGTCTCCCTGCCCATGACCCTCACCTTTCCAGTTACTTTTCTAGAGTTAGTTTAGGTACTTCGTAAGCAAAGAGCAGAATCAGGATGTCACTAACCCTGACCAGGAAAGTCTTTTGCAACCACAGGGAGTGAGTCTTATTTTCTCTACCCAATCTCAGAGAAGCCCCACTAGCCACCCAGGTATCTGATCTGTGAGGACTGGTCCACTTCTGAGAGCCTGCAGCGTCTGGACCTTCAATAGCAATGCTGCTCCTCATGTCCAGCTTGTTTTCCCCTGCTTGACTCAAATATTGCCTCAGCAATCCTCAGTTACATATTTTTAGTTCCATAGAGCCTCCAACTGCTGCACTTGACTGATGCCCTTCCTAGGAACTGCTGGCGGCCCTGATCACAAAAGGTCTAAGCAATTACTAAGAGGGATGCTGTTACGCCTTTCCAGCTCATTTAGCCCTCAGCATGATGAATTTCAAGGCCAGAAGGTGGTCAACTCTAAGCGCTTTCTTTGTTGGGAGCTCTTCAAATCAGGGAGCAAGTCATAAGTGCACCCAGGCAATGCGCAATGCACACTGTGGACAAAGCATGACCAGGTGTGTGTTGTGCCTCTGGGAAAAGGCTGGTCAACATGGTCAACCCTGTGCAATTTCAGTAGCAGTGAGGTAAATGTTACCATTTCATTCATAAGCTTTGCTGGTTTTATCCATATCATGCAATTTCATATAGAATTCATGTCTTATTTCTCACATTTAATCTCAGTAAGTTCCTGTACACACCAGTAGGAACAACCTATGCCCCCTTATCACAGCTGAGAACATTGAGAAGAATCAGGAGAACCCAGCTCTGACTAGGGTGGCAAGGGTGTAACAAATTATTACTTCACACCTTCCCTTTTTCCTGCTCAAATAGTTTATTCTGTCACTAAATATACTGCGTTCTTTTGGTTCCCCACCAAATCCACCCCATGGTTGTTCAAATCTCTCATATTAGCTCTGCTTCTCCTGTTACTCCTGAAATCCTTGAAGAGGCCAGAGAATGCAACAAATCACAATCTTGCCTTCCTCCAAGAACAGGGATCTTACCGGAAACTGCAACTCTTAGTAAAGGAGAGGAAAGGACTATACTCATCAGTCAGAGAGGAATCTCCCCCTTACCAGAAAGGTTCCCATTCTGACGGACCAACTCAAGGCAAGACATTTAAACTTTCCAGATTGCAACAGGGAAGCCTACTGGCATCCATCCGCTCTATGCACCTCTGCTGATCTCTGCCATCATCTCAGCTACAAGATTCAAACAATTTGCTTTGATCCCTTCCAATTCCAACATTCTACTATGGCCAAGAGATAACAATTATACTTTCCATATATAATATATTCATTCTTCGCATCCCCATGAATCAGAGATGATGCCATGCTAATGGCCTCTGTTGGAACTGTAAGATTGAAGTCAGACAGTCTGCGGGAAGAAAGGTTGCAGGATCAAGTATATTACTCTCAAATGATTTCAAAATGGCTTCACCAGGTCAATTATTGCAAGCTATTACAATACCTTATTCCTGTGTTCATTTAGATCCAGTGTGAAACCTCATTTAAATTATAGATTCAAACAGCATGTTAATTACAGACTCTACACAGAATTAGTGACATACTACAATGCTTAAGTATATGAGCTATTTTATGTTCATATACAAAAAGAAAAGAAATAAAGAATTAAGAAATAAGAATTAATCTACTCTGTACCTTTAGCAAACAGATACTCCTCTTCTGGGTATTATATAAGTGTGTATTTTTATCAGTTGAAAACCAGACAGTACACACAATTCAACACCTAAAATGTATTTGAATTCTTAATAGAAATATATTGCAGCCAATCCTACAGAATGGAACAAACCCAATAATTATCTTCTGATAGTCTATTAAATGATAAACATGAGATTGTAAAGGAACTGTCTGGTACAGCATAAACAAAAGCTCTGACAAATTAAAAATGTATGTTACTGAGACTTTCATGACTTTCATGTTGTGGAATAACTTTAGAGGGTTTCTATCAAAGTCTGTCTCAATACAGATCTAATCAGAGGCATAGATCTGATGAAGCTAGACAGAGAAATATCATGAGCATCCAGTACCAAGATAGACATTATGAACATCAAGAACAAGAAATATTAATTAGATGTCCCTAATGAAATTTCAGCATTTTGCAGCCTGATATAAGCTGAACTTCAATACGCTACACATCAAATTGCATTTCTCTCATCATCGTCTTTCTCACTTGCACTCTTTTGATGATATCCCTAACATTCAAACATGGTGATTTTCCCAAATATTTTTCCAGCTAGTCACTAAGAAAGACATCAGATGGGAGACAGAAAATTTGGACAATATATTTTAAGGTACATATTTTAACATAGCAGCTGACTTTGGCTGTGGGCTCAGCATTTCCCATCTGCCAACATACTCCTCTTAAAAAATATTATGAACTGAAAGAATAATAAAAACCAAACATGGCAAAAGAACTAATTCTGATCTTGCCTTAAGCTTGACCTTGACTTCAGCGCAAGGTACCCAAACTCTCTGGCCGCTCCATGCCCTCCAGCCCTGCTCCATGGAGCACACTGCTCTCGCCGGCAGTGTCACTTTCCTCTGCATTCTTGGCAGAGTCAGACATGATTCTGCTTCCTTTCCTCACTCAGACACAGTCTCAGAGGTGACATGAGCCTCCTGCGGGGTACTGGATTTCTAGATGGCAGATAATTATTGATGTTTCGCTGAAATCTGGGTGGGGAAGGTTACTAATGTACTAGGGGAGTGATGTGAGGCTGTCTGAAGGGCAAAGAGATGAGAATTAATTTTACTGCTGTAACAGATCACAAGCTTTGGAAGAATTTTTTCTTTTCAGGGGTAACCAGAACCATACATTCTCTAGCATTACTTTCAAAGAAAACCTGTCCCTTGCTTTTGTTATAAACTATGGCAAATACACAATTTTTAGTGCATTAATGTAACCTTCCTTAAAATCTAGTAACTCCATGGGAAGGACTATGGACTATAGCTAATCAATAGTGGTTTCCAAATCTGCAATTAAAAATTCATGATAGAGAAATAGCTTTCAGTTACACTGGATTCACTGATACAGGTGTAAATATCTCTAATGAGGAGGAACCTCATTGATGAGCTTGAACAGCATGGGATAGCGGTTAAGTTTCTCTGTAATTTTGGAAGCTTCATAATGGTGATTGTTTTTTTGGTTATCTAACCTTAATAAAGGATTGCATAACTTGTTTGGTGTCTCCATTTTAGTATCTGATATGTTTTACAATAGTGCTTCGATGTGGTTTTGTTAAAACCACAAATATGGAGATGGAGGCACACTTTCTCAAGTTATATTTATGAAATCTCAACTGAGGCTTTCTCTAAGGAACAAATGCAGCTCAGCAGCTGGGGAAACCTGACCCTGCTAGAGCTGGAAGGCAGCAGGGAGACAGGAGATGGGGGAAGTCTCAGATGCGTCCAATTAAAATTCATCCACCTCTCTGTAGGGACAGCTGACATTCCTCTGAAGGGAATTATCCTCTCTTGGGATCCTGCAGCCCCAATTCTAGCGCTTCCAGGCTGAAGAAATAAGTGTTGCCTGCCAATATAACCAAGATTTGCTAAGCACTCTGCAAATGTTACTAATTTTGCCTTGTCAAAATCAGTACTTCAGAGTAACATGAAAGTTGTCCAGCTCACATCAGTCAGACTATTGATGAGTAATGACAGTCTGGAGGAGTAAAACCTGAAGATTAAGGACCTGATGATTTTTCTTTTCTTCTCTTACACTCTTGAAATTGACATTGAATCCAAAAGGAATCAAAAAATCCTTAAACAAACCCAACTAAAATTGATTTTATTTTGTAATGACATATTTACATATTAAGTTTTTGTTTTACCCACTTGCAAAATACATTCTTACCTGGGATATTTCATTTGTTTCCTTATATTGCCATTTTTTAATACGCAAGATTGAAGATGGAAGCAACTGTCATATGAAGACAAAATACTAGCAATCTAGTACCTCTGTCCTATGGCAAAATGCAATTAAGTGTTTTGAAAGTATCGTGCCTCCCAGTGGTAACAGAAAGAGATGGGATACATGAACAGTACCTGAAAAACTGTTCCTCAACTGCTAGAACACTATTTTAGTTAGTGTTATGAGTCTCTGACAGGCTGACTAGAAGTTTAAGGAATTTAGTATTATCTTTCAACACAATTGCAGCCGTGCAAGTTTTTTTAAATGCTAAAAAATCTACTTTCCTTTGACCATAACTCAGCTGTCAATTGTAAATTTAAGAGCTGTATAATTTTAGTGAGAGCGTTCGGAGACACATCTTCTGCCTGAATCTTACAAGGAACTCAAATTAGTATCGGGATTGGTGGTGTGCAGAACTCGCACGGGGACTTCACTGCAAAGAGACAGCAAAGGGCCCAGGAACACAGAATGAGGCTTAGGGGTATTTTTAAATCTTGCCAAGAGGTAGAGTTCATTAAATTTAAAGACAAATGGCTTATGGAAACTGGCTTCCACTCCACAGCACAGTTCTCCAAGGAGTGTGTGGGATTGTTGTGAGGCTGTCCGGTGACTCCTGGGACAGCTCTCAGCTCCTTAGAAAGAAACAAGGTGCTCCATCAACGTGAAAATGAAACAGAAACTTTTTTTCCTAGAGCTAGAATTATTGAAAAGCTGTTCTTGGTAGTTTTTCTAAAGACTTCTAATTTTCTTTAAAGTCACAAGAAATAATGGAAAAAAAAGATTTCTAGATTATAGGATAACACAGCACTGCAAAAAGACCCCAGATATCTGATAATTACAAAGCATTACAAAAGTGCACACAGATGAAATAGGAGTGGAAAGTATCTCCCTTTCTAAACTCTTGGCACATGACATAAGAGAGAATTTTATTGGCCTTGAGAGGCACACAGAACCACAGAATCACAGAATTCCTAAAAGTTGGAAAAGACCTTCAAAATCACTGTGTCCAACCATTAATTCAGCACTGTCAAGTCCACTACTTGACCATGTCCCTAAGCATCACATTTACATGTCTTTTAAATAGCTTCAGGGATATCTGACAAAATTAAGATATTAAAAAAAAAAAATTACAAAAAGAAGAGAAGAAAGCAATGTGAGAAGACTCTAAATACACCAAGAATAATATACGGAAAACTTGGCTTCTTTATAAATGCATACATTTTACATTACTCTCTAACACCAATAGACTGTTTTTCTCCTTCTTTTATTAGGTTTCACAAAAATTATTTCTTATTGTTCATATAAATAGAATTGTACAAAAGGAACATGCATTCAGTGAGAAAGATGCACTGATGCTAAAATTGTCTCAGCTGTTTCAATTAAAAAAAAGATCTTTTTCAAGAGTATGGTGCTACAGAGTGCCTGAGAACTTGTGCTGCTGACCTTCTGCACCTGGAATTTGGTCTTCTGGAAGATAGAAATGGATGTTTTTTTTAAAACGTACAAAGTACTAGAGTGCTGTTTGTTCTCTAGCTTGCAAGATTTACTAGAGCAAAAGAAATGAGAGCTATAATCAAATGTAAGGCAGGACTCCCTCATGAGATTACAAAATCAGTCAGCTCTTGTTTACTGTACATGGACAGAGTCTCCTGCTGTGGCTGAGTTGCAGAGGCTGTTAAAACACCAAACAGCATTACCATAAACCTTATCTATTTGGCTGAGTGAATTTGGTTGTTCCTTGACACACAAGTAGCTTTCTCATTGCCATGCAGTTGAGCCCTCAATATTTCAGTCTGGGGTGAGAACAACAAATAGGAGAGGATGGGAAGAAGTTGCGAAAGGCAACTGTGGTTCCTTACAGCAGAGCACTCAGGTGTTTCAAATTAATTTTTTGTAGTCTGGAGGAATGAGGATGCAATATAGACAAGGAGCTAGTGGTGTAGTGGCATCCCTCAGCCAGTTACTCCACTCTCTTTACAGCCAGTCCTGAACAAGTCACAATCTTCAGTGAGGAACTGGAGTGTTGAAGATGTTGTAAGAAATGGAGCTCTTTCATACCTACCTCTTTGGCCTATGTACTGGAATGGATGGGATTTGAATACACTAGTGTGCCTTTATCTGTGGCATAAATAGTATGGGACTCGTAAAGGTGAGTCTCAAGTCTCTTTGATTATCCCAGCAGAAATCATTGCTGGGTCAGGAGTGACTGAAAAAATCATGTGTCCTCTAACAAATCATCAGGACTACCTTCCACATTGATATTAGAAATCCCCCACTGACCTTTTTATATGGCAAGAGTAGAGACCCCAGATCACCATGTTACAATTTCTAAGGTTGTACAGCTGAACAGTTTTATACCACCTCTAATCAAGGTGCATGTATTTCATAATATATTTTTCTTTATCCCATTTTTAACTCAAATTTAACAAAAAATTCCACAAACCATTTTTGTTGGTTTAATTTCAACTTTAGTATGTAATAATAAACTACTACTACTATTTCCTCAATGGTGAGAGGTACATGCTGATTCTATGGGCATAAACATTCACCTATATTTCAGATTTTTTGAGAAAAGATGGCTCTGTTGCTGTATCTAGTCACTGGATTAACTAATGGTTCAGAAACTTTGGGATATATGACTCAGTGCAAATTGCCAATTTATTTGCATTCTTAAATGTGACTTTAGTCTCCTAAATGACAAGTTCAGACAACATATTACCATTATCCTTTGTGGGATGTATTAATAAAGATTGCAGGACATGATACAGCAAGTTTACCAAAGCAGAACAGTAAGTGGCTTGTAATGCATTTACTTAAAACGTTTTTTCTCTATTATTGACAACATGGCATACCACCCAGTGTTAACAATCACAGTGAGAAACTAGATAGGATTTGTTTTCCATTTCCAGCTATTTGTTTCTTAAGGGGAACTCTACTTCCTGTGTTTTTACTAAATACAGTGGCAGCGGTGGTAGGGGTGGCGGCGGTGGGGGCAGCGGTGGTGGTGGCGTGGGTGGCGGTGGGCTTCACCGCCCGCCCTCCCCCCCAGGGCTCTGCTGCTTCCCCACCTCCCCGGGCACAGCCAGAGCTCTGCCGCTTTGCAATCCCCCCGGCATGGCCACCATGGCAAACGATACACAGCAACACAGTGCCGATACAGCGCAGGGGATTGTCTAAGGGTGCAGGGCAAAGCTGCATATTAATGAGCTGCCATTCAACGCAGAAGTAGGGCTTCACGGAGCCCGATTAAGACCGCGGGTCTGCGATATAGGAGACCTGACTGTACAGTTTTCTTAAATACACTGAGGTCTTCTCTATGAAATCTACTTTGTGTGCTTTAAAATCTATTGATTCAGGTCTATGCAAAGCAAAAGTTCCAATGGAAAACTTTCTGATTTTGATATCTGCCTAAACCAGAACTGTTTATAATGCTGAAAGAAATGTGTTTTGTTGTGATGTGTAACTAACCTAGAAACACTGGTTATGAAACATCCCATATGCCTAAGCACGGAGTGCTAGGTCCACAAAGCAGAATTTGAAAAAAACATGTATTTCAGGGCTACAGAATCTTGTGTGTACAATGCTTAAAGCAGAATGCACAATGTGATTTAAACATCTTGCACTATCAATATGTTCTTACCCAATGTGCACTGAATGTTCCAAGGTGCTCTGCCCCCAGAGAGAAAACCTAAACAGCAAGAACTACTGTCTGTTTGCTTTCTTTGTACAGTTCTTAACAGTGGAACTATAGCAGCATCTGAAAAACTGAAATTCCATGCAGAATCAAAGAATCTCACCAAAACCCTAATATATTATGCAAGTTTTAATTGAACAGAAAAACTTTAGAACCACTAATTTTCAATCCCACAGGAAAACGTAAGTTACGTATTAGACATTTTGTATAAAATCAGCATTTTTAACAGATCAGGATCAAAAAATAAGCTGATCAGTGCATTGCCTTGGTTTTATAAACCAAATATAATTTTTTTTTAACTTTTACAATAACCTGAAAATACCCAGAAAAATCTTTTTTTCTGCTTTTTTATCCAAAGGAAAGCCTTTCCTGCACAAATGGAGAAAAAAGTTTATCTTTTCTTTGGTATATTTAAACATAAATGTTCTGTATCTATTCTATTTCTGAATATGTTAATTTCCTTTTACTATGACAAAAGTCTTTGTATTGCTGAATTGATACTGAAAAAGAGCAAAACAAAAAAATCTCCCAATGGAGAGAAAAACCCTACCAAATTAGTTGCGTAATTCTCAGTAGTTTCTTGTCATTACAAACGTAATTTTTTTCTAGATCAAACCAATTCTGTAGAAGAAGAAATATGATTATCAAGCTGCTAGAAAATACGGGTCATTCATAGTTTAGCCATCAATCTTCCTAGTCCTTTCATGGTCTGAACCACTACATTCTTGAACTGATCTAGACAAAAGTTATAAAGTGATTTCTACTTGTAGACTCCCTGCAGATTTAAAATTTCAAAATCTAAAATGAACACTAGAAGAATCACAGTGGAAAGTCTACTTTAATTTTTTTAAACTGGAGTAAATTCTTCAATGGTCTTGCTCTAAATTTTCTTCTAGAAAGTGTTAACAAAGAAGACAAGAGGGCTTTTTAACAAATAAACTGTCCTTTATACGATTCCTGTCCATCATCTTGCTTAGCACTACTGAATCATGGCCTTTCCCCTAGGACTTCAGTGATTTGATTAGATTTGGGGTTCTGAGGCTTCAGAGGAAAAGGACATCTATCACCTCCAGACAGACTATGTAATATGTATTTTAATGATAGCAAAGCTGAATGTGGAAATGCTACCCATAGTTCAACAGCAGCTACAAAGGAGTGGATTAATTCTTTAGACAGAAGAAGCAGAAAGAGTGGCAAACATGAGAAAACTACTTTTAAGAATAATTCTATTTTGCTTATGTAAAAAACATTGACAGTACAAGCATTTAGAAACACTTTTTGTAATTATTCTCTATTGTCTTTTATTATAGACTGCATTTTGTTTCACCTAAGTGAAAGAATATAGACTAAATTGTGAACGGGTACCTTATACTCATCAAGGCTTGCTTTATGAAGATGGCAGCTACAGGAGTATAAGAAATTATGATTCTAAATATTAGAAATATTTAAAGAAGCCTGGGGATTACAAAAAATTCTATAAAGTCACCTGGAAAGATTATAATTACACTACATACAAGTTTAATATTTTTTTCTATCTAGTAGCAGGACACTGTATTTGCCACATGTAATCCTTATGGTGATTGTCTTGATCATTAATAATTATAACTTTGACATGAATTAATGGCTACATATTAGGGGTGAATGCAACACAAATCCTATTCTCCTAATGCCCATGTTCCTATATGAAATGAAGTTTGTGTTTCCTAGAGTGTTAAAAGCTCATAGAAGAAATTTAGAGCTATTCTACGTGTTGGGTAACTATGTAGTATAAAGCTAAAAGTATAGTATAAAGTATAAATTCCAAAGGCAATTTAGAACAAGTTGGCATACATTGACATGAGCTTGCTGGATCAAGATTCTCAAGGATCAAAGGAAGAAGTTGCACATCTCCATTGAAAGTCAACTTTCAGTAGCAGAAGGTGGAGGTTAACTCCCTATGGGGTGCTAGCACCAGGATTAGGAGCAAACACGTGTAACAACATCATGACAACAACTAAATTTTCCTTGTCAACAGCTTTCTAAGAGGAAGTTTTATGCCTCCTTTTTTATTGTTGTGTCTGCTTCCCAAACCAAAGGCTCAGGTTCTGCTACTGTGCTCTGCTTGTCTAGCTACCTCTCTATCCCATTTTCCTTAAGAAGAGAGTGAAATTACGTGTCAAGTGTAAGATGAAATGTATATTAATTTAGATGTATTAATTGCCAATTATTTCAGATGTATTACCATCAGGATTTCTTGATCTTTACTCAGCTAAGTGACAGGGAGAGAAATATACCATATTACCGATCTTGGGATTTTCTTTGCAGTCCACATATAGAAAGCAGGCAGGATCCACTAAATTGCCTGAAACTCTATTTCCCATGTAAATGTAACCAGTCAATCCATGACAAATTCAAGACCACAGAAGAGAGAAGAGAGACAGGCTCATGCACGTCCATTCTGGCTAGGGCAAAGAGATTCATAGCTGTGGAGGGCTTAAAACTGCTGTATCAGAGATGCACTGGGTACCACAAAATAGATGAGATGAATGTTAAGTAGTTTAGACCATTTGGGGTATACTGAAACCCTCCAAGTGGAGAACTAACATATTTCGCGTGGAGTATTAAATTTGGTAGCAATAGATATAGTCCTATTAATTCCACATTTTCTCACTAGGACGAATAGCATAACATTTAAAGAGAAATGAGTTCTAAATGTAGCCACAGTGAAGCTCACTTTCGTGGCTCATGGAGAATAAAAATGAATACAAGGTGAAGGAATATTCTGTATTTGTGCTAAGCAAAAATCTACACTGGAGTGCACTGCAGCTGAAACACACAGGACTTCTGATGATTTCAGCAGGAGCACAGCAGCATTTTGGAATTCTGCCAGCCCCTAGAAAATATTTGGTGTCTGAAAAAACTCAACAAGGTGAAGGGTGACAGTTTCAGGAGCACAGTTACAGAATCAAGTAAGTGGGAACAGTCCTCATCTGTGTCAGTGAAAGGAATAGTCACATTTAAACAGAAACTTCCTTGCTAGGCTTTGTTCAAAGAATAAAAGCTGTCAGTATTATGGCATATCAGTAACAAAAAGAAAAAACTGACAGGAAAACCACAAATTTGACAGAAATGGTTCCTGCTGACAGCACTTGTGTCTATTTTCAATGAGTAAATTGAAAAGTTTCCATTTCATTTAGGAAAAGGTCAGAATCATACAAAACAGATGAAGAGAAAGTTCTAGCAATCAATGAAACAGGTCTTCCTCCCCAGCATAAGCTTCAGTCTACTGACTGTCAAATGAGATTGTAATAGAAACCTACTGAATTGCGCTTTTACGTATTTTCCTGGGAATCCCTCCAAGACCCAAGCATCCCTTGTGTAGGCGTTTGCATGATCAAATTCCCCTCATTTCTGCCCTCCTCTAATGGCTGCAGTTTGGGGGGCCCTCTGCCCACAGAGAGAGTCTTGCTTTTGGCTTAATAACATGTCCCCAGGTTGCTCATATTTGACTACACAAATCTACTGTAATTGGAGAAAGGGGAATCACAAGACTATGGAGAGCTGTGATAAAAAATTACAAATTCTGATTTCGATTTCTGGTTCCAGATAAAGCCAAATAGCTTATTCTATCTTGCACGTCACTCACTTTTTACTATCTTAAAAGACCTCTAGACTCTCATTGATTATTTTCACTTAATTTCTTATAAATTGGAGTGGTGAAAATGAATAAGGTAGTATGTCTATTTTCCTGTACTTGAAATACAGGAGTCCTGTCTAGCTTAGACTAAATCAAGGGAAAGGCCATGGCACACATGTAGGTGATTGTGGATTGTCTGTGATTGGCACAGTGCAAATGTGTATCCAGGCAGTACTAATTACTCTTGAGACATAAAAACTCCATTGTTTTTCTTCATTCTAATCCCAAAGGCAAATTTTTCATAAATAATATTTGAGGTTAATACAACTATGAGAATCCCTATACAAATATTTAATCAACCACCAATTTAACTACCGAGTAG
Source organism: Pitta sordida (assembly GCA_013390025.1). Classification (NCBI taxonomy): domain Eukaryota; kingdom Metazoa; phylum Chordata; class Aves; order Passeriformes; family Pittidae; genus Pitta; species Pitta sordida. The sequence goes on along the minus strand of WEKX01025455.1, from coordinate 10,999 downwards.
CAGCAGTTTAACTACCACTACTTAGGGACTACTAGAGACTCTCCCCTGAAATTAATATTTTCACTACACTTTAATACAAGATATAATTAATGGATAGCTGTCACAGCTGTTCTATCTGGTGATCCACTAAAAGATGTCTGAAAAATAAAATGCATTGCAAAAATGCTAGCTGCAGGTGGCAAACTGGAAAAATGACATGTTCACAGGTTATTCCGAGTTGGAAGGGACCCACAAGGGTCATCTAGTCCAACTCCCAAGCAAACGCCCACCCAGAGATCGAACTCACAACCCTGGAGCCATGGGCACTACGCTTCACTCATCTGAGCCTCCTAAATGAAAAATTACTAACTATGCATTGTAATATGCATTCAGATGAACACTAAGTTACTGAATTAGTGTTTGTTGTTATAAAGAAGCTGGTACAAAAGCCCTGGTCTTCAAAACTCTTTGTACTTCCTGATCACAAGTTTTAAGGACACATCTGGGCTGCAAGTCTAGGTCAGAGCTGACAAAACATGCCCTGTATATTCACTTAATAAAATCCTTTCCCTTATGCCAGGATACCTTTTTCAAACATCTGACAACGTCCTTTCTCTCAGAAGGTGAAACCCTGCCCAGGCCAGGGAAAGTCTGAGTTGTATATTTTCTGATACTTTCTAGAGAAAAAAGCACTGGGCTGTCCTGGGGAACTAAGCAGAAAATCAAGGTACAGTCAAATGTTGCTTATGCACCAGCTTCAGACATGATTCTGCTGGAAAATAGTTTCCCTCATATAGGTGCAAAGTTTTCCAAGTTAACTACGTATCATAATCTTTAGCAGGCAATAGGTTGCATCATCAGGAACAGGTGAATAACGGCTTAGCTAGCTGTTTATCTTTGCTGTTCGTCCACTGAAGTAAAATAACGTGGTAGAAACATCCAAAATGACTGTGCAAGCACTTAAAGTCAAATTTCAATGCCAAAATACAGAACTAACTTATTTTTATCTTCAACTAAATTTGCAGTTAGTGCTCTCAGCTGAGAGGAGGCAACTAAACACTGATCCTTTAATGAGTGAACCAAGTGTACGTGGCAATTACAAGGTTGAAACTGCTGAATAGTGATATTTATGGCACCAGGAATGTTTTGGAGCTGCTTTCTACTTCTAAATCTCCCCCCAAGTCTATGTCTGACAATAGCCATGAGATGTATTTTGGATTTGCAACCACAGAAGCCTGTGTGGGCTCAGATTGCTCCTTGAGCTGCAAAGAAGTTCATGTAAGAGACTTCAGACTGCTGATACACGAGTTAAAGGTAGCACTAGATGGTTAGGATTAGCTAGAGTTTAGGACTAGACAGCAAAGGAAATCACAGAATCACAGAATTAGTAAGGTTGGGAAAGACCATAGACATCATCAAGTCCAACAAATCTGCACAGTTAAAGATGATGGTGCTAGCAGAATTAAATTGAGGAAAAAAAATTAGAAGCAAAAACATAATACAGTGATCCCGCATATTCACAGCTCGCATATCCACGTATTCAATTAATCGCGGTTGGATTTTCAGCGAGTTGTGAGACAGTGCACGAGCGCAGAATGTACCAGACCCCGGATTTCATGGCCAGGAAGCACCAAAGGGCACTTCCTTCACTTCAGTGAGGTGCTACAGTGCGAGCCACACTCCCAGGACCTCCTCTCCAGACCTTATTAGTGGAGGGTGCGTGGCTACAGGCGGGGAGCAGTTGAATATTCGTGGGTTCGGTATCTCACGGATTTCATTACCCGCAGGACCTGCCCAGACCTGATCCCCAGTGAATTCCAAGGTATCACTGTACAGACATAACTTCCCTCCCCTTTAGCTTACACAGCAAATTTACACAAATATTACTGTATTGATTATTAACATCCTAGCAGAAAATGCCTAATTTAAGAGCTAAATAACTTTGGTCTTGTCATTCCATAACAGTCAAATAGGTGACACTCCTTTGGCAATTGCAATGCTCGAAGTTTATATTTATATTATTAATATTATACAGTAATACCTGCTCTGCATTTGATAGCTTTTATTTTTGTCTTCAGTGACTGAATAGTAGATTCTAAAAAGTAGGTGGATTTCTGAACTAAAATTCAAAACTTCTAAACTGATATGTACCTTATTTATAGTGATGATATTGAACAGGCATTATAAACAAACCAAATGAACCGGCAAGGATTATCTTCATGTACCAGTGCATTAACATATCTCTTCATAGAACAAGGGCAAAACTAGACTGTAGGTTTTCTTTTCTTGAAGGGTGATACTCCTGAGATTAGAGCGTGCAGCTTGATAAACAATGGTAAAGTTTTTGTCAGTTTTACACAACATAAAGCGAAAACATTTTTTTAAATGATGGAATGGGAGACCATCAGAGTTAAAATCATCCTTCATGTTTTATTTTGGTCTGATGAGTGGAAGTTGACTTTACATGCCCAACACTGTGAATATACAGCTTTCCCTATAGAAGGATTTTATAGCTGTCTGTCAAGTGAAGACATGTTCTGTCTGAGGAACCTGATAAGAAAAAAAACCCAACTAGGATCTAGGATGAAAAAGTAACCACTGAGAGAACAGAACAATCCACATACAGACAAAGGTACAAAAGGCAGAGTAATGATATATGCAATTCCTTGTAGCACCTCACTGGTCTATGCCTGGGCAGAGGCATCTGCCTGCAGAAACCCAAGGGCACGCTACAGAATTAGGGAATTAGAGTTTGGATAAACTCATAAGAAAGAGGGATGATGGGCAAATGCCTAATTAAAAGAAGCACATGCAGAAAAGGGGAGTTTAACCAACTAAAAAATCAAAAAGGAATCAAATAGGCAAAAGCTATTAAAAAGGAAAGATGCAGAGAAAATAGGCATGGTTTGTGACACGCAGCAAAAGAAGATATATAAAGGTTAAACTGTTATAAAAAGAGGGAATTAGAGCACAAGTTAATAAATTATATATATTAAAAAATCAGTTTCCTTCGTTTTTCATTCTGTCTAGGATTTTTCTAATTACAGATTTACCGACTATTGTGAGTTGGAAGGTCTTAGCACGTCTGGCTTTCAGCATTGTGCTGCAGTGATGCATTTATAGTGGATTTATCTGGGATATTATGTGGTGCAAATACTAAATAAGCCCAAATGCCATCAAACATGGAGCTTCTGACACAATGACATGATGCAGATTAGCATACACCTGTTACATACTAATTCATCATCAGTGGTCAATCTGCAAGTATTTCAGCAGTCACTATTGAGGAAGATAAAGAACAGAGTGTATAGATTTTTGTTCTCTAAATAAGGGCCTGGGTAAAGTCCATGACAGATAATCTGTGATACAGGACTGACACTGCTTACTCCTGAATTAACAACATCTTTAAAGTCTGATACAGAGAGAGTCTGTATCTGCAGAGCTATCAGCCTGACATCTTTAGCATCTGTTAAGATCACTTAAAGGGTGGGGAGAGGAAGCGAGATGGAAAAGGAAATAGGATGAATAGAAATGAGGTAAAGGAAGGTTATGAGGATGATAAACAGTTTAAGAGTTGAAGTAGCCCTCTAGTCTAAAAGAAGAAAAGTTGGGCTTTTTATACACATTAAATTACCTCAAAAAAAGATAGGCTTAAACTCCATTGCTGAAGATATATCTAATAATACCTAAAGAGAAAAAAATCCTAATAAATCCTCAACTAAGAGTATCTGTAGGCATATAAAACTGCTAAAGCTGCAAAATCCTCTTAAAACAGCCCCAAACCAGACTTAATAACAGCCTGATGTAGTGCCCTTGTTGTTCCTGTAACCTTGTGATTGCAGTGACATTGCCAGAGTGTAAGCAAAGGCAGCTATAAACTTCTCCATGTTGAATAAATTTTATATTCTCAGTTACTGTGGGGATTTCCTAGTCTGAAATATGCAGGATACAGGTGGCCTGGTGTTGAGCCCAGGGCGTTGGAGCCTGCTCTGTATGGCTGTGCTGGCAACGCACAAACTTGGATGTTCAGAGTCAGGCACAGCATCCCCCTTCTACAGCGCAGTGAGTGCCTACAATGATAAATCACTCCAAGGATGAGGAAACCTCTCAAGCCATGAAGCCCACATCTATGATTCCAGAAAGAGCTCTAGTCCTCCAGGTCCTCAGTATGGGAGTAGTGAATGTTACTGAAGCTGGAATCTAGAGTACATCCTTATGAAAATACCCATTGAAGGACAACTGAGAAGTGAGAGAAAAAGGGCAGCTGGGATTAATCAGGAGGTACTTCTGGAAAGGATGGAATGGGAGTTGTTCCCCACACAGCTAAAGTGGGAATGCGGACTTTCATTTAAGTACAAAAATAGCCAGGAGGTGTCCTCTATGCCTTTAGAATGCCATCCAGTCTGAAACATGGGAAATCTATTGCTTTTTCCTATTTTAACTACACCTCCTCTTCAGCAGTCAGTACTTCTACCTTGGAAGAGCACCAGCACCTCTATGCCAACTCTCAGTGTGGTATATATTAAATCAATGGAGATACGCATCTCCAGGAAATTGATTTTATAATGATGGCAGCACAGTGGTAACTGTAGTGGAACTCTAGAATGGCATTCAAATTGCTAATAAATAACTCAATCTTCAGCCCAGGAATGATAAAGCATTTAACACTAATAATTCTAGTACTCAGCAGACTATGTTGGATCTTTGTTTTGCCTTGCCTTGCCAGGGGAGGGAGTGGAAATCAGAGAATCCTCACACTTCAATTTACAGGCAAAATGGGTAGTACCAATGTAGGATCCAGAAGAGAAACAAAACAGGCAAAGCTCCTTGAATACCAACCACTTCAGCCAGCAGTTCTCTGCAGAACAGAGAGTGTGCTCTAATGGAGATGTTGCAGAACCGCTTAACAATCTCACCTTCCACAAAAGCGAAATTGTGTGGTTTTCAGGACAGTATGTTTGAAGCTCCTGTAGACGTGTTTTCCCAAAATGTATTATTAAGCTTTGCCCTTCTATGCTAACTAGTAACTTGATAAATGAATTTAAAGATTTCAGTAAAGGTTTTGGTGCCAGACTGTGCTACTCATGGCTACTTGATGTTAGCTCTCTTAAAGGCTTACTGGATAACACTCACAAAGCTAAATGAAACCTGTGTTCTCATCACAGATCTAGCAATTTAACTAGAATCATTAATAATATGACAATCTATGAAATCACAATCCTGTGGGCTTCATTACAAATATCTGTGCTGCTGTAACAGTCCAAAATCTGTAGGTCAAATTAGATTTTTAAAAGATTGGTTCTGTCTTTTTCACTTTGGCTCAGTTAGCCATGACATACAAAGCAAAAGGAGAGAAAATAATAATTTATTCAGCCTGTTAATGTTGGAAATTGCTTTTATGAATTGATTTTTTTCTTTGCCTGTCTTCATTAAATTCTAAACAAGCTGATGTACTGATAAAGCAGACTTCTCTACATATGTGTGGAATGGACCATTTCACATTTGGGACAGGTAATTCACTAATATTTTTTTCCACTAGAATGATACTACCTAGGAAAATTCAATACATTAGAAGAACATTCCAATATACATTTAATGTTTATATTATGTTTTTAGCAGAGTGAACTTAAATAGGATATCAGTAGGCCTTCGAATCTACGTAACTGCAAAATAACTACGACATTAGAATTAGTCAGAACGAATTTAGAAGAGGTAGGTCATACCTGACCAACCTGATCTCCTTTTATGAACTGGTGAATCACCTGGTTGACGACAGAAAGGCTGAAGGTGTTGTGTACTTGGATCTTAGCAAAGCCTTTCACACGCTTTCCCATGATAAGCGTCAGAAGAAACTCTCAAAGCGTGGATTGGACAGGAGCATATTATGTCGGGTTAGGAACTGGTTGGATGGACGAGCTCAGAGAGTGTTGGTAAACGGTGCCACATCCAGCTGGCGGCTGGTCACTAGTGGAGTCCCACATGGATCAGTGTTTGGCCTGACATTGTTTAACATCTTTATTGATGATATGGACGGGNTGAGAAGATCCAAAGAAGGGCAACAAGGATGGTGAAAGGACTGGAGAACTATGAAGCCCTAATAGGAGCGGCTTTGGGAGTTGGGATTGTTCAGACTGGAGAAGAGAAGGCTCAGAGGTGACCTCATTGCTGTTTACAACTACCTGCGGGGAGGCTGCAGCCAGGTGGGTGTGAATCTTTTTTCTCAGGCTGACAGCACTAGAATGAGAGGACACGGCCTTAGGCTACGCCAGGGGAGGGTTAGACTGAATGTTAGGAAGAGGTTTTTCACAGAGAGAGTGATCCCTCAGTGGAATGGTCTGCCCAGGGAGATGGTGGAGTTGCCATCCCTGGAGGTGTTTAAGAAAAGACTGGGGGAGGAACTCAGTGACATGGTTTAGATAATGGGAGGCTCAGATGGACAGAGTGTGGTGTCCATGGCTCCGGGGTTGGGGGTGCGATCCCTGTGTGGGTGTCACTTGGGAGTTGGACTAGATCCTTGCGGGCTCCTTCCAACTCGAAATAACCTGTGAACTAGAGATTCTGCTTTGTCATTCTTAATGACTGTCAAAGGGCACTAACATTTGAAAAGAATATTCCTTTAAAATATACAGTTGGCTCTCCTATACCACAGTACCACGAGTCTTGCCCCTCCCCCATGAAGCCCTCCATCAGCGTAGACTGGCAGCTCATTAATATTCAAATTTCCCCCAGTCACCCCGCCCCCCAGCTCTGGAGAGGCTGTGGAGCATTCTCGGAAGCTCCTTGCGCACACAGGGGAGTGAAGGGGGTCCCCTCTGCCCCATCCCTGCCTAGGGTGTCCTCAGAAATTGTGATGAAGGGGTCCCTGAGCCCATGCCATCGCCCAAGCAAGTCCTGGGCTTTACCTACCCCTGCTGTGTTTCAAAGCCTGTAACCCCCTCCTCCCCCGCCCTGTGGGGAGGCTTGCAGTGGTGTCCCAGTACAGCAGCCTGGCCCCATTGGCAAGGCAACGGTTGTAAGGCAGCACTGGACTCAGCCCCTGTTCCACAGCCAGCAGAGCTTGTAGATTCAAATGTTAATCAGGGTACTTTTCTTAGTTAACATATGTTAAGAAAACGCAGGAAAGGTATACAGACAGTTTGTATACTGTAATGTTTTAACTTGTTAACTGCACCGGTGTGGAAACGGAGCAGAGTGAGTACTGAAATGTAGCTAAATACAGTGTTCCCCCGGAATTTGCTGGGAGTTGGGTCTGGGCAGGTCCCGTGAGTTATGTAATCCGTGAAGATACTGAATCCATGAATATTCAACTACTCTCTGCCTGTAGCCACACACTCTCCACTAATAAGGTCTGGAGGGGCAGTGTGGCTCACACTGTAGCACCTCATTAAAGTGGAGGAAGAGCCCTTTGGTGCTTCCTGGCCGCACAATCCGGAGTCCAGGACATTCTGTGCATGTGCGTAGTCTCACAACTCACTGAAAATCCAAGCGCGATTAACTGAATATGTGGATATGCGACCGTATATGAGAAAGAAATATGTCAATCACTGTGAACTGCTTTAGATCATTTTCTCAGTTTTCGATCATATTTGAATTAGCACATTTCAAATTTGTTATTGAAAATAAAAGCCTTCTGGTTTACTTCCTTCAAACAAGTCTTGATTTAAGGTCAACATCACAGGATAATGCATCCTTTAGAGTTCTGCACTGCAATGCAGAGTTTTGCTAAGATCAGACAGGCTGTTCCCTTGGCCATTTGGGAATCCCCAGTTGGTAATTTGGCTTACAAGCCATTCTATTCATTCCTCTAATCAATGGCCTCTTTGTCCCAGGCTAATGACAATCTTATGAAGCAGTATTTCTCTCATGTTTCTCAGAAAAAACCCCAATTAGCCATAGCTACAAAAGCCATTGACACAAATAGATCATGAAATTGGTTTTGTGATTTGAAGCTGTGGATTCAAAAGGTGTTGTAAATTACTTCATTGTTAAATGAAGTAATTACTTCATTTTGATACTAGATTTACTAGGACATAGGCTACTAAAATCAGTTATAACGTATAGAGCAGGGTTTGATCCTGAGAGATGCAGACCAGCTGCAGCATCCACTGACTCGTTTGAAAATTCTGCAGGTCTGTTCTTCTCTCAGTTCTGCACGCCATGGCTCTGTATTCCTAGTCAGCATCAGTCAGAGTGGGCACAAATGGCACTTTCAATATACCTTCCTCATAAAAGCATCAGCCTAATACTTAAAAGAGCTGTGCATCTTACCTTATCAAATCTGTTTTGTCATCCTCTCCTGGATCTTCTGTTTGAAGCATTTACTTTTATTGAGACTGCATAAAGCCTTTTGGGAAACTCAACCCAAAAACTTATGTTGGACACAAACTGAGTACATTTTAGATTCTGGGCAAATAAATACTCTATTATTGTTTCATAAAGCTGATACAGAAAAGTAAGTACATCCAGTACTCATCTCCTACTTCATATATTTTTATGTCCATATTGTATAAATAGTTGGGTGTATGAGGACATGTATTTCTCTTATAACACTAATAAACTTTGTAAATAATGAACTTTCACAGATTTCACACTAATCAAATTACTTCTTGCTAATAGGTATCCATGGAGGCTGCTCCCCAGGTTTTCTAATTTAGCTCATTATGTTCTCTAATTTTTCCAGAGAGACAACTCAAGCAACTATTTGATATACAACAGCTGTACCCAGCTGGCTTTCACTTGAGCAGTTGCTTTGATACAGCATCACATGATGATACTCATTACTTCAGATAAATTATACAGAAACTCCCAGATGCAGTGTCCTGTAGTTTACCAAGCTATGGGAGAGTTTTACTGAACTGTGATGCTTGTATATCACAAATTAATTTGAATTTGTGAGTATTATGTCCTCCTAACAAGCCAAAATAAACCAGGTACTGGGTCACTAAGTTTCAATTAAACATTAGCATTATTTGTCAAACAGTTTCTTTAATGCAAAGTTTAACATTTATAATATTACTATGATATTCATGCTTCATATTTCCAAATTCGAAAGAAGATAGTTTAAATTTAGCCCCAAACTTCCATCTTTTCATCCAAGTTCTTTGAAGTTCTTAGATGAATAGATAATACCCAAGAAAATTATTTTAAAAATTAAATACTCTGTGTGTGTATATATGTACATAATCATACCTTGCATAGCTTGGCTCTGATTTTCACTTTTTCGTATCCTCATGGGGTTTTCTCAGTGAAACCTCCTTAATTCCTTGCGGTGCTTTCATGTTGGCGCATGGGCACTGTGTCCTAGCCACCCTACAGGGTGGGACTGGCCCGTGTCGGGGGGCAGGATAGCCACATCTTGCAATGAGGGGCTACTTGCTTGGGGACTGCCCAGAGTCCCTCCCTTGTGTGCATTGTAAAGGTTATACACTGTCAGTGCTTTAGGATGGCCACTTGCCACAGGGCCATGGCGGGTCTCCTTCTGCTGGGCATGGCTTGCCCTTGGTCCTCAGGTTGCGCCACAACCATGGTTCACACTGGTTTTGCAGGCCCTGCCTGCTCCCCACCGCTTTCCTGGCCCCCCATGCTAGGGCTGAGCCTGGACGCCTCCCAGGAGCCTCCCTCCTTTCCCCTCCCCGAGATGCCTGCAGGCAGTGGGTGCAGGCACAGGGGACTGTGTTTGGTTGGGGACTGTGCCGCCAGAAAAAAAGAAAAGAAAAAAACCTCTCTTGCCTTGGCCCTCAGCTCTGCGCCGATGGAGCCCCGCCCTCCGCCCCCTGCGATTGGCAGGATGCCTTCTCTGCCACACACCATGCCATGTCCCAAGGACTGGGCAGCAGCTAGAGGCGGGACATGCGTGGCACAAGACAGGTCCCTGCCATGCCACCACAAAGCAGTTGCAGGGTCCCGGTGGTGGGAGGGCAGTGAGCTCTGCGAAGTCACCGCATGGGACTGTCTTGGCACAGGATGTACCCGTCAGCGGAGATGCCTTCCTGGAGCCAGCCTGGGAAGCCCACTCTGGCTGGCTCCCGCCGTGCAGCAGCACCATACCGCAGTGGCGAAAGCTGGGATGCGCATGCAAGCTCCCACAGGGAACCCCGTGGGCTCCACGGGTAAGGATGGGGCAGGGAAGATTCCCTTTGCTCCCCTGTACCGTGGTGGGAACTCCCCCCAGCTCTCTGGGGCTGAGAGGGGCAGGGTGATAGGCGAGGCTTATTTGCATACTGATGACGCACCTATCCTCGTGGGTTCATGGCTGGGGTGGAGACCCTAACCTTTGTGGATTTTGAGGTATTAGTGTACATACACACACATATATATATAAAAGAAAATTTTGCCTTTACATCCACTGCTTAATCAAATACAGTCCTGATTCCAGAGCTCTATCCCAGAATAATCATTTGCTTAAGAACAAAACAACTAGTAGATTCTAGTAAATATTCTCAAAGCAAAAGTGAAGACAGAAGCCTATCCCCTAGAAAATCTGGCTGTTGTCCACATCCTACAGAGCACTTCAGTAGTATGGCATCAACAGAAGTTGCAGGGGAATGGAGATAAAGGACAAGTATGAAAGGCTTGTTGTATCTTTCAAAAGAAAAGGAAAGTAATGGCTGTTCTTGTAGCTTTGTCAAGCCAATTTTGCCAGAGATCCCACACTAAATAAATTTCTCTGCAATCCCCCACCCTGGTTAGATGCCTCAGGACCTAAAAAAGGGAAAGCTTTTCCTGGGGCTTGCTAAGAATTGAAATGGGAACCATCTCACCTACTTCAAAGAACTCCATGTCACTATTATCACTCTCCATGTTAATTCCCACTAACTCCTTTTATACACCTGAGAGAACAAGAGTGTCAGATAGGAAATCCACTTGAGTTAGCATAATGAAACACCTTTTGGAGGTGTCTGTCTAGAGATACAAAGAGTCCATATCCAGCTCTAGATTTCAATATCCCACTTTTCCATTTCTAAGTTGGTCCATCTGATTTAATTTCTGTGGAATCACAGTATCATAGTATAGATAAGGC